>CM046032.1:33239738-33584738 GCA_025215565.1 Flaveria ramosissima
TCTAGGTTTGAGACGGTTTTCAGCCGTAAAAATTCGAAATTTCACAAGTCTAATCGCCTAAGTCCGCAGACCAAACTTCGATGAGCAGGGAACGTCCAAGCACTTTTGATGCCAAAGATTGCGTTTTTAGTGCAAAAACACAAACTTTTATGCAATCTTGATTGAATCAACACGTAATCAAGAGCCAATGCTCTGATACCACTTGTTAGGACCTGGTATTTGAACGAAATACCTAGTGATTAGCGTGTTAGACCAACTCAAATAGTGCGGAATCCTATTTGATTGGCGATCCAATCAGTGAGAACACACGAAGAATCAATCAAGAATTGATTCCAATGTTAGAAATCGATAATCTAATGTGTTCTGTGAACTTGGAGAATGATTTGGGAGGTCTCTGGACGGCTAGGGTACGTCTGGAATCGTAATGGGATGAATGCTTACGTTTTTCCACGAATTGGGTCTATTTATAGGTTAGTATTGTTCAATCGTGTGACTGGGCCATAAGTATGGTTCAGTCGTGCGATTGAACCATACGGTTGATTCATACGCACGACTGAGTGTTCAGTCGTGCGATTGAGTCAATCTTATGTGTCAATCATACGACTGATCCAGTCTCCTGGTTCAGTCGTGCGATTGAGTCAATCGTATGATGTTATTCATGTGTGTGGTCCATTCGCATGGGCCATTCGTATGAGAACTTCATTATGTTAAGTTTGAATGTTTTAATTAATATAACATAATGTCTAACCATTCAAACAATCATAAACCCAATCAATTCAATCACGACTCATTAATGAAATATTAAACATCACAAGTAACAACCAATTCATGTCATTTCATTAATCAATACAAATTACATCATAATCAGACAGACAAGATTCATTACATTACAAATCATGATCTAGGGACATACATGCATCAACAGTCTTCTTTCTTTGCAACCAATGAAAGGGTTCCTTGGTTGCCAAGTTTATGTGAGAGTTTTCGTAAGTGTTGATGGGAGTGCCACGGCTTTGGTGGGGTGAAGCGTGTGCCGCGGCTTCTAGCTTTGCTCTCAGCTTGGCCGCGGCTTAGGTGGGGCGAGGGGTGTGCCGCGGCCTCAAGCTTTGCTCTCCGCTTGGCCGCGGCTTAGGTGGGGCGAGGGGTGTGCCGCGGCTTCAAGCTTCCGACTCTTTGTGTTAACAGTTCGAGCTTTATTTGGCTCTTTGGGGGTGTTACCCCTTCATGTCCCCCCAGTCCAATGTCATGGTGTCAAGCATGCCATTGGATTAATGATTATTTCGTGTTTTGACAGTTACACTTTCTCGTTTTTCCAAGTTGATGTGACAATTTTGTTGACATCTTTCAAACTTGCCTCGAGCCCCGGTCTCTGGCTCTAACTAATCACATCAATTGACCTTTGATGGAACCATCTTGACTCGCGCCCCCATGTTACCTACTTCTTGAGCCGCGGCCCTAGCCGCCGAGCTCCTCGGCCTTCGGGCCCGCTCCTTGACCCGCAGCCATAGCCGCCGAGTTCCTCGGCCTTCGGGCCTACTTCTTGAGCCGCGGCCCTAGCCGCCAAGCTCCTCGGCCTTCGGGCCCTCCCATTGATCCGCGGCCCTAGCCGCCTCCCTTGTGGGCTAAGCCCCTAGGGTTTTTTCCTCTATAAATCCACCAACCTTCCCATCCATCTTATTTCCTTTTCTTCATTTCCTCTTCAAGCTTTCTTCAAGAGCACCAATCTTCTTGGTAAGTTATTCAAACTTTCATCTTTCGCGTTTCTAATGGAGTGTAGAAATGATGTTGGTCTTCAACGCTCGGTCATCTCTCAAGATTTTTTAAACAACTTTACGCTTCGCTATGGTATTTCTTCCGAGCTTGGCCCTACCGTCCCTCCTCCCTCGTCGACCGTGAGGGATGCACCGGTTGGGACGGTAGCTCTTTACACTTCATTTTTTAGCTTTTGTAACTTTCGCATCCCTGTTAGTCGGTTCTTGTGTTTACTTCTTAGGCATTATGATATCCATCTATCGCAACTTGTTCCCCTAGGACTTATTAAGGTATACCATTTTGAGATATGTTGCCGTGCTCGTAACGTAGAACCCGAAGTTAATCTTTTTAGGGCTTTTTACAAGTTGAATAGGATAGGTGATTGGCTCACTTTTGAGAAGAGAAAAGCTCCTAAGCCTCCTTTGATTTCCCGAACCATAACTAGTCTGAAGCATTGGAAAGATCATTTCTTCTTTATTTCATCTAGCATAGTTCCGTTTGAGATGCACTGGTTGGAATCTAGCAAACCTATTCAGGACCCCTTTCCCGACTCCGATACATTTGATATATCTGCCTATGACCTCTTGAAAGCCGAGCCCACTCCGCTCCGTAGCTATTCTGAACATTTCCTTGTGATGGCCGGTGTCAGTCGTAACTGGGCTGACCCTAACGCGGTTCCATTTATGACTTATCAAGGGAAACGTAAGTTGCTTCCCTACTTTGTGTCTTAATATACATGTTTATCCATCTGATTATTGCTTGTGTGATGTGCTTTTACAGGTATGGGTCTGTTCGAGCGCATGAAATTGTCTGCAAAAGAGGATGTTTCTGAACAGGCTGAAGCTTTGCCTGAGGGTGCGACTTCTGTTTTGGATACCAACGCTGGCTACGTTGTTCAACCTGGTGAAACCATGTCACCTCCTACTCGCAAGCGAAAAGGTGTTGATGAAGCTTCTGCTCCCACTAGTCGCCCCAAGATGAAGCGCAAACAGGGGTTGGGCGGCCCAGGGTTGCGGCCGCGGCCATCCCCCCCCCCCTCTCGCCTGCCGCGGCTCCCCAAGGGGAGCCCTCAGCCGCGGCTGAGGCGGCTTCCGGTTCGGATTCTGGCAGCTCTGGTTCTGCTTCTTCGTCTCCTGGTGAGAGCTGCTCCTCATACTCAAACATTATTCACATTCATATGTATATATGTTAACCGTTTCTAACCTTGGTGATCATTCGGTTGGTGGTTCAGGTAACGAAAAAAACGACTGCTTCTTCTGAGGACTCCGAGCTGCACGCGGAGGATAAGTTTATTCCCGACTGGGAGCTGACCAACGGAACAACTTTCGAGACCCCAGATGCGTGTAGGGATTTTATGTTTGCATCCCGCACACCTGCAGAATTCTTTCATGGGGAAGCTCTGAAAAATAGGGCACTGTCGAATGCCGGTTGTTTGTCTATGGTGAACAGTTTGTTTTCATTTGTGGAGATTCACAGCCGTTGGGTGGACGGTGTTAATGAGATTCGTGACCTCAAGAAGCAAGTGTCCAAGCTGGAGGCTGAAAACGCTTCTCTCAAGTCCCGTTGTGATGCGTCGGACCTTGTTAAGGAAAAGCTTACTATGGATCTTAGTGGTGCTCAGGAGGAGTTGTGTATTCAGCGGGCTGCAGTGAAGAAACTTACCTCGGATTTGAAGGATAATCAACTTGCCTCTGAGAAACGAATTGCGAACCTTGAGGACAAAGTGTCTCTTCTCACATCGGAGAAGAAATGGATCGTTTCAGAAGGTGTTGCCTTGGCTTTCAATAAGGTTCGTGACAGCGACGAGTTCCTTGATTCGTTGGCAAAGATTAACAGTTTATCAGACAAAGTTGGTTATAATGCTGGATTGTTGGATGGTGCCCGCCTTGCTGCCGAGGGCAAGAAACCGGAGATGGCGAAGAACTTTGATAAAAATGCATTGAAGAAGCTACGAGCTGAGTCAGATTCGTTTGACAAAGCCACATTTCCCATGACCAAGACCATTGCTGCAATGCATGATTCACCTTTTGAGGAGATCAAGTCATTCTTGACCACCCCGGCTGAAGGCCCTGCTCCAGCGTAGTTAGCTTGTTTGTTGGACATTTGTTTTGTGATGTTATTAGACTTGTACTCTGACTCTATGTTTGTTTCGTAATGATATTTATGCTTTTACGCTCCATGTCTTTGTGTCTTGACCGTTGATGCTTCAATAGGCCGCGACTCGTTGTTTGTTCACGATAATATTTCTTTGGTTGCATTTTTAACTGTCACATGTCACTTCTTTGGTCATGAAAAGAATCCTTGATCGCGATTGGGGTTACGGCTGCGACTCATTGCCACGTTCCGAGGCTCGGCCACGGCTAGCGCCATGGCCGCGGCTTATTCATGCCCTTGCCGCGGCTCTCCTTTGGTTGTGAGGCCGCGGCTATTCCTTGGTTGTAAGGCCGCGGCTATTCCGCGAGTTGCTTTTCGGCCGCGGCTCATCTTGGAGTTGTTAGCCGCGGCTTTCGATTTCAAGTCTTGTTTCATTGTCGCGACTTGCCACTTGCTTATAATGTGATTATGGTTACGTGCCCCGGCTATGGGTCGCAAGATTTCCCCGGCGTGACAAAGTCTTTATCACGACTCGAGGTTTGGTCGCTGTTTGCCTCGAACTTTACCGCGTACCTCCTTGGTTGAGGTTTTTAGCCGCGGCTCACCTGGATGCCGTTTGCCGCGGCTCCGGTCGCTGTCTGCCTCAACTTTGCCGAGCCTTTTTGGTTGAGACTTCCCCCTTGCCCATAATATAATTATTGGTTAAATTTGTAGCCGCGATTCGTAATTTCGACCGTAACTAGGGCCTAGGGCGCGACTTTGGTTTTGGCCGTGAATTTCCCTTGGTTTCGACTTGCCCGTTGCTATGGCCGCGGCTTGTTCTTGGTTACGGTTTTGGCCGCGACTTTGTACAACATTGTATAGTTTGGTTATCGTTTGTCATTCAACTTATAAAAGTTGTTATTTTCACTATATAGTCAACGTATTGTCGACCTTTTTGCTCGTTTTGATTTCGAGTTAGCTGTTTTTCTGGCTTGGTTTTTAGCCGAATGGAAATGTATATTGTGGAATGGCTCTAACTGTTTGCCAAAGTATGATCATGCATGTGGAGGAATGCATTTGTTTTCTTTAAGATCTGGTTACTAACAGCAAGTCATGCTTAATTATGGTTTTGTTTAACCTTAGCTCGACAAATATTCGCATTGCTTGGTTACTTACTACGTTATTCGCAAATATCGCTCGAGTATTGGTATCTCGTATTTCTTTCTTTGCTCTCACGCTATTGAGGCTTCAAGACCCAATAAGACACTGGTTATAAAAAGATTCAATAACTGGATGTAACTGCTGGTGCTCGTATGCACCTTCTTTCTGAAAAACGAGTTACACTTGTTTAAAAATAAAAACTACTACATGTAGCACCGTCGGAGCTGAGCTCCGTTCCACGTTCTTGGGATAACTGCTCCATCTAGCTGGCTGAGCTTGTAAGCTCCATTGTTCCCCACTTCAATGACTTGATAAGGTCCTTCCCAACGCGGACCCAGCTTGCCCTGGTCTTGAACTCTGCTTGCTTCATTACTTCTCAAGACGTAATCACCTACCCTGAATGCTTGGTGTTTCACATGAGAGTTATAGTATTGTTCAACTTCCTTCTTGTGCTTTGCCTCTCGGATTGCTGCTGCCACCATCCTTCTTTCCCTCCAGCAAATCCAAATTAAGCCGCAGGTTGTCTTCATTCTCTTTTTCGGGGCTTGTGTGACCCGAGTTGTTGGTATGCCTATCTCAACGGGTATCATGGCTTCTGACCCGTAAGTTAGACTAATGGGGTTTCACCATGGCTGGTTTTGGGCATGGTCCGATGGGCCCACAAGACATTGGGTAGCTCTTCCACCCAATTCTTTCCTTCAACACCCAATCTCGTTTTTATCCCTTCCACGATGCTGCGGTTAACTCTCTCGACCTGACCGTTACCCTGTGGGTGTGCCACTGACGTGAAAATTTGTTGGATTTGCAGCTCTCTACACACCATGATTTGAATGGATTCTCCGCAAACTGCTTTTCGTTGTCTGTCACGATAATAACGGAAGTCCAAAACGACATATAATGTTTTCCCACGTGAATTTCTTTACTTGCTGCCCTGTGATTGACTTCAGAGCCTTGGCTTCTACCCACTTGGTGAAATAATCCACGGCCACTAAAAGAAATTTAACTCCTCCGGCTGTAACTGGGAAGGGGCCTACAATATCCATCCCCACTTCTGGAAAGGCCATGCAGTATGGACTGGGATTAGATCATTCTTGGGCCTGTGGCACATTGGTGCGTGCCTCTGGCAGCTGTCACATCTTTGGATCTCCTCGGTGGCACTCCTGTGCATCCCGGGCCAATAATATCCCGCTCCCATTGCTTTTGCCACTACCATTCTTGGTCCCGCGTGAATGCCACAGATGCCTTCATGTATCTCTCTTACGACATAACTTGCCTCGTCTGGTGTAAGGCATCGTAATAATGGCCCCATATAAGACTTGCGGTACAAGATCCCTTACCGCAGCTCTCTGTACTGCAGTGACTTCGTTTGAATTGCTCTGGCTTCTCCCTTCTCCTCAGGTAGATCGCCGCTTTCCAGGAATTTGACAATTGGATCCATCCAAGATTCCTGCGCTACTTCGTTCACCGAGACTATCTCCTTTTCTTCAATTGACGGGGACTGTAGTACTTCAACTCTTACTTTCTTTGGCCAGATGGCTGAAAGTGACTGAGGCAAGCTTGCTAAGAGCGTCTGCCTTTTTGTTTTGACTTCTCGGAACGTGTGAGACATTACATTCCTCAAAGCTGCTGATAAGATCTCTTGCTTTACTGAGGTATTGCTTCATTGTTGCTTCCTTGGTGTCGTAAGACCCATTAATCTGATTTGCAACCAGTAATGAGTCTACGTGGGCGTGGAGTTTCTTGATCCCCATTTGCTTGGCCAACCTCAAGCCAGCCAACAGTACCTCATATTCCGCTCATTGTTGGAACTCTTGAAAGCCAACCTCAAGGCGTAAGTTACCTCCTCCTTCTCCGGCCCTGTCATATCATACCAGCACCTGACCCCTCATCATTTGACGCTCCATCGGTATGCAAACACCATTCTCCGTTGTTTTGACCCACTAATTTTTCGTTGTCATCACTACCTCCTTTTTCTTGTGGCATTTCTGTTAGAAAATCAGCCACGACTTGCCCCTTGATTGCTACTCTTGGCTTGTACTCTATCTCGAAGACTCCCAATTCTATTGCCCATTTTGCCAACCTTCCTGATATCTCTGGCCTTCTCAAAATTTGTTGTATGGGTTGGCTGGTCCAGACCTCAATCACATGGGCCTGGAAGTATCTTCGCAATCTCCTGGAAGCGTACACTAAAGCAAGAGTTAGTTTTTCCATGGGCGAGTACCTGGTTTCTGGATCTTTGAGGGCCCGACTGATGAAGTAGATTGGGGTCTGCTCTTCCTCCATGTTCGTCATCAACACAGCGCTTACAGCTTCTTCTCCTGCGGATAAGTACATCACCAGTCGCTCCTTAGGGAAGGGAGCTACCAGCCTGGGCAGGTTGCTTAAGTATACCTTCATCTGTTGAAATGCTGCTTCCGCTTCGTTCGTCCATAAAAAATCCTTCTTGCTCAAGCAGTTTCGCAAAGTGGTCATAAAAGGCAAAGCACGCTCAGCATGTTTTGAAAGGAACCTGTTCAGGGCTACCTGTCGCCCATTGAGTGTTTGTACTTCTTTAACTGATCTTGGGGATGGCATATTAAGGACAGCTGCCACCTTTTCAGGGTTGGCTTCTAACCCTTTCTTTGTCACCACCACCCCTAGAAACTTCCCTTCTTCCACTCCAAACGAACACTTCTTGGATTTAACTTCATGTTTATCGCTTTCAAAGTTTGAAAAGTTTCAGCGATATCTGCAAGCAAGGCCTCCTCCTCGTCGCGACTCTTTATCACCACATCGTCCACGTAGATTTCGATGTTCCTTCCTGTCTGCTGAGAAAAAGCTTTATCCATTAATCGTTGGTAAGTAGCCCCCGCAGCATTCTTCAAACCAAACGGCATTTTTGTGAAGCAGAAGATGCCAACATCTGTGTAAAAAGCAGTCTTGTCTTCATCTTCAAGGGCCATTTGCACCTGGTGATATCCCTTGTAAGCATCAAGGAAACACTTCAAAGGAAAGCTTGCCAGAGAATCCACCTTCAGATCGATATCCGGGAGTGGATAGCAATCCTTAGGGCACGCGTTGTTGAGATCCTTAAAGTCAATGCACATCCTCCATGTGCCATCGCTCTTTTTACCATCACTGGATTAGCAACCCAGGTTTGGTAACGTACCTCTCGAATAATACCTGCTTCAAGTAGTTTCTTGACTTCTTCAACCACAGCCCGACTTCGTTCCTGACCCATGTGCCGACGCTTCTGAGCAACTGGCTCCTTTGATGCTCGTGTTTCAATCTATGCTCTGCTGTGCTGCGTGGGACACCCTCCATATCGGTGGGTTGCCACGCGAAAACGTTCAAGTTGTTTTGCAGCAGATGACGAAGTCGTTCCTTAGTTGCGTCACCCACCGCTGTCCACGATGGTAATTTTTTGTTCGGGAAAAGAGGGTTAATTACCCATTTCTCCAGCGTTGGGCACACCAGCTCATCCTCCCCCTCTGCTGTTCCTGGAGCGATAGCTTTCACGTCTTTCCATTCTTTACTGGAGTATATGGTGACAACTCCGGTTGGAGTGGGGAATTTGATCGCGGCATGGACTGTGGATATGACTGCTCCAAGCATACATAGACCCGGCCTTCCAAGTAAAACATTGTGAGACGATTGGGATCTCACAACCAGAAAATTCATGGTGACCTCCCGCCACCCTGTGTGGTTTCCTATGGCAACTGGTAACTGTATCTGGCCCAGGGTCTGCACCACCTCTCCTGCGAAACCAGTGAGGAGGTGTGTCTTTGTGTCTAGAGTTCTCCTGATTTCCTCGTCAAGCTGCAAGAAACAGTGTTCGTACATAATTTCCGAACTACTCCCACTATCTACATATATTCTGTGTACCTGGTGTCCTGCGATGTGGCTGAAATTGTCAAAGGGCCGTTGGCTAAACTTCCACCATGTATTGGAGGAAATGAAATTTCTTGTGCCATCCAAGGCTCCATGTGATCAGAATGACGTTTGATGCTGCACTCTGCGACCCTTATCATGAATATCTCCTTCCTTTTATCCCCCGCTTGGGTGCTTTTTTCAACTCTCTCAACAGGTGTGCGAGCTTTCCTGTCTTTATTGCCAACTCTATCTGTCGCTTTAACGAGAAACAATCATCTGTTGCATGCCCATTTTCTTTATGAAATTCACAGTACTTGCTCGTGTCTCTTTTCACTCCTGGCTTCAAAGGTGTGGGCTTGGTAAAGTGGATATTTTCTGTGGCTAGAATTTCACTTGGGGTTTTAATCAGAGGTGGGAGGGTTACATTGGGACCCTGCGGGTTCCGAATTGGAGGCGTGAAACGAGGTTGGAAAGACGGGCTTCGTTGTGGGTAACGCGGCTGGAAACGTGGTTTCTCCCACGACCTTGACCCTCCTGGCCTTTTTGGCGAGTCCCACATAGGGGACACAAGTTTCTTTGGCGTCCTGTCCTTCAACTGCTCACATGCCTTCTTCCCTCTAACGAACGCTTTGGCTCTCTCCAACATTTCGTCTACCGTCTTTGGGAGATGTTCGTGAAATCTTTCCACCAACTGATCATTCCTTACTCCGTGGATGAAAGCTGAAATTCTGATCGTCTCCCCGGCCCCCCGTACCTGCATACTTTCTTTCGAATACCTTGTGATAAAGTTTTCGATGGACTCACCGTCGCCTCTTTTGATGTTATGCAGTTCTGTTGGATCTTTGGCGGATAACCTCTGCTGACTGAAATTCCTTAAGAAGTCTTCCTCCAGTTCCTCGAAGCTTCCGATCCCTCCAACTGGAAGGCTGTCGAACCAGACTCTAGCTGCGCCGGTCAGAGTCTGAGCAAACATGTGGCACCACACGGGGATCGACCACTGCTCCACTTCAGCAGCACCTACGAAAATTGCAAGATGGTCGTCTGGATCGCCCGTGCCATTGTACTTTCCTACATTGGATGGCATCTTGAGTTTTGGAGGGAAAGTAAACTCTGCTATCCTTGGTATGAACTTGGATCTGGCTCTCGCCGTGGATGGGCGGTATGGTTTGCTAAAGTCGTCATCGGCTCCCGCTTTCTCTCCGATTGCGGCGGTGCCTTGACTCTTCTTTGCTTTTGGATTACCTTCGGCATTCTCTACCTTGTCTCTTCGACCGCCCTCTCCTTCTTCGTGATTCCTTTCCTCTGGAGTTTCTTCATATTCGAGACGTGTTCGGATGTCCTTAAGACGTCGCTCTCTTTCTTCTTGCTCTAGCATGGAGAGGATTTGTTCTCGATTTTTGTTGATGAATTCTGGGGTGATGACGCTACCACAGTTGTTACCGTCCCCTGTGGTGGCTGCTAACGGGGAGGCGGACGTGTGGATTTTCAGCGTCACTAGTATCCTTACGGTGAGGGGTTCCCTGGCCTGAATCCATGACAATTGTTTGAGTAACGTCTGGGTCCCACGGATGGCGCCAAATGTTGCTACACGAATATTAATCAAGGGATTAAGACTCGGGAGCAGTGCGTAAATGAGGTTGCTGTGGTGGATTAGGCAGGGGCTTTGATTGCTGAGAAAGCGGAATGCAGCTGAAAGGTGGGATGCGACTGGGCTTGGGTTTCACTGAGCTGGGCTTCAAGTGGACTTGGCTTCGGCTGGACAGAGTACCAAGGACCTGGCTGGGACTTGACGTGAACTTCAGCTGACTGGAATATCTGCGAGACAACAACAACACCGTGAGCCTCGCCTCGGACAGAAAGGGATTTCTCCCCGAGACCACACTCCGGCGTGAGAATAAGTATTTGTATCGAGAGAGCTTTGAGAGGATTAATAAGTAAATGACTTGTAATTAATGTTGTGTGAATGTATGTGTGTATGGATCTCAATCTGGTCCTTCCTATGGAATTTCGGAAGTATTTATAGTGTTGATACATGGAGACTGAACATAACATTACTCTATTCTTGGAAACCTGTGGTCAATGATCTGGGACTGAAGTTCCCTAGTTTAGGGTTTTATACTCTTCTGGTGAAAAGGGTTTCTGACTAATATTAATGTGGTTTGTCTTGATAGTTGACCTGAGGATTTGGGGGCTGTTCTGACTTCCTGACATTGTTTTGGCATTACTCGTTTTGTCTTCTTTCTTTGCAACCAATGAAAGGGTTCCTTGGTTGCCAAGTTTATGTGAGAGTTTTCGTAAGTGTTGATGGGAGTGCCACGGCTTTGGTGGGGTGAAGCGTGTGCCGCGGCTTCTAGCTTTGCTCTCAGCTTGGCCGCGGCTTAGGTGGGGCGAGGGGTGTGCCGCGGCCTCAAGCTTTGCTCTCCGCTTGGCCGCGGCTTAGGTGGGGCGACGGGTGTGCCGCGGCTTCAAGCTTTCCGACTCTTTGTGTTAACAGTTCGAGCTTTATTTGGCTCTTTGGGGGTGTTACCCCTTCATAGGCAGAAGGCAAAACACATTAAATTTAGTAAAACTGATTGAAGGTGTCGATCACAAAGAAAGAAATAAAACAAAGAGTTAAGATGGGGTCAACAAGGAAGAGTTTTTTGTCATTGGTGTGGACCCGGTGTATTTGAGAGTTTCAATTGGAAGAAAGAAGAGAAGAATCATAGAAACTAATAAGTCAAAATCGAGAATAGAAAATATTGATCATAGGCCCAAAAATATTGAATTTATGTTCAATTCGGAATCCGGTTACAATCATTCGCAATTAACCTTCAACGCAGATTAGAACCGATCTCAATTTGACAAGACGACGTTAAAACCGCTTCAATCTTAATCATTGGATCCGGAGAGTTAAAGTCAAATTACAAATTAGAATTTAAACAAAGAAGGAAGAAGATGGACTCCCAGATGAACAACAACAAAGTTGTTAATTTCTTGATTAGGGGAGTGAATATTGGAACTAGATTTTAATCAAGAATTAAACTAATCAGGAGTCAAAATTAATGTTCATAAAATGTCAATCAGAAAAGTCAAATCTATTAATTAAACGCAATTAAAGGGGTTAGTTATGTTAGTTTGTAAGCGCTAATTGTAGGGTATAAATACCCATCATGTATGACATTTGTAAGTGTGGAACAATAGCGTGTGTTTGGTTGTGTATTGTGTTCTTTTGATTTCCACCAAGTTCCTGCACAAATCTATGTATACTCTTAATCGATGTGCATCCACATGTATAATTCGATTTAAAGGCGCCTCAACAAGAATTGTAACTATACACTTCAGATCTTACAACTAACTACTAACAAGCTTTTTAATTAAATAAGATCAGTTGTTATGTAAATTTCGATTCCATATAAGAATTCAAAATCATATACAAATTAAACTTCATTCAAATGGAACAATTATTGACATTTAAAACTATAAAAGGTTCTAGTGTCTGGTTAGTTGTTTACAAAACTTTGAAAGCGGAAGACTGATGTATAGATGTCAAAATACACAAATACGAGAAGCAAGATCCGTAAATACATCTTCACCGGATGGAATTATGAGGCCACCCATTGGATGGTTGTACCCGAGCTCTTCCTCCATGAGATGTGATAACTCCTTAAATGTAGATTCGTTTAATAGGGACACGGAGAGCACAAACCGCTTTTTCTCCTGTTCCCCAACATAAATGGTGGTATAGCGTTTGGGATGTCCATAGATATACTACCATTAGACGATGATCATTTGAGAATATTTTTAGGTTGAATGATACGAGGCATATAGATAGCCATATTTCAAGAAAACTAGAGTACATATGTTAACCGGGTATTGTTGATATGGTTTATATAAGAAGATTTAATGAACCTTTCTTATTAATATATTATGACCTATGGAAGATAAAGCAGCTACACATGGTTATACATCCCCACATTAATATTGTGGGCAATGTTTACTAGCAAGAGAAACAACAAATATACATGGAAATTTGTATGGCCCCATGTCATATTATATGAATTTGTGAGGAAGTGATGCAATGTCACATGCTTTTCTCTTGATGTTTGATCCAAAATATTGATATATATGTAGGACATTGTGTCGTACACCAAATGATCTATAGTACAGAAGCATGTGTCTATAGCTTTACATCGTAATTGTTATATTTAAAAAATAAAAAACTATTATACTTCCTATCTTTTAATGATAGATCATTGCATATTTCAACATTTATATTAATCATCTCTTGATTTATTAGGTTTTGAAACCGAAAGTTGTTTATTTTCATTCATTGTCTTTGATTCCCACATAAGACATTTAGAGTATCTTTACTTGTACGACCTATAGTCATGTTGATGTGTTTTAATTTTTGTCGATCCTATGACATGTTTATGTGGACACTAGACACTCATGCATGTAAAAGATGTACAACCCTAACAGGTGAGATAATTGTTTGACCATGGTAATTTGAACTTCATGCAACAGCTAAAACAATTAAAATTGAGACTATTAAGGTCGTGACTGCTACATGTGTATCCTTTGCTTTAGTACAAGCTGACCCCTACTTTCTATATGGGTTTTGGTTCTCAAGCCCTCACACAATCATACACAAAAAACAATTGAATAAAAGTTCGACTCTTTTATTTGTTAATTTCAAAACTAGCACAAGAACATATCTTCAATTTAAACTTACAAACGTTAAGTAGAACCAACCTAGACTCTACACCAAATAAACAAAACCAGATTACTAAGGAAAAACTACTTCTATAAATTGGTAGTTATGACCCATGATCTAGTTCCGCTACTTTGCATCAATAAAACAAAAAATTAGGTGATAAAAATTAAACTTTTGCTGCAACCATCTGACACGTTCACCCGAATACCAACTCCAACTTTATGACCAATGACTCGTCTAGATTATCACTTACAATGAGTGGACTACTAGGTGTAGAAAAAATAAGCTAATCGGGTGGAGTTTATGTTGTGCTAGACGGTAGGATCATGTTGTACCTATCAACTACAGTTTTTGAAACTAGCTAGTCACAAGCTTTGTTTTCATATATATAACTAACTATTAAAACAACTAGAATACCATGAACTCAAAAAATATCCAAATTAAATTTCATTCAATTGGAACAAGTTTCTATTTGTACAATTGAAAAAAAAGTTCCTACTAGTTACATGTTTACAAAACTGTGGGAGCTAAAGATATCTGTATAGATTTCAAATTACTGCCAAACGAGAAACAATATCCATGAATATGTGTTCACTACACTGAATCGTTAGGCCACCCATTGGATGGTTGTACCCAAACTCTTCTTCCGCATGATGCAGTAACTCCTGAAATGTAGGTTCGCTTAAGAGTGACAGGGAGACCACATACCGCTTCTTCTCTTGTTCCCCAACATAAATGGCAAAACATCCTTTTGGGATATCCATAGATGTTGCATTGCCGCTCCCATTAGTGAAGGATCGTCGAAGAATTTTTCTTGCTGGTATAATACGAGGCATACGGATGGCCATAGTTTGAAAGAAGCTAGCTTGATCGAGACGGTTCACTTGTGAGGAAGCAAGAAAAAGATTAAGGTATTGCTTCGATATAGTAGAAGTTTTTTGAGAAAGTTGTGGTTGTATTGTGTGTATGGAAAGATTTATATAAGAAGGAGATATAATGAGCTTTAATATCAGAGAGTGAGATATGGTGAAAAAAGCAGTCGCACATGGTTATGTATCCCAACATTAAATTTATGAATGATTGTGTAGCCACCAATCTTCAAATGAATTCGTGAAGAATAGGTCCAATATCACATGTTTTGGTCTTGACATTTTACTCCAATATATTCATATGTAGGACATCATGTCTTACCACCTAATGACCTATATGGTTCAAACGATGATCTAACTCTATAGCTCAAACTCCCAAGTGAGAATTTCAGAAGTATAACATAATGAATTTCAATATTAAACAACAACAAACTACGTAAAAGTTATTTAAATTTTTTTGAAGGGAATGCATTGAAATAGCGACCGGTTTACAATTCAATCGTTTTACGACCAATACTATTAAATATCCATTGACTCTACGTGACCCATATCAGCCAATATTGACCATTTTCATCATTGGTGGCCTGGATTCAGGGCCGACACAAGAGTTATAGCAGGTGAAGCTAGAGCTTGAGGCCCCCACTTGAACAGGGCCCCCGGATGACTAAAGTGTTCATGGTCGATGAAAAACACAATCATCATTAGGAATTATAACGATAGCTGAATCTCATCTCTGGGAATGTTAAGTTGCTACTATCTAATCTCCATCGATGTTTTTCTTCTATTCTTCACTAGTTTGCTTAAGTTCTTGAATTTCGATTTCGTAAGAGAAGTCTTCTGCCCTACTTTGATTATGGTCGACCTTGATCAACTATTGTGATACATGGCTTGGTACTTTCACTACTTTGGTCGGTTTTACAATAGAAATATTAAGCACTTCATGGTTTGGTCGGATTTTGTTCGATTTCTTTCTTCCTGGTGGTTACCGGCTATGGCCGACAAGTAAGTTTGAGTTCAATCTTTCCAGTTTTTCTTAAATTTTCTTAGTGGGTTACATTAGTATTACTATATTACTTACTGATTTGTCAAACTGATGTTGCTTTTTATGTTAACTTGTATAGTTCTTCCTGGTTTGGTCGATTTCGACATACCTATTATAGCTTACAAGTAGTCAAAATTATGGATTTGATAATAAATTCAGTACTCTGATATGTTACTAATTTGTAGTATTTGTGGTTGTTTGATCTTTTTAATTGTCTTTTTTTGTTGTTACAGTTGTTACTTAATTTGTTTCTGATTTGAAGTTATAATTGTTCCCTAATGACTTTACAGTTCTTGCTTACATACATGTGAATTTTTGTTTTGACTTTTGATCTCTAGATTATGTTAGTTGTTTATAAGAAATCAATTATTGTATCCTATTTGCATTTTTCTAAATCAATTGTTGGATCATGCTTATTAACTTTTAATCATTGTTGCAGAGCTAATGAAAGGTTACATGAATGTTGTTTCTAACACAGAAGACTATTTGAGTAATGTAAGATACTGTTGGCACAATATCAAGCTTTGCTTATAAACTTGTTGTACTTGCAATTGCAGGTATGAATATCAGAATATGAAACTTTTATCTACTGGTTTTAGGTACCGTGTAAAGGCATAACAAGTTTAGGCATTGGTTTTCATCATGATGTTTTGTTAATTATTCTCTATATGCATCAAACATGAAACTAGCTGATACAAAGGAAAAAATATGCTATTGTTTAGAACATGTCTGAGACATTCTAATACACATAAAAAAGGCACGAGTAACAAAAAACATGAATTTCACCAACTATAATCCTTTTAGTTTATTTGTGTCGGTTCTGAGACCGGATAAAATACAAGGCTTATGACAATGAAAGTTAAAAAAGGGGCCCTTAATTTACAATTCGCTTGAGACCTCAAAAAATATTGAGCCGGACCTGCCTGGCTTACATTGTCTTTTTGGGTTGAATTGACCATCACTCTTGCATTATAATTAGTTTGCTCTTTATTATAATAATATAAACATTACTACGTTATGTGTTATGACTATTTTTGTGACCCAATTAATATATTATAAAACTTTTATTAACTTTTTAATATGTTTTGTGACCCGTTTTATGAAAGAGCATCTAAAGTTTGTATCAACATTTTTGTTATGTTTTCCAACCATTTTCAACTGGATTTTATTCAAAGAACAACAATGATTAATCAGTCGTGAGACCGTTCTATTCATTTGCCACGAAATTTGTAGACCATCGTCTATTTAGTTTTTCAAGAAGAAATATATAATCAAATTTGCGATAACAATTAATTGTGTTTTGTAGTCAACATATATAACGGTGGCATTTTATTAAAAGATGCTTTTGGGATCGGTGTTGCAATCGTTTAATTTTCATGCAACTAAATTTGCCACTATCATTTATTTGACTTCTGTTAAAAAATTTGAATCCATATATGTAACGTTTCATATTCAGATCTATATTGGCCATATTACACTTGACCATCATGTCCATAATAGAAGGCCACCATGAACTATCCGTAAATGATCCAAATTATTCCTAAATGTTTGCAATTTATAAGCATTTTTTTCAAAATGACCCTAATTTGTTTGTTGATGCTTATAATAAACCCCAATGAGCCCTAATTACCCCTAATCCAACATCATTTACCAATATTACTGCTAGTTCACCGTCATTTACCAATATTTACATTCAGCGCCGAGTCAATGTTACTGAAGGCCTGAAGTGAAACAAAATTTTGAGGCCCTTTTTCCAATATCGTTTTTAAAAACCCTGTTTATTTATCCGACCTTGAGTATGACAATAATAAACAAAAAAATGTTTGTAGCTTAGTGGAGGTGAACAAAATTTGTAAGTTGTAGGTTTATCATTATTTGTATGTTATTCATGGTCGTCTTCATTTATATTGTCATGTTCATCATTATTTGTATGTTCTTCATGATTTATGTTCATCATATACGTTTATTTATGTTCATCCACATTATAGGTTTATTGACAACATTTATGTTATCCACACATTGATCACTGAACAGGGTTTTGGTGACTGGTGTTGTAGATTTTTGAGGCCCAAATCAAGCCCAATGCACACATATTATATATATATAGAAGTTTTTTAAACTAGAGGCCCTATTGTTTTGGTACGCTCAAAGCCCTAGCTTGGGCATAATATACTATTGGGTCGGCTCTGTTTACACTAGGTATCCCTCATTTACAATGCTGACCCTAATTAACTCTAATTTAAGATGATTGATCTTAGTTTAAATTTATTGATCATTCAAACTTCATCATAATTGTCTCTTGTTATCATAATTAACTAGTAATGATGTAAACTGACACTAATTGGCTCTAGTTACCCATGGGACCGTAATTGACCCTGCCTTAACCTTAATTAATCAATATTAGCCATAATACGGTTCTCCGACATGAGAATTCCAATGTTATAAGGGGCTTAGGAAAGGTGACCCGCTTTCCCCCTTCTTATTCATATTAGCAATTAAGGCATTATCAAACATAGTCAAGCGTGCGTCTTCTTTAGGTTGTATTCACGGGATTAGGTTGCCTAATGATGGGCCAACGTTTACCCATTTTCATTACGCTGATGATATTATTTTTATGGGCGAGTGGTCAAAATCAAATGTGAAAAATCTGAGCAGAATTTTTCGAGGCTTTTACCTAGTCTCGGGTTTGCGAGTTAATCTTCATAAAAGTAATCTTTTTGGCATTGGTGTGTCGGATTCGGAACTAAAAGAATTTGCGGATGTTTTTGGTTGTAAACCGGGTAGTTTCCCATTCTCATACTTGGGTTTACAAGCAGGTACTAATATGAATCTGGCCAAAAATTGGGCACCAGTTGTGACCATGTTTCAATGTCATTTGGCTTTATGGAAAGCAAAGTCTCTTTCATTCAGTGGCAGGGTAACACTCATCAACGCAATTCTTGATTCTCTCCTAATTTACTACTTTTCTCTCTATAGAGCCCCAAGCAAGATCCTCTAAGTACTTGTTCGCATTCGTAGAGACTTCTTTTGGGGAGGATAGGGTAAAGCTCCTGTTATTAACTGGGTCTCATGGGATAGTATTCAACTTCCAAAGGATCGTGATGGCCTTGGATTATCCTCACTTAAAGCGACTAACTTGAGTCTACTTAGTCGTTGGTGGTGGAGATTCAAAAATGAAATGGGAAGGATTTGGTGGAAGGTTATTTGGTCAATCCATCATAACTCTAAATCATGATCTTCTATCCCTATGAAACTCTCCAATCCAGGCATATGGAAAAGCATTTTCAAGATAAATCAAGATCTGTTAAAAGCTAATATTGATTTGAAAAAGGTGATGGTGGGTGTGGGTGGTTCAGGTAATTGTATCCAGTTTTGGATTGATACATGGTTGAATGGAGAACCATTGATGGATAAATTCCCATCTCTTTTTGCTCTTGAAAAATCAAAGTTGGTTCTCATCAAAGACTGTTTTGAAATATCTAATGGCAACATGGTTTGGTTTTGTAGATGGAAAAGAGCAATTCGTACTGCAAACGAGTCCATGGAATCCAACAGTCTAGTAACCTTACTGGGCTCATTACACTTTCCAGGTAATGAAGACCATTGGAAATGGGGTAAAGAAGGAAACGAGACTTTTTCTGTTAAATATATTAAAGATCTATACATACGCGAGTCTATACCTGGGGATTTCTATAAATTCAATTGGAATAATTGGGTTTCATTGAAGGTTAATATTCTAAATTAGATAGCTGAAATGGATTGACTGCCTTCTAAAGATGCTTTAAGGAAAAGAAAAATTTTAATTCATCCTATCTGGTGCCCTTTATGTGAAGAAATTGATGAAACCTTGGATCATGTGTTCATCTCATGTAAAGTGGCAGATCACATCTTGGGTATAATTAGTCAATGGTTTAACATCCCTCTAGTTTTTGCCTTCTCTTTCCGTGACTTACTTGAGATACATAAAATGATCGATGGGGATGAAATTTGGAAAAAATGTTGTTCATTCAGTCTTCCTTATAACTACTTGGTGTATTTGGAAACTAAGGAATAATGTTATCTTCAAAAAGGAAAAGGTTTCAATTCACAAAATGATTGCAGACATTGATAGGTTCAAATGGATCGATCTGTGTTAATGATGAACTACAATTGACAATAATATGCACAAAGTAATCAACTAAGCAATTTATCAGAAATATTCATAGTAATTTCATTGACATTAGCAAAGGATTACAAGTACAAAATGAGAGAGTGTTGTTACAAAAGTCTACCCTGCAAATACAAATAATCCTATTTATACTAGTACAAGAAACTAAGAAACATATATTTACACAATAAGTCCCTATACTATGACAAAAACAAAAACTAAAAGCTAATGCTAATCTTTAAGGCTCCAACAGACATTAAAACTTTAGCTAAACTTTGGATCATGAATAAAGCAAGCAGCAAGGAGAAAAAGTCGAGGTTAATTGAATTCCAGGGACGTGGATAAGGTTACATTTTAATCTTGTTGGTGGTTGTTAATGGTTGTTTCCTTTCCTCCTATTTTTTGTATTTTACTCGGGGTTTTAGCTTGTTGTTAACCCCTATTTTTAATAAAAGTTTGTCGTTCAAAAAAAAGTAGACCATTAATACCAACTTGTTTTGAGCCAAATTGACCCTAAACAACCATTCACCATAACTTACTTTAGTTCACATAATTGACTGTTATTACCAATGTTAACCTTGTTTTACTATCAAAACCATTATATAATATTAACTTTACCTAACCCAGAAGAGAAATGGAAAGCAGGAGAGAGAGTAGGGAGAAAGACACTAGAGTTAATCATGTGCATAACAATGGTAATGAAGGTCGATGGCACGAAGTTAGAGGAAGATCCAACAACAAAGAATCAAGATCCAACTCTCTTAACACCACCTTATTTGTTTACAATTTCCAAGATTGGGCTATGAGTGCCAAACTATGGAAAACCCTTAAGAGCATTCACAGTGGGTTCCTTATCTTGATTCATATAATTACACTAAAAATCACTACATTTTCTTTCTTCTTTTCAATTAAATAATACTTTTTATACCCTTATCATTACTTTTTTCTATCTTCTCCACTCATAACTACTTTAAAAAATATTAAAAAATTTATAAGGATTGAATAGTGATTCTTCAAATATACCAATCCACAATAACATTTTCTCTCTTCTTCACTCACAACCACTCAAAACCATTCCATATAATATACCAAACACACTCACATAATTTTAAGGACTCCACTGTGAATGCTTTAAGCCATATGGTGATCTAGTTGATGCTTTTATACCAAAAAGAGAGACAAATGGGGAAATACATTCGGGTTTGTAAGGTTCAAACATATAACAGATCAAGATGCTTTCATATAAAAAATATGCAATGTAAAAATGGATGGGGTAAAGCTGGGGGTTAATAAGGCAAGGTTTGAACGTGCAAAGACTGTACCATCGGCTTTCTTCTCAACCCGGTTTAGATCGGAAAATACTGGATCTGGTCGTAACCATAATCCCCCTAAAATTATTCAACGCCTTTTTTCTCAAATGATTTGCCGCAAGCCACGTGCATAGGGTTTCTTACAAAGATGTTCTTGCGGGGAACTACCAATCGAACAGTACTAGTGTATGGGTTCCAAACATAGCTGTAAGGATTCCTGAAGTTGATGCAACCCAAAACAGCCTAAGTGTCTCAGCAACATGCACTAAGTACTGAAGTGAAGAATGCTTCGAGAGTTTTACACAAAGCATTAGAAAATACTCTAAGTGTAAAATCTTCCGAAGCCAAATACCAATATCTTCCGAAGCCAAACATGAAGTCTTCCGAAGCTTCAGAGACAAAGTCTTCCGAAGCTTCAACCTATGAAGACAGATTTCTTCCGAAGACTTTTAGTATACATGCTTTATCTGATGTACTGTTCCATAAAGCACCTTTTCCGCTGCATCTCTGTAAAGTCACCAACTTACATGAGTTGGTGAAAAGGGTCTTGCTTTTGGTAACTGTACATTGAGGTCTTGAGTCTTCAACTTTCCACTTTATGTACTTTATCCTTTTTGTATTGTATAAGGATGTGAGCTATGGCATGTCATAGTCACAAGGTCAAAAGGCAGATATGCCTTTTGATCCTACAATTGATTTTGTTAGTGTCTAGTCAATTGTATCCAGCTGGCTTTCAAAGTATAGCCGGCTGTAGGTTGTAGTATAAGTATTTCAAGTTCTTGTATCTTTTCTTTATGCTTTGTAACACTTGTAAAAGAACTTGAGAAAGCAATATACTGCCTCCTTGAAACCCATACTCTCTTGTTCTGTCTCTTGCTTTACTTGTGTTCTTTGTATCACACCTTGGTTACCCAGTTCACTGTTTGATTAGAGCTTAGTTAATCTCCTCATTGTGTTGTTGTGTTGTAATTGTGTTTAAGCCCTTAAACGGTCCTGCAATTGGTATCAGAGCTTTCCAGGCTCTTGATATAAGATCTAACCATCTTAAGATCCCTCACACACACAAAAGCTAAACTCTTCAAATGGCTTCCATCTCAAAGACTGATATGGAGACTGGAACCATGAACAAATCCCCACTGATCACTCTTGATGATTTTGACACCTGGTGCATGAGGATGGAAGGCTTCATCAGGTCTCTTGATTCAAGAATGTGGGAATCTGTTGAGAATGGACCTTTCATACCCAGCACCCCCTCTGCTACTGGTGCTGGTATGATTCCTAAAGATGTGGCCAACTACTCAGATGAAGATAGAAAAAGAGTAGAGATTGACAGGAAGGCCATGACTGCTCTTCAGACTGCTCTCCCAAACTCTGTATACAGAGGTTTTAAGAAGTGCAAGACAGCCAAACAGCTGTGGGATGCACTGAAGCTGATGTATGAAGGCTCCTCTGAAGCCAAGGAGAACAAGAAAGATCTTCTGAAGCAGCAGTTTGAAAATTTCACCTTCAAAGCAGGTGAGACCATGACCCAACAATACTTCAGGTATGTTGAGATTGTGGATACCCTAGTGGATGGAGGAGTTCCTCTTGAGAACAGGGACATTGTAAGGAAGTTCATGTCCTCACTTCCTAGGCAATGGACACACTATTGTGTGGTGATCAAGAGGACTGAGAACCTTAAGACTCTTACTCTTACAGAGTTGTATGGGATTCTCAGTGGATACCAGATGGAGATGAACATGCAAGGTTCATCTGGCAACTCCAACAATCAAATGGGTTCAGCCCTTCATGTGGTTGAAAGGGACAGCATAGAACCCCAGCATCATCTCTTATGCTACCCTGACAACTCACAAAAGGGTCCTTTCATCACCTTCATCACCTTCCGAGACACCAAGGGAGAACTTTACTCAAGGAAGCCCATTCCAAGAGACAAGTTCTTCTCAAGCCTTTGTGTCTGCAGATGAAAGCTGTGGGAATTATCTCTTTCACTCTTGAAGACCTGGACTGTATCCATCCAGATGACCTGGAATACATGGAGATAGTTCAGCAGATGGCTCTCCTCACTCACAGAGCCAAGAAGTTCTACAAGAGGACAGGAAGAAGATTTCCAAGCAATGCTACCAGTAGTAAGTTTGGGCTGGATAAAAGCAAAGTTAAGTGTTACAACTGTAACCTTATGGGTCACTTTGCTAGGGAGTGTAAGGCACCTAAAGCAAATGGGGGCCAAACACACCCAGACCAAACTTTACTGACAAAGCTCCTCAGGCTGAGAAGACAAAGCAACATGCTGCTGTTGCTGTTGAAGAAGGAGGCTTTGACTGGAGTTTTCAGGTGGAGGATGCTTCTCCAAACCAAGCACTGATGGCTGACCATGATGAAGCCAAGGTATTGGAACATCTTTGCTCCCCTGAATGCATTGCTAAAGTAAATAGATACAGGTCCTATAACCTAGAGATGAGATCTGATCTTGAGTCATTAAACATATTAAAATCTGATTTTAGAAAGTCTGAAAATGATTACAAGTTAAAGATAGAGGACTTGGAGAAAACCATTTCAGTACTAAAACATGAACATACAGATTTCAGAACTCAGATCCAAGATCTCATCACTAAGTTAACTGAGTGCCAGGCTGAGCTTGTGATCAGCAAAGCCAAGGCAGAGAAGAGTGTTCTTGAAGAAGAGACCTTCAAGAACATGATATCCTCATCCCTGCACAACAAGGTTTGTTATCAAAATAGACAGGGACTGGATCAAATGAGATAGCTCCTCCACACACAATCTTGTCTGTAAGATCTCCTAGGTGTGGAACTTGTGAAGATGAGCTTCCTCTCATAGATCCTGTAAGTGAGGATGATGAAGAAGTGATAGTGAAGAATTCCTCTGAGAAGAGTGAAGAAGAGGATTCTTCCAAGGGCCACTATCCTTCTGAGGAGAAGAAATCAACTGTGATGACCAAGTCCAAAAGAAAGAACTTGATCAGAAAGAGCAAAAGGAAAGCAAAGAAGGCTCAAGAAATCAAGGCTACTTTTGATGCTAAGCAGAAACAAGTTTTTATCTCTGCAGGTTTCAAAGTAGTAAGGACTGAAGACATCAACCAAGACTCCTCAGCTAAGAGTCATGGTTCTTGTTCAAATCATCTCAGTGCCAAGAAGAAGACTGAGCTGCTGTGTACCACTGCTGCACAGCCTGGACCATCAAACTCCAAGAACAGTTCACAGCCCAAAGGAACTGTCTCAGCATCTACCAAGATGAAGGTGGAGAAGGGATGTGACCAAAGCCAGTCTTGCTCTCAAAGGGAGACTTCTTTGAAGAAGAAAATGTTGTGTGTTATGTGTGAAAGTACTTCTCACATTGCTAAGGATTGCCCATACAATCCTAAAAGTACTGTCCACATGACTAAAACAAAGACTTCAAAGAGTCTCAAGAAGTCTCAAGCTTCGGAAGGAAAGTCTGTTTCCTTCGGAAGCTCCAAATCAAAGAAGAAGGTAAATGGAAAATTACCTTCGGAAGCAAAGTTGGTCTCGGAAGAAAGGAGTTCTTCCGAAGCACTGAAGTCTGCTGCAGTGACTGTAGATTCTTCCGAAGGATCAGTCATCAAAACTTGTGAAGTTCCAAAAGCTTCTAAGGTTTTGAAGGTCAAGTCCAAGACTCCAAAGGTGGTGTGGAAGTCTAAGAAAGACCAAATGACTGAGGTTTCTCCATCAACAACAGCTGAAGATCCCCATAGTACAACCATAGGATCTATTACTGTTGCATTACCTTCTATTACTATTAATGAGCCCAAGACAAGTAAGGCTTGGGTTTCCAAATGTAACTAATCATTTTCTTTGTGCAGGAACAGCTCAAGACAAACAGGAATGTCTGGATAATTGACAGTGGCTGTTCCAGGCACATGACAGGCAATAGGTCTCTACTCCATAATTTTGAGAGAATTGATGGAGGACCAGTTGCTTTTGGAGGAGATGAAGGTGGTTACATTTCTGGAAGGGGCAAGGTCACAAATGGTAAGCTCAGCATTGAGAAGGTAAACTTTGTTAAGGAGCTTGGGTACAATCTTCTGAGTGTATCCCAATTTTGTGATCAGAGTCATAACATGCTCTTTACTGAGCATGAGTGCATTGTTCTCAAGCCTGGTGTGGTCATTCCTCATGAGCATATCCTGCTCAGAGCCCCCAGGAAAGGGAACATGTACAAGATGGATTTGCAAGAAACATCTCCCTCAGGAGAAGTTTCATGCTTTCTATCTAAAGCAAAGCAAATAGTGATGAGTCTTTCCTATGGCATAAAAGAATGTGCCATGTAAACTTTAAGAACATGAATAAATTAATTAAACATGATCTGGTAACTGGAATGCCAAAGAAAGAGTTTACTAGTGATGATCATTGTGTTGCATGCCTGAAAGGGAAGCAACACAAGGTATCTCACAAGCCTAAGGAAAAGAACTCCATCACTACTCCCCTACACTTGTTACATATGGATCTCTTTGGCCCCACCAGTGTAATGAGTTTAGGAAGGACCTCTTACTGTCTGGTGATCACAGATGATTTTACAAGATTCACTTGGGTCTTCTTCCTTAGAACTAAGGATGAAACCCCTGAGATTCTGAAGAATTTCATCTTAAAAGTTGAGAATCAATGTGATCACAAGGTCAAAACCATAAGATGTGATCAGGGAACTGAATTCAAGAAACCAAATCCTTGATGCATTTTGTGATGAAAAGGGTATTACAAGACAATATAGTGCTCCTAGGACTCCTCAGCAAAACGGAGTTGCTGAGAGGAGAAACAGGACACTTATTGAAGCTGCAAGAACTATGTTGTCTGACTCTAAACTGCCTATCACCTTCTGGGCAGAGGCAGTCAATACTGCTTGCTATGTGCAAAACAGAGTTTTAGTAGTTAAGACACATGGTAAGACTCCTTATGAACTTTGGCACAAGAGAAACCTTTCATTGGTTTTCTCAGGTCATTTGGATGTCCCTGCACCATCTTGAATACCAAAGATCAAATTGCCAAGTTTGCTGAGAAATCAGATGATGGACATTTCATTGGATACTCTTCTCAAGCTAAAGCTTATAGAGTATACAATCTCAGAACTAGAATTGTTGAGGAGTCAGCCAATGTGACTTTCAATGAGCACACTCCTTGTGTGGCTGGTTCTGGTCCAGATTGGCTGTTTGATCTTGATTTAGTTACCAATTGTTTTAACAAATCTTGTGAGCATGTTTCAGGATCTGCAGAAAATCTAAATACAGGTGATCCTGATCCAAGATTTGAGCTAGGAAGACCTTCAACTCATACATCTTCAGCCCCAGTTGGAACTACTTCCAGCAAATGAGGTTTCTATCAGCACAACAATGACAAATTCAGCTGATACATCTGGCATGCCTTCAAATTCCAGCTCAGAGGCCTCTCAACCAGATAAAGACACCTCACTTGTAGAAGACAACAATGGTGATGGTGATAGTGATCAGGAATTTCTTGATACTAATAACCATACCATAGATGACAACATCAATGATGTCTCACACTCATTGGATCAAGTTAATCTTGATAAGTGTGATAATGTGGAGGGTGAATCTTCCAGACCAGATTTAAATTTCTCAAATTTAGATCTTTCTCATAACTTGCTGTGATCCCTCAGCTAAGGATCCACAAGTCTCACCCCACCACAAACATCATTGGAGATGTTGTCACAGGGGTAAGAACAAGAGGACAAACCCATGAAGCAAATGTTTGTCTTCACTCTTGTTTCTTATCTCAGATAGAGCCCAAGAAAGTTGATGAAGCTCTAAAGGATGGAAGTTGGGTTGAAGCTATGCAACAAGAGCTGCTTCAATTCAAAAGGCAGAAAGTTTGGAACCTTTGTCCTCTTCCTTATGGGAAGACTACCATTGGAACCAAATGGGTTTTTAGAAACAAGAAGGATGATAGAGGAATCATCATCAAGAACAAGGCAAGACTAGTTGTTCAAGGATACACACAAGAAGAAGGATTGACTACACTGATGTCTTTGCTCCTGTAGCAAGACTAGAAGCTGTTAGGATATTCCTGGCATTTGCTGCATCCAAGAACTTCAAGGTCTACCAACTTGATGTAAAGTGTGCTTTCTTATATGGAGTGATTGATGAGGAGGTTTATGTCAAACAGCCACCTGGTTTTGTAGACCCTGATCATCCTGATTATGTCTGCAAGCTTGACAAAGCTCTTTATGGGCTGCATCAGGCACCCAGGAAGTGGTATGAGACACTATCTGAGTATCTTTATAAGCATGGATACAGAAGAGGTACTATAGATGGAACTCTCTTCATCAAAGGACAGGAAAATGACTTATTGCTGGTTCAAGTATATGTTGATGACATCATCTTTGGTTCAACTAATCCAAAGCTCTGCAAAGACTTTGAGAAGCTGATGAAAGACAGATTTGAGATGAGTTCAATGGGAGAACTCAACTTCTTTCTGGGAATTCAAGTGAAGCAGGTTGAAGATGGCATCTTCATAAGTCAGTCAAAGTATGTTCAAGACATACTCAAGAGGTTCAATATGACTGATTGTAAGATTGCTAAGACACCAATAGCCAGAAACCACTCCCTTGGTCCAGATCTTGAGGGGGAGTGTGTAGATGAGCACTTATACAGGGCTATGATTGGGTCTCTTATGTATCTTACAGCTAGCAGGCCTGATATCATGTTTGCTACATGTATTTGTGCAAGATATCAAGCCAACCCTAAGATGTCTCACTTAATCACTGTGAAAAGGATTTTAAGATACCTCAAAGGTGCTTCAACACTTGGTCTATGGTATCCAAAGAATCAAATTTCAATCTGTATGCCTATACAGATAGTGATTATGGTGGTTGCAATATGACTGCAAAGTCTACATCTGGGGGATGTCAATTCCTTGGTGGAAGGGTGGTCTCATGGCAATGCAAGAAACAATCCTGTGTGTTGCATCAACTGCTGAGGCTGAATACATTGCTGCTGCAAGCTGCTGTGCTCAAGTGCTCTGGATTCAAAATCAGATGCTGGACTATGGATTTAACTTCAAAGAGACTCCTATCCACATAGACAACAATAGTGCTATCTCTATCACTGAGAACCCTGTGCAGCACTCAAGGACCAAACACATCAACATCAGGTATCATTTAATAAGAGATAACTATGAAAAAGGATTAATTAAACTAGTCAAAGTTCATACAGATGAACAATATGCTGATCTGTTCACAAAAGCTTTTGATGAACAGAGATTTAAGTATCTGATATCAGCTATTGGGATGATTAACTTTGAGTAGACTTTTTTATTAAAACTAATTCTAATTATTTCTTCTTAAAATATGTGTGTCCTAAGTTGTCTAGTTCATCACTTTCATAAGCTCATGTTTTCTTTGGATGTAAAATTCTTTTTGAAGACTTTCCTTAGATTCTTGAAAATTTTTTTATATACTTCGGAAGATAAAGACTTTATCTTCGGAAGAAAAACATGTCTTCAAAATACATAACTGTCTAAGAGATTTTACCCTCGGAAGAAGTCAAATTCATCTTCCGAAGCTTAAAATTCTTATCTCAGACACTTATTTATTTTTTAGGACCTTTTCCTTCCGAAGCAAAATTAACCTTCGGAAGCTTTGTTTATTTCTATACAAAGCATTCAAAGGTTTATTTCTCTTCCGAAGCATAAATTATCAAGACTCTCAGGAAAATCTTCCGAAGCCATTTTAGCTTCGGAAGCTTTTTCCATCAAAACTTCCGAAGACAAATAACTTCGGAAGCTTTTCGAATTCCAAGAAACTACTTTTTGAGCAAAAGTAAACTACCTTTTCAGAGGTGGGACCGACTTTCGGATTTCAAAGTTTATCCTCTTTCATTAACTTTGGTTCAAATCCCTTTTCATATAAATACCCAACGGTTCCCCCTCTTTCCCACTATCTTCCTCAATTCTACTGTTCTCTAACCTAATTCTCTAAACCGCCTTTGCTTTCTACCTTTCTTCACCCTTAAGCTTCTGAAATGGCCAACCTTAACCGCAGAAACAACCCTGATTTCTCCATGCAACTACACAGGCAACATAATCAAGTTGCTCTGTTAAGCTCTGAGAAAGATGCAAGTTTCTCAGAGATTTGCCAATTCTTGACTCTGTCAAATTATTTCACCTCCCTGACCATTGATCCTACTCTATATGAGGATCACTTGCTTGAATTCTGGAAGACCTGCCAAGAGGTCATTATGGATGGGGAGAAGGCACTGTCTGCCACAGTGCAAGGGAGGACAATCTTCATCACTCCGGCCATCATTAACCAACATCTACAGCTGGATGATGAAGAAGGTGAGGTGTTCTTCCCAAAAGAAGCTGTTAATCATTCTTTTGAGCAGATGGGCTATGAGGGAGATTTCTCTGTAAAGACCTTTAGGAAAGGGAAGGTCTCATCCCAATGGAAATTCCTGCTCCATGTGGTTATCCACAGCTTGTCAAACAAGCATGGTGGATGGGACCAGATTCCTGAGGATCTCTCCTTTATAGTTCATGGAATGGTTCAGGGGGTCAAGTTCAGGTATTCACAATTTGTCTATACTAATTTACTTGCAAACTTAGACTCCTTAGAGTATTACATGTTTCCTAGATATGTTCAACACATTCTCAACTGTGAACTGGGCTCACAGTTGAGGGAAACAGGTAATATTCTTAAATTGGGACAGATGAAGCCCGGCATCTTTAAAATAATGAAGAAGCCAACTGTAGGCTTCTCTGGGTAGAAACAGCCCTAGTCCCAAAAATGTTAGAGCTCATTGCTCAAGGTGACAACCTAGCAACACAAGCTAGTGTTGAACCCACACCTCTTTTGTCATTACCATTAAAAAGACCAGATATTACCCTCACCTACCAAAGAAAATCCAAACGAACCCCTGCTCAGGCTATTGAGTCTGTGCAGGCCCCCAAATACTCAACCTTACAGGAAGAAGTGGACACTAGAGCTCCCACTTCTCCTGAGGAGCAAACCACTCCCATTACTTCACCTATCAGGACTGAGGTTCCTCAAGCTCACCCTGATGAGTTCACTAGCCCAACAGCCTCAAGCCTTCACTCTGAGTCTCAACACTCAAGTGGACAACCTTCAGGGGACAGCTACCATCCCCAGCCTTTGGATCTCAACCAACCAATTCCTAACCTATCCTTTTACACTGATGAAGACTTAGGATTCAGTGAGTACCATGAGTCTCTCTTCTCCTCCCCTACTCAAAGAGAGATGAGTACCTCTGACTCTCCTCAGTCTATCCCCCATCAGTCACCTATTACTGAGGTGGACACTTCTGAACCTGTTCAGGATGTCCATATGGAAGAGGCTCTCACTTTTGAAAGTGATTACATCATTAAGACCTCAACCATGGCAACTCAGCCCATTGGCATCTCAACTGAGGCTGCCAGTGAGCAGAGGAAAACCAGCAGCCAAGAAACTCAAGCTGGTGGTGAGAGAGAGGACTTTGGTCCAATCATCTCATCCCCCAATGAATCTTCTGATGAAGATGAGGGGAATTTGAGACTAAAGGTGCAAAAACTGTCAAAAACATGCACCTACTTAGTCTCTAAGGTTAGTCACTTGGAATCTCAGGTGACTACCCTGCAAAACAGGGTCAATGATCAGCAACTCCAGATTTCATATCTGCAGGAAAAACTAGCTGGGAGACCTTTAAGGAGAGCTCAACCAGGAACACAAGAACCTGTGGAAGTGATTGACTTATCCTCCAGCTCACCTATGCAAGTGGGTGATGCTACCAAAAAGGGGGAGAAAGTTGTTACAACCACAGAACCTGGGAGTTCTTCAGAGAGAATGGACATAGAGGACTCACCATCCTCACTTGCTGTTGTGCATTCTCAGCAACTTCCTCAAGTTCACATTAATGTGGACTCTATAGACTCTCTCATCAGGAGTCTCTTTGAGGAAGGCATACCAAGGGCTGTCTCATCTCCCACCACTAGGAACTGGCAATCACATCATAAGGTGGAGGTATGATGATGACAGGAGAGCCCTCATACTTCAAAGAGTTCAAGGCCAACAAGAAGTTTTTCAATTCCAAAGCCTGAGCTTTTATGAAAGACTGGATTTAGTCAACTTGCCACTTGTCAATCCAAGCAATTCAAGACAAGCTGACAGGCTGGCTCAAAGAATCCAAGACAGGATCCTTGCAGAGTTTACTCTAAGAAGGAGACTTAGGGAATCAGGTAATGTCATCGGTCAACTGGATGTTGAGGTGGACCCTAAGATTAGTTTCATAGGGGAAACCTTGACTGAAGGCCCAGTGACAGAACCTGAGACCCCTGTCTCATCATCAACAACTGCTGCTGAGGTCCAAACTCCATCTGAGACACCTGCTGGTGAAGGTGTTTCTCAGCCTCTCTCTGGCCAGAGCATGGAAGCTACTCCAAGCAATGAAGGCCAAGCCTCAATCCACCCTGAGTCACAAAGGTCTGTTGGTGACAAAGGGAAAAGGATAATGACTCCTGAGGAAATTGAGAAGGAAGAGAGAGAGAGGAAAAGGAGACTAAGGGGCAAGTTCCACTGGGTCATCTAGCTTCATGCAAGCTGCAATCAGGGCTGCTCCCAGACCAAATACTCAAGATGATGAGTTAAGGGCAGTCAGGATTACCTACTTACAGACCAGGAACTATGACATTGATGAGATCATCTCCCTCCCCTTAGAAGAACTAAATGAACTGGCTGACAGGGAAGTGTCAAGAGAGTTGAAGGAGAAAGAGGATGCAATGATACTTCTCCAACTCAAAGAGGAGAAGAGACAGAAAAGACTTTACAAGCATGCTCCTACTCTCTCACCAGTTCAAGAAAGTCCTGCACAGGAAGATGTAGCTCCACAAGAACCTCAGGTAGATAAAGAAGAAGATAGGATCAAGATGATCAACTACCTGAGTGCCACAGGCTTCTATCAGGCAGATGCACTTCTCCCTTTGTCCTATGACTTCATTGAGTTCGAGTATCTAAAGCAACTTGAGCTTGAGTTAGTCAAGGAAAGAAAGACAACTAAAAGGAAACTAAGGGAAGAAGCTGCAAAGTCAAGGGCCATCATTCAAAAGAATGCAAAGAAGTCTGCTGACAGACAAAGAATGGTGAGCTTCTTGAATCTGTATGGATTCTCCGGAAGGAGACTTGGCCCCATGTCTCTATCCCCATGGATGAGCATATTAGGGTGATCAAGCAGAAGATTAAAAGTGGAGAACTCATTGACTTGCACTCTCTTCCAAGTCAAGTCCCACCTGAAGTGGAGGTCAAGTTTGAACAACCAGAGACACCTCAACCAGCACCTCCAGCTGAGCCTCAGCAAGCTTCATCTTCTGATCCTAGGCAGGGTCAAACTCCCTCTCCTTCTGAACCTGTGAGGGAGGAACACCCAACTGAGAAAGACACTAATGATCAACATGGTGCTGCAGACCAGTCTTCTCAGTTAAAGACATCCAAGAGGAAGAAGAGGATGGCTTCTAAACCAAAGACTAAGAAGAAGAAGCCAAAGTCATCTACCTCTGCACCTCAGGCTGAATCAGATCAACCTGAGGAAGTGCATGATGAGGCAGCCCAATCAACTCCTATTCAAGTGGCTCCTCTAACTAGTGAGACACCCATCTTGTCCTGGACTTACTCCACCAATCCAGAGAGATGGACTGTTATCAGAGATCAAGGTGTTGAGAATGTCTACTCATGGCAAGACATAATCAACTTACCTCTGCATGATCTCTTTGAGATGAGAAGATACTATGAAAGTCTTGATGATCCTGACCATCTCATGAAGAAAGGAATGGTCCTGATTGTACTGAAGACTACCAACATTTGAAGATCTTCCAAGTGTTTTGGTAGCATCAGCCTAGGGGGAGTTTGTAAGGATTCCTGAAGTCTGATGCAACCCAAAACAGCCTAAGTGTCTCAGCAACATGCACTAAGTACTGAAGTGAAGAATGCTTCGGAAGTTTTACACAAAGCATTAGAAAATACTCTAAGTGTAAAATCTTCCGAAGCCAAGACCAATATCTTCCGAAGCCAAACATGAAGTCTTCCGAAGCTTCAGAGACAAAGTCTTCCGAAGCTTCAACCTATGAAGACAGATTTCTTCCGAAGACTTTTAGTATACATGCTTTATCTGATGTACTGTTCCATAAAGCACCTTTTCCGCTGCATCTCTGTAAAGACACCAACTTACATGAGTTGGTGAAAAGGGTCTTGCTTTTGATAACTGTACATTGAGGTCTTGAGTCTTCAACTTTCCACTTTATGTACTTTATCTTTTTTGTATTGTATAAGGATGTGAGCTATGGCATGTCATAGTCACAAGGTCAAAAGGCAAATATGCCTTTTGATCCTACAATTGATTTTGTTAGTGTCTAGTCAATTGTATCCAGCTGGCTTTCAAAGTATAGCCGGCTGTAGGTTGTAGTATAAGTATTTCAAGTTCTTGTATCTTTTCTTTATGCTTTGTAACACTTGTAAAAAACTTGAGAAAGCAATATACTGCCTCCTTGAAACCTATACTTTCTTGTTCTGTCTCTTGCTTTACTTGTGTTCTTTGTATCACCCTTGGTTACCCAGTTCACTGTTTGATTAGAGCTTAGTTAATCTCCTCATTGTGTTGTTGTGTTGTAATTGTGTTTAAGGCCCTTAAACGGTCCTGCAATAGCGACTAATGCAGCAAAATTTTGGAAAGGAGTTTCAGTCATTGGGGAAGATATTGATCTACCATCACTATGTAATCTCCAAAAGTTTCTCAACACCCCACCTTTGGCGAATGCTTCTTTAAGATACATCGGGGGTATAAGGGTACTTATTTCATTCCTATCTTCTGTATTGAGGGACGGATTCTTGATTAACAATGAGTTATGGAGCAAGTATTTCGCTGAGCTGAATGCCTGGAATGGCCAATCTTTGGATTATAGTCTTATTGCATGGCTAAGAGTTCACGGTGTTTCGCGCAACAATGGGATAAGCAGATTTTTTATAAAATAGATGAAAGATATGGGAGGATCATTAGACCATCAGACGCTTCGTTAAATGATGGAAATCTTTCTTTCGAAGGCATCGGGGTCCTTCTCCAATCTGGTGCTCGAATTAATAAAGAAATCAAGCTCACCTGGAGAACACTATCTTTCAAAGTTTGGGTCACTGAAGATGATGCTGGCTGGTCGCTGGACTTCCTCTCCGGCGATTTGGAAGTCGAAAAGTCGCCCCAAATGTCTGTTGGAAATTCTGATCCGTTTGGTATTAATGATTGTCTTTTTCAACATCATGGGAACTCCAATAGACCACCTGTGTCGTCGGCGGATGTTGCATGCCATAATTCATTCCCATACCATATGGGTTCTATTCCTACAAACTTTGTAATTGGATCTACCAAAGCCCAAAAACCCAGGAAAAGGCCCAGAACCGTTTCTCCCTGTTACAGCCCAATTGGGTCTTCTACTAATGAGCCTGCCCATTCGACAGGAGCCCAGTTATCTCAAACACCCCTCTGAAAGTCAATCTTCCTGATCTTAATAACCCATTTCGACACTCAAGTTCGTCAGTCACACCCACTGTTGTTCCAGATGATAACCCTAGGGATCCTTCAAGAAATAATCAAGATTCAGACCCCATACGATGAACCTAGAGAGTAACTTGAATTATGTCGTTCAAGTGAACAATACGGATCGCCATCCAAATTCGGGTCCTAGTTAAACTAATGAAGCAACGCAGAATTGTTTAGACCCCTGGAGTGAATCATGCCATCTTGTTGATCAGAATATCTTGGTCGAGAATGAGGTCAATGAGACAATTGGGGTGAATGAAATTATTGGTATTAATTTGTGGGATTCGAGGATCGGGTGAGAACCCTGATTGAAGGAGAAGGTGCATTGACTTCTTCAAAATGAACTTCATGTCTATAAATTTGAGAGGGGTGGGGGATTCAAATAAAGCATCATGGGTAAGGAAATTAAAAGTCTCCCACGGATTGCATTTTGTTGCTATTCAAGAACGCCACAAGGATGATACATCTAAGGTATGTTTTCATACATTTTGGGGGCGTTCCAAATTTGACAAAGAATATGTTGATGCAAATGGGAGATCTGGGGGGCTGATTTGCATTTGGAACCCCACAGTTTTCATTAAGGATAGAGTGCATAAATCAATATTTCTCGTTATATCTGGCTTTTTGGTTCAGCCCAGAATGAATATCAACATTGTTAATGTTTATGCTCCTAATGATCCAAATGCTAGGAAGGCCCTTTGGAATGAATTACTTTAATTCCAAAATACACATACAGGTTGTTAGGTGTTTTTGGGTGACTTCAATGAGGTGAGACACCCACAGGAAAGGTTTAACTCAGTCTTTAATGCATCATTTACTTTGGCTTTCAGTTGTTTCATTAATACTACTAAGCTTTTTGAGTACCAAATGGGTGGACAACAATATACTTATATCTCATCGAAGGGTGATAAGATCAAAAAAATAGATCGTTTTCTTGTTTGTAGGACTTTCATGGATACTTGGCCTAATGCTTCACTCTTTGCCTTGCCAAGGGAGTGGTCTGATCACTGCCCCTTAATACTTAAAACTGCTGCTAGTGACTTTGGTGCTCCTCTATTTAAGTTTTTTAATTCATGGTTGCAACTCCCTGGATTCGCCAAATTAGTTGAATCTCTTTCATCATCCTTTAAATTCTCTGCCCCCCCACCGGATATACGCATCTTCAAGAAATTCCAGCACATTAAATTGGGAATTAAAACATGGCTATTGGAAATGAAAAAAGGAGAATCGTGAAAGTTTGAATCTATTAGACATCATTAAAAAATTAGAGGAAATAGCTGAAAACAGGTCCCTCACGGTTGAGGAGTTGGAGATTAGACTGAAGCAAAGAAACAGTTATCAGACATTAATCAAAGGAAAGTAAAAGATCTACAGTATTTCTCTTTCATCTGGGAAAATTAACTGTGGTGCGTATTCCTCTTTCATCGCTCTGGTGCCCAAATCTAATGACCCATTACACCTCGATAAGTATAGACCTATAAGTCTTATTGGTGTGCTAAACAAAATCATCTCCAAAGTACTTGTAAGCAGACTTAAAAGTGTGATTGGGAATACTATTTCACCTAAGCAATCATCATTCATATCTAGAAGAAATTTCATGGCTTAAAAACTCTAAGCTAAGCGGGATGATCTTTAAGATTGATATTGAGAAAGTGTTTGATATTTTAAGTTGGAACTTTCTTGATTCCATTATGACTCAGATAAACTTTCCTAACGAATGGATCATGGCATCGCTTTCAGCTGGACGTGCCTCTGTTTTGATCAATGGCAGCCCCACCTCTGAATCCCAATGCTATTATGGCCTTCGACATGGATACACTCTATCTCCTTTCCTTTTCATAATTGCCATGGATGCATTATCCTCCATCATGAAAAGTGCTTGTAATTCTAGAATTTATCATGGCATTCAGCTTCCTAACTGTGGACCTGTTCTATCCTATCTTTTATATGCTAATGATATGATCTTCCTTGGTGATTGGTCATGGTCAAACATAAAGAATTTATGCAAAATTTTGAGAGGTTTTTTCCTTGTCTCCGGTCTCAAAGTAAACCTTCTTAAAAGCAACCTATATGGGGTTGGTGTTGATGAGGCAATGGTCGGTGAGAAAACAAAAGTAATGCAATGTCAAGTGGGCAAATTCCCACTTACTTATCTTGGACTACAGGTTGGAGCAAATATGAACCTTTTTCGGAATTAGAAACCGGTGATTGAAACCTTTTAAAATATATTGTCACAATGGAAAGCAAAATCTCTCCATCGGTGGTCGTGTAACATTAATCAACTCAGTGTTACATTCCCTACCCTTATACTACTTTACTTTTTATTATACAGAGCTCTAATAAAGGTGGTGCAACATCTTGATAAAATTAGAAGAAGATTCCTATGGGGCAGCCAAGAAGAAAAATCAAAAATAAACTACGTAGCTTAGGATGTAGTTACTTCCCCGAAAGCCTATGGCGGTCTTGGTATTACCTCTCTAAAAGCTTCTAATGTTTCCCTTCTTACCCGTTGGTGGTGGAGATTCAAGACTAAAAAACATAAACTGTGGTGGAATGTTATTTGGGCATTACATCAAAACTCAAAGGCCTGGAAAGGTATTCATAAGGTCGAATCTGATCTAGCTGGTTTCAACTCAACCTTTTGCAAGTTAACTTTTGCAACAGTTGGATGCGGTAATTTAATTCTTTTTTGGTTGGATACTTGGGTGGGTCACACTCCTCTTTGTGAGGCATTCCCTGCTTTATTCGCTATTGAAAAAACAAACGAGTCCTTGTTAAGGACTGTTACAATATATTGGGGAATTATGTGGATTGGATTTGGAGATGGAAGAGAGAATTTGTCTCCCTTTCTGAAATTCAAGAGTATGATGAGTTGATTGAGCTGCTCAATAAGGTCACTTTATCTAAATCGGATGATACGTGGACCTAGAAGGAATAGGTTGATGGATCTTTTTCGGTTAAAAAGGTAAAGGAGCTAATCTATGCTGCTACACATCATGAAACATCTTATGTGTTTGATTGGAATGGTTGGGTCCCGATAAAAGTTAACATTTTCAATTGGCGAACGGAATGGAAAAAATCCCAACTTTTGATGCTCTTACTCGAAGGAATATCCAGGTGGTATCAACTTTATGTAAGCTTTGTGGTGAGATGGACGAAACAGTTGACCACCTCTTCATCTCCTGCTTGGTCGCCAATACGGTTTGGGCGTTGGTGAGTCAATGGTGTAAACTATTCCCCATCTATGTTTTCTCCTTCAGAGATATTATGGATTTCCATAAATCTGTCCCAGGAAGCAAGTGCAATTAAAAAATCATCCAAGCTACAATGTTGATAACCTCTTGGTGTATTTGGAAGGCGAGAAATGAATGTGTTTTTAACAATAATCCTACTACCCCAACAAAACGTTGAACAAATCAAGCTTCTCGGGTCGCTATGGGTCAAAACTAGAATGGGTAAATATGCCTGTGCATGGCCATTTTGATGTCTTGGAGTTGAATTCCCTTTTGTTATTTGTATTTCTTGTAATATATGTATTGCTTTTCGTGTACTTTATTGGGGTTCTAGTTTCTTGGTACTCTCGTTTCTTAATAAAATTGCCGTTCAAAAAAAACTTTACCTAACCCTAAGTAACTACGATTATCAAATATATAGTCCGGTTAACACAGAAAATGTTTTTTTGTATGCACTTGTATTTAATTACCATAATCGTCTTCTTGTGGGTTTACATTGAACGATTTTGCAACTAAATTAATTTCAAAATTTTGTATTAAGGTTTTTTTATATCTTTTGCGAGCGGTTTTGATGTAGTATGTTGGGTCTTACCACCTAATCACCGGCTGTAGAGATAGTTATTTAACTTTTTGGTTAAAAATGCTCTTTGAATCATCTTTATGTTGCTCCATCTCATCAATTGCATGGAGGATCCTATGTTTTAGTTAAAAGTAGTATCAAGCCCCCTTGCTTTGCGACGGGGCGTAAAACCATACCAAATAACACTAATGTCACACCTCCGTCAGCGACCATCACCACCGGAAAAACTCGTATTGGAAAAGAATTAAAAAAAATAAAATCAAAGGGAAAGTAGATGTAGAAACATTGAACCACGCTTGTGAAACGTAAAACGTTACAAAGCAATAGCTAAGTCGATCTAGGATCCAAACGTTACAACGGGGCCGTTGAGTAGGAAAAAATAAGCGTAACAACATTGAACTATACACACACTTTACGGCGTATATGTCTCGAAATTTAGAACGAAATGTAAATGAAAATTTTGTAATAGAAGAAAAGAATAGGCGATCAAAGTTAAAAGTGAAAAATTAAATAGGTTGAAAATGTAAAAGATATAAAAGTATTTTGTTTAAAATAAAAATAAAAATAATAAAAAAACAAAATACAAGTACAACCTTTAAAGCTAAAGTACAACTATCAATGTAATCTTAATTTGCTAATTAGTATATACGAGTATTAAGCCCCCGTGTTGCGGTGGGGGCGTAAAACCGTGCCAAGTAGCACCAAGGGCACACTACCGTCAATAACCACCAACACCGAACAAACTCGTATCGAAAAAGAAATAAAAGACGAAAAAAATGAATGAAAATTAGACGTAAAAACATTGAACCACGCAGGCGAAACGTAAAACATATAAAACAATAAGTAAGTCGACTTAGGACCAATGCGCTGTGAGGGTGCCGTTAAACGGGGGAAAATAAGCGTACAAATGTCGAACCACACACATACGCTGCGACGTGTTAACTCACAACATTTAGACCGAAACGTAAAACGTAAAATTTGTAAATATGAAAAGCATAGACAACCAAATTTGAAATTGTTGGGGCTAAATTGTCAAAGATGTAAAAGTATTAGATTAAAACGGAAAAGCAAAATATTAGAAAAAAAGGAAAAAGATAGGTACAACCCACTTAAGCATATTGTTCCACCAATGATGTACACAAAAGTTGATAATTAGTATATATATAATTTTAAGTTTTGGTCCTTAAAATTATAAATTAAAAATATAGTCTCTAATGTTATATTTATCTTTTATCAAATGATATATACTTTGTTAGGTTTGTTAGTAATGTTTAAATTTGTCAAAATGACTATTTTACCTATAGGGATCATCACTGTAATTTGCGTTTTAATTTTATACTTATTTTTTCATTGTTAATATGTTTATTAGTTAATACACAAATAAGAAAGTTTTTAAAAATGTTTTTTTTGTAATGTTTAATTTTAAATGTTTTTTAAACATTTTGACTTTTAAACGTTTTTCTGTAAACTTTTTTGCTTTTTATAAAGGTATTGTTTAAAAGCATTATCATCTTTCTTATAATTATGTGGTTTTTTTATTTGTAACTTTTTAAATTATTCGTTTTCTATATTTTTTAAAAAATTTTTTGCTTATTAAATGATTTAAGAAATGTTATAAATGACATTTAAAAACGATTTAAAAAAAGATTTTCAAAAGCTAAGTATTTTTTCAAAAAGGATGTTTTACAAAATGAATGGTTTTAAAGAAAAATAGTTTTGAAAAACATTCAAAAAATAAACAGTTTTAAGAATGACATTTTAGAAAACAAACTGTTTATAAATGTTAACAAGCAAACATTTTAATTTATTTTTATTTGTGTATTTAAAATGTATTTTATTAAATAATAAACATACTAATAATGAAATAATAAAATTAATATAAAATTGAAAAACTTTGAAAAACAAATATATAAACCTTTCTTTAATAAAATAATACTATAGTTTTAAAGGTATTTTAAATGGATGGTAAATGCGAGTAAAATGTCATATTTATAATTTATAACATTACTAAGTGTTGACTAACTGATCTAGTGGCCATAGATGATAAAAAAAGAAACATTAGGGCTTGTATTTAGAATTTTAAAACTTAATGTAGCAAATCCAAAATTATAACATAAACACAATGACCATCCGTGTAATTTACTCGAAAATAAGTTAATCTTTTTACAGTTAGCAATTGAACATTTCAAAAATAACTTGATTATTAATCGGTTAGTTAGGCTTTGTTGTCACTAGAACCTCATGAAAGTGGTGCATCACTGCCTCATTCATATTCATCATTACAAAAAGAGAAGCAGAGAAGGTTAAACTCCTAGATGATAATGAATCTGCAATCGCACTAATGAAGAACCCAGTTTTCCATGATAGAAGCAATCATATTGATACCAACTATCATTTTCTATGTGAGTGCATTGTACGAGATTAAAAGTGGAGAACTATATAAAGTCGGCATCCTTACTAAAGCATTGCTGATGATTAAGTTTGCTGAAATGAGAGAGCTCGTTGGAGTTGAAGATTTGAAGACTAAGGTCGACATTAAAGAGGTTACTGTTGATTACTTGATTAGTGTTGACGAAGTATCTTGCAAGATTGGTTCAAAAATGTTGCAGTTTCTTACCATGTCATTTGTGACCGTTGAAGACTTTTTCTAATTTGTTTTGTTTTTCTCCTTATATAAGTAGTAGAGGTTCTTTAGTTTTGTAATTCCATTCCAATTTGTCAATAAAGATTTGTAATATGTTACGGAATAATTCCGTTAGTAATCAATAAATAAAGTATTTGACTACCATGTAACTTGTCATTTTATTCTTGTTTGTTTAAAATTGATTCCAAATCCTAGCACTTTCTTCATTTGGTTCTTGGTTACGCTCTCCTCGTATGACTTTGATTTTATTTAGATACACACTCTCGTCGATTCCTTTGGTTGAGATTGTCACCAAGAGAGTTGGTGGTGCTCTTGTGTTTCGGTCAGAGTAGTTATTTCGTCATTTCATTTTGTCAAGCATATCGTTGCATATGTCGTACTCATCACACTTAAGGCACTTTATATTAGACTTATATTTTTCTAATTGAATTTGAGTAGTTTCCTGCCTTTTATTTTTTGAATTACCTTAACCACCTTGGCCTTGATTCCTCCACCTTCATTGACCATGTTAGTTGAGTGTAACCGGGTCATAAGGGCCCAATGGTTAGAAAAGTGGATGTTGGGAATGGGAACGTGAGTAGTTAAAGAAATCCAAATAATCATCAAGTTTGTTATGTTTGTGTAGTTATTTATAGTATTTTAGTTTTACGCTTTTTAGTAAGCCTTAGAATCAGTCAAAATACTCTTGTTTGTTTTGTAATTCACTCTGTGCTTGCAAACGTTTGGATAAATGCAAGCAATTGACTGATTCAAATTGCATTTTCTTTAAGAGTCATTGGGTTGATGTTTGCAAAGTGTTCAATTGATACAAAAATTGCAATAATTCTTATTGGTCTTAACACCAACCGGGTTTCCCACCAAGTTTATCACAATAAATTTTAAATTATTTTGAATTGTTTTCTATCTTTTGTTTCCTGTACTATCTCATCGTTTGTTGTACCTAAAACCTAGTCTTCAGGAACTATTTTGTATTCATATGCTATCAAACTCCAATGAAAAATACATTGGTTAATACGTTTATATGGTATATGCCAAGGTTAAACCCTTCTCCTTCTAGCCACTGCTGCATTTTTTTTTCCTTTTCCATGTCCACCATGTAGACTGACAACACCAATCCTATAGTCTCCATCCCTGCTACATCATCCTCCTTCACCATGGTTACCTTCCCCTCATCTCTAAAACTCACTTTCTCTAATTATCTTTGTTGGAAAATTCAGATTGAAGCTCTTTTCAAGGCTTGGATCTTTACAAATTCATCGATGGATCCCATCTTGCCATATCCCCAACCATAAACACTTGGTTTCTGTAGGGGTTGAACTTAGAGGCTCGGGAAATCAAATCAAGTTCAAGATAAAGTCAAAAGTTCATGCGATAAGTAGACTTTCCGCGCGAAAAGTGTTAGTCGCGTGAGAACTAGGTTCTCGCACGAAAGCTTGTTTTCGCGCGAGAACAATTCTGTTTAGTATAAATACTTAGTTTGTTTTGTAATTAAGCAGCTTTTGTCATATTTCTAAATTTGTACTCAAAGTGTAATCATTGAATTCAAAGAGCAATATCAAAGAAGTGTTATTTACATCATGTTTCTTCTACTTTTTACTTCTTTCCATATTTAATTACATTCTGCATTTTCAAATATGAGATCGATCTGATAATTGTGGTCCTGACAATTAGTATCAAAGCTTTGTTGCTCTAGATCGATTGAGAAGTTATTTGATTGAAGGTTTCAAGAGGTAATCACTTATGGTCATTGAAATTCGAGTTGAATTCTGTTGTTTTGGATCAAATTGGAAGAATTTGAAGATGTTTTGATCGACAATTGGTGAATTAATGATGATTTTGGGATTAAACAAGTTGTTTTGAATCAACTAGAGACAGTTAGGATCAAATTTGAACTTAATTCACTAATTGATCAATTAATTAAGCAAAAACTAATCAATTTGGGGTAAATTGGAACCTATAAAGATTCGAATTGGTTGATTTGAATCGAGCGAAAACTTCAGTGTTCTGTGTGAAAATCTACATTTTGCGCGAAAAGACTTCTTCTCGCACAAGGCAGTTAAAAGTTTGTTACAAAAGGATATTGTTCGTGCGAAAACTTGAACTTTTCGCAAGTTTCAGTTTCTAAACTTACCGCGTGATAAGTTTCTGATACCTCGTGCGAGAACTTTGATTTTTGAAGTAATTTCAAAGTTTGTTTCAAGAATCTTAAATGGTGAATCTGAAGAATATTACTGCAACCCTGAATCTTGATAATGAGACAGGCACAAGCACCAAGCCTCCCCGACTACTGAATGAGGAAGATTACCTGGATTAGGCCTATCATTTTCAGAATCATGTTATATATACTGAGCCCCGGATGATGAGGTCTATCAAGCAAGGCCCGTACATTCCTTTGTACAAGAATAAGAAAGAGGGATGGGTTGCTAAACTAGAACATCTATGGGATGAAGATGATCTTAAGAGAATGGAACTTGATGATAAAGCTTATGCAGCTATCACAATGGCACTCACAACTGAGATTGCACAAAAGTTTAAAGACTACACTAAAGCGAAGGATTTGTGGGATGTTATGGAAGAACGGATTATAGGGAACCAAGATATGAGAGACAGCAGGAAGGATATGCTCAACCAAGATTTGAATATGTTTAATTATATTCTAGGTGAGACTTTAGAAGCTCAGATGTCGAGGTTTGTGAAATTGATTACCAAAATGAAGAGTGCGAGGATAACTCTGGAGAATATAAAGTCAACAAAAAGCTGTTAAATTCTCTACCTTATAGCTGGAACAACAATTGCACTACTATTAAAAGGACAAAGGATCTGTTTACCTTGTCTTTAAGTGATCTCATTTCTATAATCAAATCCTATGACATGGATGATAAGCAACAGGCTGCAAACTACATCAATACCATGGGAGCAGAAGCATCAACTATGTATGGCAAAATGGCAAGTAACCCGAATTACTATGTTAGCTAATCTCAGTTATGCCAGTTACAACAGTCATCATCTTCTGCTCAATCCAATGTAAAAGACCAAGCAGTATCTCAATCTTTGCCTCAATATCTAACCACTCACTAAAATTCTTTTGTCCAAACTCAAGCCCAACCTTATTCTCAAACCTACTCTCGAATTCAAACCATTCAACCAATACAACAAGCCTTTGTTATAAATTCTCAACCAAACAAACAAACAATTCAGATAGCTGAAGAGCATTTGACTCTTTTTACTTCATTCATGAACAGCTATGAAGCTTTCACTGCTGGAAGAATCAATCCACCTAATATCTTGGTTGATGACTTGCAACAAGTCAATCCAGATGATGTTGAAAAGAATGACATAAAATATTAGATGGCAATGGTGGTTTATAGGGAAAAAATTCCCCCAGAAAAACTGGGAGGAAGGTTTTTGGTTTAAACAATTCCAGCAAGATAGGCTTTGACAAGTCAAATCTAAGGTGTTATAATTGTGATAAACTAGATCATTTTGCAAGATAGTGTACTGAAGCAAGGAACAATCAAAGTGAATGGAAGTTGAAACAAAGAATGAACAAGCTAGTACATCTAAGACCAAGGCTCTTGTGTCTCAAACTAATGAGGACTATGATTGGTCAAAACAGATGGAAGCTTTGGATATTAAAATGTCCACTACTCTTTTGGCAGAAATACAAACTGAGGAAGAAATTGTTGAGGAAATTCTGTTTGCTGAGTTTGTTTCCAAAGATATGTTAAGTGAAGTTTTTGTTGTAGAAAATGATTCTGATGATTCTGTGATTGTGAAGATGAAATGAAAAAGATAAAGAAGGGGGTGAAGTGATTGGTGAAGCTATGCCAGAACTTGTAGAGATCAAAGCTGTTGAGATTACTCTAGCTCAAGGGGTGGTGAACAAAGACAAAATTGTTAAGTTTACTCCAGCTAAAAAGAAATGAGAGATCAAAGCTGTTGAGACTACTCCAGCTACTGCTTGTGACATTCTAAAAAATTTTGTTGAGATTACTCCGGCACATGAAGCAATCATGATCAAACAAAAGGCCTTTACGGTAAATGGGGTCCATGAAGAGACAGTGCAGAAAGCTGAAACAGAAGAGGTATATTTTAATCTTTGTTCAACTAATTGTATTAAAAAGGTTCAAAGATATAGAGTTCACAATGAACAGTTGATTTTGGAAGTTGAAAAACTTCAATATCAAGCATGAAAATATAAAACCAATGAGAAAATTTTCAAAGAAAAGATAGATGGTCTAAACAAATCAATTTATCAATCAAAATTAAATCTTTATGATAAAGACTGTATTATAAAGGATTTGACATATCAAAATAATGAACTTTCTTTGGAAATTAACAAATTAAACACTGAACTCTTATCTTCAAAACTAATTGTTGAAATGTTTGAATTGTCTTCAACTATGGTTGAAGGTATAATTACGTCACAAATGACACATATAATCAGTGGTGGTAAAGGAGGAGTTGGTTACTCTAACATTGCACCATCGATTAATCATGATTATACCTCTTTACCTTCATTAATTAATAACTATAATGAAAAGACCTACAGTTTAGGTTTTCAATCAAAATCCGACTTAACACCTTCAGTCGGTATTTCATTGACTGTCGATCCTGTCATAAAAGCTGAAATTAAAATTAATCAGACAATTTTTTTGAAGAAAATATGAAGAAGGATGGGTTGGTTGAAGATTGGATTAGTGATGATGAATTAGATTTTGAAAAATAATATAAATTGTAATGACAAATCTTTGTGCATTTCATCATCTTTGATTAATGAAAAGTTGAATGTTTTGAATGTTTCAAATGATTGTTCATTAATGTCAAACAAGGAAAGGAAATTAAAATTCAAAATAGATTTCAGGACAAATAAAATGAAAAGAAATTCACCATCTTTATCTGACTTGAAAACTAATTTCAAGAACAGATTTGTTTCTAAAGGCAACATTGATAAAGAAGAGTATATTTTTAACGAATCAAATGCAAGTTTCTATAAAATTAGTCATCTATTATTGTTAATCAAGTGAAACAAGACGTGTGTAGCTCAGGTACAAAAGAAACTAGTTCTCCTCCAGTTCATTCAATACACAAGGATAAAGGAACATTTAAAGCCTCGTGTGTATCTAATGTAAATCAAAATGAAAAGGGAAAACAAGAGACAGTTAAAGAGTCTAAAGGCCAACAAAATACTAAAGTCAAATTCTATGATAACAGTAGATGTTATCATCAACCATTTGAGAAAACAATTCGAACGCAAAATTTGTATCATCATAAATGCTGTTATGTGTGTGGAAAGCCAAATCACATGGCTAGAAATTGTCATCATCAACGTTCTTTGACAAGTAAACAAAGATTTCATAATTTTATTGCAAATAATAGAAAACAATTCTTTATAAATGCTAAATTCAAAAGGGATTTAAGTCAATCAAACTAATTTGTTGACAACAGAATTGTTTAAAAGGACTTAAATTTGCAAAAAGATAAATTCATTAAAAGTCCTTACATGTCAAAGATGAAAACTCATCTTCCACACAAAACACTTAAACCAATTCTAGAATGGAAAGTGAAAACAATTACATCAGAACCTGAAATTGTTGAAGATTATATCTTCAATGATAAAAGAGATATGACACTGAAGTTAGTATCATATTTAGATGAAAAAGGTGTACTCAGGTCAACAATGGCTTGGGTTCCTAAAACTAAATAAATCTCTTATTCATGTAGGAACATACTAGACCTAACATCAACAGTGTTTGGCACGTTGACAGTGGATGTTCAAGGCATATGACTGGTAACATATCTCTGTTACATAACATCAAACCATATAATGGAGGTTATGTTATATTTGCTGGAGACAAAGGTGGTAAGATCACTAAGAAAGGTACTGTGTCAAACGGTGTGTTAAGCTTTGAGGATGTCAACTTTGTTGAGGAACTTAAACATAATTTGTTGAGTGTCTCACAAATTTGTGACAAACAATATTCAACACACTTTATAGATAAGAATGCTTAATTTTAAAATCAGGATTTGTCATTCCTGAAGAATGGGTTTTATTAAGAACACCAAGAGATAAAGACACGTATTTGCTTAATATGAATGGATCTCATTCCTTTGTGACTGCTTCGTTTCTGTTATCTAAAGCCTCTGAAATTGACACATTGCTATCGCAAATTAGTCTTGGTCATGTCAACATTATAAACATGATTAAATTGGTTAGAGGAAATCATGTCGTAGTTCTGCCATTGAAAGAATTTCAATTATCTAAACTTTGTCTGTCATGTTCAAAGGGCAAACAACATAAACTTCCTCATAAACTGGTTGCTCATACAAAAATTGATTTTATTCTTCAACTGTTACACATGGATCTGTTTGGTCTAGTGAGCGTTTTGAGTTTATGAGGTCGTGCTTATTGTTTAATCATTACTGATGATTTCTCTAGATTTAGAAGGGTTTTTTAGCAACCAAAGATGAGATACCTCATTTGCTGATAAATTCATGACACTGGTGGAGAATCAGATGGACAAATCAATCAAGTGCATCCGAAGTGACAATGGAACTGAATTTTGCAATAATACATTGAATGAATTCTATGATTCAAAGGAGATAGCTAGACAATTTAGTTCTGCATGAACTCCACAACAAAATAGAGTTGCTGAAAGACGAAACAGAACTCTAATTGAAGCTACCAGAACAATGTTATCAGCAGCCAAATTATCATCATTTTTCTGGACTGAAGCTGTTAACACTGTGTGTTATGTTCAGAATCGTGTGTTAATCAACAAACAAAAATATATGACTCCTTATTAAATCTTTTTCAAACAAAAACCCAATGTATTTTAATACATTCGGATGTTGTTGTACTCTGTTAAACACATTTGATTCAAAATCTAAATTTGATGAAAAAGCTGATGAATGTTATTTTGTTGGTTATTCTGCCAACAAAGTTGCATACATGGTTTATAATAAAAGATCAAAACAAATAATTGAGTTATTTGATATTGATTGGCATGAGTTTAACAAAACAGATGCAAGTTCTACACCTTCATGGGTTTATGATTATGCTTCATTATTTGAAATATTTAATCGATCGTCTGTTATTTCCACAACTAATTTTCCTTTGACTTCATCGATTCTGGAGATTTTAGCTGATGACATTGGTATTATATCATCTCAAATAAAAGGGATATCTTCATATATACCTTCTTCTTCAAACAGTTCAGCTGTTCCACAAGTTTTTGAATCTACTGAGGCATATTCTAAACCTGTTGTTGAACAATCTCCACAAGTTTCTAATGCTAGTTCTTCTTCTATCTAATTGATCAAATTGATACTATTTTAGAAAAAACTTATCTCTAAAGATGTTATTCCTCAGCTGAGAATTCACAAAAATCATCCAACTAAAGCAATCATCAGTCCATTATCACAAGGAGTTCAAACTCGGAGCAAATCTGGTGCCATTAATACTTGTTTGTATTCATGTTTCACTTCTCAAATTGTGCCCAAGAATTTTGTATTCATGTTTCACTTCTCAAATTGTGCCCAAGAATGTTGTTGAAATGGCATTGAAAGAGAACAGTTGGGTAGAGGCCATGCAAGACGAACTGATGCAATTTAAAAAGCTGAATGTCTGGCATCTATGTGAACTTCCAAAAGGATAGTTGCCGATTAGAACAAAATGGATATTCAAGAACAAGATAGATGAGAAAGATGTGATTGTTCGCAACAAGGCTAGACTTGTTGTTTAAGGATTCTATCAAATTGAAGGACTTGATTATGAAGAAGTATATGCTCCTGTTGCAAGACTAGAAGCTATACGAATTTTCATGCATATGCTTCATACAAGAACTTTATAGTATATCAGATGGATGTTAAAATTGCTTTCTTGTATGGTGAAATGAAAGAAGAAACCTATGTTTATCAACCACCAGGTTTTGAAGATCCAGATTATACTGAATATGTGTACAAGTTAGACAAAACACTTTATGGCTTACATCAAGCACCTCGTGCTTCGTATGCTACTTTGACTGAACATTTGCTTGCATATGGTTATTCGAGAGGTGCTATTGATCAAACTTTGTTTTTAAGGAAGACTAGTGATGATCTCATTCTTGTTCAAGTTTATGTTGATAATATTATTTTTGGATCTACAAATGATGAGTTGTGCAAGGAATTTGAGGCGGTGATGAAGAAGAAATTTGAGATGAGTTCTCTTGGAGAAATGTCGTTTTTCTTGGGCATCCAAGTTAAAAAAGATGATAAAGGAATACTGATTCATCTAGAAAAGTATATTCATAGTATTATTGACAAATACAAGTTTCAAGATTCTAAGATTGCTCAAACTCCTATGTCTTCTCGTCCTACTTTGACTCCAAATCTCACGGGAGAAGACGTTGATCAACACATGTATTGATCAATGATTGGATTCCTGATGTATCTTACTGTTAGCAGGTCGGACATCATGTTCCCTGTTTGTCAGTGTGCACGTTATCAAAGTAATCCGAAGGAATCTCACATGAAAGCTGTCAAGTGGATTTTTAAGTATCTCAAGGGTCAACCAACACTTGGTCTTTGGTATCTTAAAAACTCCAATCTTAATTTATTTTCTTATACTGACAGTGATTATGCAGGCTGTAACTTGGACAGGAAGTCGACAACTAGTGGGTGTCAATTCTAGGAAATCGTTTGATTTCATGGCAGTGTAAGAAACAACATACAGTGTTTACTTCTACTGCAGAAGCTGAATATGTGGCTACTTCAAGTTGTTGTTCACAGATTGTTTGGATCCAGCAACAACTTCTTGATTATGGCCTTAAAATTTATGACACTTAAATCTTATGTGATAACACTGCAGTTCTTAACATTGTGAAGAATCCAATTCAACATTCAAAGACGAAATACATCGATATCCGAATGCACTTTGTTCGAGATTGTTTTGAACGGAAATTTATTCATTTAAAATTTGTTTCTTCAGATGACAACATTTCCGATTTGTTTACTAAGGCGTTTGATCATTCCAGATTTGACTTTTTAGTCCAATCTCTGAGAATGATTAACTTTGGTTAACTATTATTTTTACATCCTTTTTCAAAAATATCTTTCTTACTTTTAGTTAAAATTGTTATTTTCTATCTAGATAGTCACAATTATAGGGGGAGAAAATTTGAAAAAGCAAGAAAAAAGATTTTATTCTTAGGGGGAGTAAAAAGCTTGAAGAAAGATAAAAAAAATTTATGTTTACAAAATTTGAGAAAATTAAATTTTCAAGACTATATAGGAAATGGTAGTATATTTTTTGATTTTTATTCATTACATCTGAAGGTATACATGAAACTGACTTGTATTATTTTTGATATGTTGATAGGCTTGGTGATCAAGAATGAAAAGCACTATGTACTGTGATATACTGAATATAATCATTTATGACTGAAGTGGGTAACTCATCAAGGTTTTGTGAATACACTGATTTAATGCTAAAACAGGCTAAGAGCTACAGTCTAGTCATACTCAAGCTAGTTACTTTCTAACTCAGCTCATATCAACTATATAAATATACATATGTGTCATTTAAAAGGTTTGTTTTTACTTAAGTATTCATTAGTGTCATTTAATCTGTTTTGTTTTGTTTTTGTTTTACAAAATTCTTAAAATTAAGGGTGTTAAAATAGTTGTAAACACTTAGCTAAATAAAATCATCTTTCATAACCAAATCTAATAGGCTTAATAAAATGGTGAGATTGATAAAAACAGAAGATTTTTTTTCAAAATAAGAAACTTTTCATGCAAAAAGTTCCATTGCATGCGAAAGGTTCAGAAAATGAGAAGTTTGACTTCTCGCGCGAGAAGTCAAGATCTTTAAAAGGGATCAGTCGTGCGAAAAGTAACCATTCGCACGAAAAGTTCTAAAATTTTCCCTGAAAAATTTCTAAGTGTTGAAACTTTGTCTAATCAAATTTCATAGTTCATTAAGGTCGCCTAGTGATTGCGAAGTGAGTTACAAGGTATATTGATGATTAGATTTAAGATTTGTGTGAATTTGAGTCATAACCGAGGTTCAACTAAACTAATACATGTTCAAATGAACAAATTAAACATAATGAACATTATTAATGACTTAATAGACACTTTAAGGAACCTGTTTAATTGATTAAAACATGTAAAATTAGACAGATTGAAAATTAATTTTGAACCGACTTTTCGCATGCGAAAAGTTCTGAGAAGATGAACTGATGCGAAGAGTTTTACTTGTTGCGCTGAAAGTTTACTTTTCGTGCGAGAAGTTTAAATTTGTTTGAAATTCATTGTCATGCGAAAAGTTAAACCAGTCGCGCGAACAAATGAATTTTATGAATTTTTAATTCATGCGAATACTATAACCTTTCGCGCGTAAGGTTCAAATTTAAAAAAAAATAATTTAAAGTGTTGAAATTTTTGTGTGTACTTATAAACTTTGTTAAATTATTCAGATGGCTCGACCTTTAGTTTTCAAAAAAACCATAATGTCATTGCTTATTTGGGAGAGGTTCCGAAGTATAAAGCCTTATTCAGATACTTGATCGAAGGATTGAAGACGTCTCAAATATTCCATGCTATATCAGCTAACCCTTTGATATACACTAATGTGATTGATGAGTTTTGGCAAACAGCTACAAACGAGATAGATGTTAAAGGTGAGCTCTGCAATACAGCCACTGTGAAGGGAAAGAGAGTTATTATCACTGCTGAAGTGATTAACAGTGTCTTACTATTAGAAGACATCCCACTAGCTCCAATAAAGATTGATGACGATATTGCTAAGGATTGTTTAGTCCGTATGGGTTATCATCATAGATACCCATCTCTGGAGAAGAAATACTTGCCTCCCTTCTGGAAGTATTTATTTCATGTCGTTATCCATTGCCTTAGCAATCTTAAGACTGGCATGGATAGTTTGAGCGCCATCTTTGGATCACTACTGGTTTCTATTGTTAATGATCTTCCATAAAACATATCCAAGGACATTTTTTCAGAGATGCAAAAGAATGTCATAGCAGCTCCTGAGAAGAAGTGTATTATGTACCCGAGGTTCATACAAATTATTAGAGCATATATTGTCATATATAGTGTGTCCGTCGCTTGATGAATAGTCTAGGCTTAATGTAATACACGTGATATGTTGGAGCATATACGAATGAGACTCAGTCGTACGACTGAGCCATGCTAATGGACCAGTCGTGCGACTGAGAGATGCTATTGGGTCATTTGTAAGACTGAACCATAAGTATGGTCCAGTCGTACGATTGAACCAAACGCATGGTCTAATCGTACGAATGGGCCTAGTCGCATCTGATATGGGCTGAGGCTATAAATACCAGTTTCATTGTGTAGAGAGGTAGGGTTTTAGAGTGTGCCCGGGGCCTAGGTGCTGCTGGATGAGAGGGGAGATCATGCTTGATCTCCCCTTGCCAAAAGTCATGATTTTTATGTTTAACGAGCTTGTAATCATTAGGTTTTATCAATGAAACCATTCTATTATTGTTCGTTCTTTTGTTTATCTTTTGGTTTTTCTTTTCCTTTCGTCAAGAACACGCTCGGATGTCAACTGATCTAGCGACTTCACAATTGGTATCAGAGCCGGTTACTGCTAGAATGATCTAACAATCAGTATAGCAACCCGAGCTCTTGATTTCTGGATATATTTCATGTTCTTTGACGTTAAACCCACTTCGTGTTTTGCTCAGATCTTGTTACGTGTGTTGTTTCTTGGTTAAAATCGAACTCAGAATCCCGTTCTTATCACCCTTGCGAATCTGATGATGTCTATTTTGTTTCGGTTCATGTAAAATTCATCAGATTAGGGTTTTTGGCAGACATGGCGGCTGCAAATCTGAAAATGTACGTGCAGATCCGCTCATGCTACTGGACCATCCTAATGGACCATTCGTACGACTGGACCATGCTAATGGACCATTCGTACGACTGGACCATGCTAATGGACCATTCGTACGACTGGACCATGCTAATGGACCATTCGTACGACTGGACCATACTAATGGACCATTCGTACGACAGGACCATGCTAATGGACCATTCGTACGACTGGACCATGCGACTGGACCATGCGACTGGACCAGCCTTATGTCCAGTCGTGCGACTGGACCAGTCTTATGTCCAGTCGTGCTACTGGACCAGTCTTATGTCCAGTCATGCTACTGGACAAGTCTTATGACCAGTCGCACGAATATATCATTCGTATCATCCATTCACACGAATGTGATATTTTTCCTCCATGTCATACGAATGAACAGTGTTCCAGACCAAAAAATTTTTTTTCTGGAACTACCTCTTGCATAGATTTAAGGATGAGCAAAGCACACACACCCTGAGGTTCTTTTGTCAAATAAGTTCGATGGATACCCCATTATTCGTTGGACTTCTAGAATATATGAATGTAGTTAGAACACAAAAGAGAGAAGAGAAGATGTCAACAATCGGTGCTGATTTTGTGGGGTAGTCAAGAGCATCTGACTATTTATGGACCAATCAAGTTATATTTATCCGCACAGAGAGAATTCTGAATCTTAGGGGGAATCCATGTATAAAGAAATTGAAGACGCAATCAGAAAGTGATGATGTGAGGTGGTTTCTGATGATGAATCTGCGTGCATGCTGATTTGTTTGAGATTGTCAGCTGTGGATTGGAACCTTCTACTTTTTACCCAATACACCGTATGAAGACGCCAGGAGAGCATAATGTTTATATATTGGGATATGCTGAATTTGAGGGGGAATTTCTGCAGGTGTTAATGTTAATCAGGTTAGTCTATGTGAAGATTGGAGCAATGGAAAACTGTTCATGTCATTATCTGGAAAAATCAGTCAAATGGGGAATCTTGCTACTATGATGGTGTTCTTCAAAGTAAATGAAAGCTATCGTGCCTAAATTCATTTTCAGGGATACTGTAGCAACCTGACGGATCAACAACGTTGGCTAATATGGTTTTTTCGTTTGATTCTATTGGAAACCAGAGCAAAGATTGTAAGAGGTGTTATCTACTATTCGCAAGCAACGTCCAAGGGGGAATTCGTTGGAGCATATATTGTCATATATAGTGTGTCCATCGCTTGACGAATAGTCTAGGCTTAATGTAATACACCTGATATGTTGTAAACACATGAAACTGAGTCATTCGTAGGAGCATATGCGAATGAGACTCAGTCGTCCGATTGAGCCATGCTAATGGACCAGTCGTGCGACTGAGAGATGCTATTGGGCCATTCGTAAGACTGAACTATAAGTATGGTCCAGTCGTACGACTAAACCATACGCACGGTCTAATCGTACGAATGGGCCCCGTCACATCTTATATGGGCTGAGGCCTATAAATACCAGCTTCATTGTGTAGAGAGGTGGGGTTTTTAGAGTGTGCCCGGGGCCTAGGTGCTGCGGGATGAGAGGGGAGATCATGCTCGATCTCCCCTTGCCAAAAGTCGTGATTTTTATGTTTAACGAGCTTGTAATCATTAGGTTTTATCAATGAAACTATTGTATTATTATTCGTTCTCTTGTTTGTCTTTTGGTTTTTCTTTTCCTTTCGTCAAGAACACACTCGGATGTCAACCGATCCAGCGACTTCACACAAATGATAGTGCATGCTGCTCATCCTGAGTTAGCTATATCTGATTCATCTACCTATTTTGTCATGGTGATGAAGAAAGATATTTTCACTTAGCTTATGGGAGCAAGAGGAAATGGATGGGATGGATCTCATTTTGCCAAGCTTGGAAGGTTTATTGATGGATTCCAAGCTAAAGCACGGTTTGAAGAGACTGAGACAAAATATGTACATACTCATGATACAGCTGGTACATCATCTATTTTGATGCTCAGGAAGTTCCAGAGAGTTCATATACTGGTGAAAGGTCTGCTGAGGAAGAGGTGAATAAGTGGTTAGAAGGTGGAGGAAATGATAGTGAGAGTAATAGTGATCAGATAGGGAATGTGCTTTATGTGTTGCAAGAACGTCCCAGAGTACGTGAAACACCAGAAAAATGTACTGCTGAGGATCGTGATGATGATTTTATTCATGATGATACTTCTGTACCGAGCCGAGGCCGAAGGAAAAGGATGGCAAGGGTAGCTGGTGAAAGTTCACGTGGGAGGGGTAGAGGACATGGTGTTTTGAGGAAGTGTCGGACTCCGATGACCACAGTGACTACTGAGTATGTTTTGATGTCTGATATTCCAGTCACAGTTAGTGAGGCAACTACACCAATGATAGTGACAGAGTCAACAACTGTGACAGCTACTTTTATGCCTGCTACTGCTGCTATTGATGACAGTATGAGGACTCCACCAAGATAAATTGTTCATGATGATTTGTTTGGTGATACTGATTTCTTCAATACTACTCCTGAACCAAGACCTTAACCAGAGTCATCTTCTTTATCACCAACGGGGTTACCTTGGAACAGAGAGTTAGTACTCTTGAGAGAGAGATGTTAGAGAAATCTCAATTAATTGATGATCTGTATAGGAGTGTTTATGAGAAAGATGAAAGATTAAGAGTCTAGAGAGTCAACGGTAGTTTATGCTCACATATGTTCAGATCATAGAGCAGAATCTAAGAGATCTCACCTCTCGTGTGTATTCATCATTTACACACCAACATACCACAAAGGTTGGAGAGTCTAGTGGACAGCAAGCTGCTAATCCAGAACCTGTTGATAAGATGGTTGCTGCTATAGAGCATGTTGTTGATCCTGTTATTACTGAAGGGACAACAGACACTGTTGTTGTTGATCAAGAGCCTATTTTTGATGCACCTATTCAGGCTACTGAGGATAAACCTATATCTTACATTGGAGAGGCGTTTTTGGAGCCTGAGCATATGATGCCTATTCATAACCCAGTTGCTAATGATGATGACATGGAGCATTTAGATTTTGATTTTGATGATGAGGATGATGATGATAATGATGATGATGATAATGATGATGATGGTGATGATGGTGATGCAGGTAATGATGATAATGATGATGATGGTGGTACTGATGATGATGATCAAGGAGGTGATACGGGTGCTACTACTGGTACTTTTGGATCATAAGGAACTAATAATGGTGGACCAAGTCCTGATTATACAGTTGATTATACACCGTTAGATCCTGCCACAGAAGCTGAATATTAGAAGGAATTCTACTCATTTCAGCAAAGTATTTTGGAAGAAGAGGAAAGTGTGGATTATGGATTATTTGATGATTTAGAAGAAGATATAGAGTATACTAATATTTTTGGGAATAGCCTAAAAGATTTATTTATAGATATTCTAATAGAAGAGGGGAAATTGTTGGAGAGACTAGTACTTCTGAGACCACTAACAAGGCATTAGACCAAACTGGTCAGACTGTTTGTCAGGTTGGTAATATTACTGTTAATGCACCTCTGCCGACAGCATACATGTAAGGCCCCGTTCCCGGGACACTTACAGCTGGTCAATCATCGCACATAAAACATATAATTACCTTAGCTTTAATAAACATTGCAGCGGAATAATTTAAAACCATCTCATATATTAATGATAACTTTTGCAAAATAATACACCATTGTTAACAGTTATAGAATATTATCGTTGCATTACATCACAAAAACGTCATAGTTATACAAATAGATGCCATCCAAAAATGCCAAGTAGCTGCCCCATGCCACCCTCAGCAATGTTCACCTGCCAACTGGAAACACATAAAGGTCAGCGTTGCTGAGTGAGTTCTAGTTTTATAATAAAACATATTTGACTTTCATTAAAACCGTTCTTTACTTTTGTACGTGATCACGCATAATACATACACATAGATAATATCATTATTATCTTCCTTTACTGTTCATCACATACTTTATTTATCCCTTTCCTTCTTAATCACATTATTTTTCTTATCACAATCTAGATTAGTGTCATCAGCTATGCCCCAAACCAATGGAGTACTGGACCGAAGTTCATAATTGACTTCCACACTGCACATAGCCTGGCACCAGCACCGGGGTAAGCGACAAAGATCCCTACTGTATACTTCACCCCCAACATAACTCGGGTACTGGGCCAAAGATCATAAATGACTTCCACACTGCACATAGCCTGGCACCAGCACCGAGGTGAGTAATCACTATAAACCACTGTATACTACACCCCCAACATTATGCATAACTCGAGTACTGGGCCGAAGATCATAAATGACTTCCACACTACACATAGCCTGGCACCAGCACCGAGGTGAGTAATCACTATAAACCATGTACCACACCGTTGGTCAGTCACAAAGACTGAAACCCCTGCGTGTATCCTTAAGGGTTAGCTAAACCATACGCAGTTGAGCTTATGGCATTTTAGAGCCGTGCACCTCCGTACATTTTGCTTGCAAGCCTTTCTATACATTCTCCTTCATTAATGCATGCATTCAATCATTATGTTCCTCTTTCATTATCTTTCACTTTACGTTACATAATACTTCATCATTTCTTTCACAACTATACACGTAAAGCCACGGGAAAGATACACATACATAACAGGAACATAAACATAAATATAATCACACAAAACATCACCATACAAGACACCATCATACATACATAACATACCACATACATACCATCATGCATAAGCATCACTCATGCATCATACATGCCCAACATAACATCTATGACCTCAAAAGTCAACTCACATAACCCCCGGGAACCTCCCAAGTCAAAGCCTACATCTACCCTTTTCTCCCGAGAATCAGATAATAAACTAAGTTCTTTCGGGCAATTGAGCCCTATTTAGGCGTATGAACACCCTTCAGTCGCATGGCCTCCCAGGCGACTGAACACTTAGGCGAATGGACATCAGGCGAATGAACCCTATGCGTATGGACTCTCAGTCGCATAGCTTCCATGCATATGGCCTTCAGTCGCATGACTTCAGGCGCATGGACTTCAGTCGCATAACCTTTGTGCGTATGAACCTCAGTCGCATGGCCTCCAGGCGCATGGACCTCAGTCGTATAACCTTCAATCGCATGCCTTACAGGCACATGAACGTCAGTCGCATGACTTCCATGTGTATGGACCTCAGTCGCATGGCACCCATGCGTATGGACCTCAGTCGCATGCCTTTCGTCCGTATGGCCTCCAGTCGCATCCCATTCAGACGCATGGACCTCCAGTCACATGAGCCCTAGCTGATTCAGAATGTAGTTCTTCCCGAACCCTAACTGCAATTTTCGGCCTCCAAGCCCTCCCAAACCTATTCTAAGCTCAAATCAACCATCCTAAACCTTAGAAACACCTACCACAACACCATTCAAGCACAACCAAGTTCAAAATCAAGCCCCACCCGAATCACACACATACCATACATATACATACGGGTTTTACACCCAAACAACCAAGAAATCGATATTCAGATGTGTTCCAGCCCCAAATCAGCTGAAAACATGTAAAAGAGGGGTCCTAGAACTCACATTAACAACCCCTTCAAGTAAAGCTTCAATCCAACTCGCTACACCTCAACCTTTGCGCTTGGTTCTTCAAAAACCCTAGGTTTTGCTCTTGCTCCTTTCTCTCTCTCTCTAGCCAAATGAAAAGGGGAGAATGGGCTGCCTTCCCCCTCTTATACCCCCACTCATTCAAGGGTTTTCCCGTTTTGGCAAGTTTGGTCCCTCGACTTTGGACTTTATTTCTTTTCTTTCTTTTGTCCGCTTCAAAGAAAATAACCGGGTGTTACAAGTCCACCCCCCTTATATAGGTCTCGTCCCTAAAACCTGTTATTCCTCGAACAAGCATGGGTAATGCTATCTCATCTCTTCTTCAGTCTCCCACGTAGACTCAGATCCCTTTCTGTGCTTCCACTGTACGCGCACAAGTGGGACCACTTTATTCCTCAATCTCTTCTCTTTACGGTCGATGATTGCCACTGGTTGATCAACATAATTGAGTTGTTCGTCTACCTCGATATCTTCCAGTGGGACAACCATATCTTCGTCTGCTAAGCATTTCCTCAGATGAGATACATGGAACATTGGGTGAATTCCACTTAACTCCTCTGGTAATTCTAGTCTATAGGCCACCTCCCCTACTCGAGTAATGATTCGGAAAGGCCCTATGTACCTTGGGCTCAACTTGCCCCGCTTCTGAACCGAATGATACCCTTCCACCAATAATCTTTCTTCATGTTTTGATACATCTTCGTGGCACCGGGATGCATGGAGTATCGAGTCTTATGGGCTTCGTCCATAATCTTCCCACGTAGATCCCCAAAACGAGAAATCCATATTCGTCCTCATCGGGTTCTAACACCGAGTGTGTTTTCACCCATCTCCGCGACCAGAACTTTCATTGTTTTAGAGTTAAGATGATCTTCTTTCAATGCCTCGTCTTGAAACTCCTTGACCTGCGTCATCACATCAGCAGTAGTAATCAATTTGTAAGACTTCACCCGAATCGGCTCGGGTATCTCTTTTCGGCTAAGGGCGTCTGTCACTACGTTGGCCTTGCCCGGATGGTAATGGATCTCGCAATCATAATCCTTTATGAGCCCCAACTATCGCCTCTGCCTCATATTCAAGTCCTTCTGCTCGAAGAAGTACCTCAAGCTTTTGTGGTCAGTGAATATGGTGCACTTCGTCCCATACAGGTAGTGTCCCCAAATCTTTATCGCAAAGACCACGGCTGCTAGCTCCAAATCATGAGTAGGATAGTTAACCTCATGAACTTTCAATTGTCGGATGCGTAAGCTATAACCTTTCCTCGCTGCATTATTACGCAACCCAACCCCGAGTAAGAATCATCGGAATAGACCACCAAGTCCTCGCTTCCTTCGGGTAATGACAAGACAGGAGCTTGAGTCAGCCTTGCCTTTAGCTCCTCAAAAGCCTTCTCTTGATCTTTATCCCCACACAAACTTCACATCCTAACGGGTCAACCTAGTCAATACACATCCTCATGCTTCCGTCCTTCTTCTTCCCAGACAAGACCGAAGCACCTCAAGGAGAGATACTCGGCCAAATGAACCGCTTATCGAGCAACTCATGCAGTTGCTCCATCAATTCCTTCATCTCAGAGGGGGGTAAGCGATATGGCGCCTTAGCAACAGGTTGGGCACCGGGTATCGAATCCATCTGGAACTTGATCACACAATCCGGTGTTACACCTGGTGAATCTTCTGGAAACACATCGGGGAGGTCACACACAACCGGTACATCGGATAATAGTGGTGTTAATGTGTCCACATCCTTCATATACACCAAATAAGCACAACATCCACGTCTCATGCACCTTCCCACCACCGCCATTGAAATCACCTTCGGAATTGTAGTGACTAAGTCACCGTAGATCGTCACTAAACTACCATCAGGCACTGTCAGTCCGACCATCTTCTTGCGACATACGATATTCGTCTCGTAGTCTGCCAACCAACCCATTCCTAAGACTACATCGAACCCACATAAGGTCATCACGAATGGTCTAACAGGAAACTTGTGACCTTCTAGTTCTATGTCACAACCCTATCTAATCTCAGAAATCCTTGTAGACTCTCCTATGGCAGTTTCTACATCAAAGGGCGCATCTACACTCCTACTACTAATAGGCAGTTTAGCACAGAAAGCAGCAAAGATAAAACTTTTACTAGCACCAGAATCAAATAACATAGAGACTAAAGTTTGGTTTACTAGAAACGTACCTGACACAACATCGGGGTCCGTCCTAGCCTCCCCCTGCGTCATCTTGAACGCTTTGGCACTTGCCCTCTGCCCTTCTCCACTAGCCTCCTTCACTCCCGAACCTTCAGCCCTCGCCTTCTTGCAATCCCTGCTCATGTGGCCTTCCTCACCGCAAGAATAACACCTCCTCACACCGCAGTGCTTCGCCACATGTCCGGTCCTTCCACAACGGAAACAGACATTGGTCCCCAATCTACATTCCCCGGGGTGTTTTTGTCCACACTTGTCACACCTTCTCGACCCCGCACTGGATGTGACCACACGCAGGTCATCCACCCGTGCACCTTTGTTATTTGGAGTGGCTCCGCCACGTCCAAATCGCTTCCTGTTCCAATTCCGATCACCCTCTCCTTTCTTTCTAGTTTATGTCACAACCACAGTTCTATCATCGTATAATCTCCCCGCCAAATCAACCGCCGAACTAAACGTGCTCGGTCGGGCTGCGATCATGTGCCTACGGACATCCGCCGGCAAGCCCTGAATGTACCTCTTAATCTTTCGTGACAGAGGTGTCACCTGATCCGGCACCAGCCGTGCCATTTCGTTGAATTTAGTGGTGTATTGTTGATGTGTCATGGTTCCCGCCTCCAGCTGCAGGAACTCTCTTTCAACTTTGTCCATCTCACGGTGAGGACAGAACTCCTCAATCACCAGCCTCTTCAACTTTGTCCACCTCATCCTCCCGATAGCCCTGCTACCCTCAGCTTGGACAATATTGTCCCACCAACATAGAGCCGAGTCCACAAACGAGTGGGCAGCAAACTTCACCTTCTGGTCCTCTCAGCACTCGCTGATATCAAGTACAGCCTCCATCTCTCTCACCCACCGGTAAGCAGCAGCAGCAGTGCCATTTCCATCGAAAGTCGGGGGCTTGCATCTCATAAATGCCCCGTAGTTGCAGCCTCGTGCCACCTTCGGCGCATGCTCTTCTTCCTCTTCTTCATCATCGGAGAGAACCGTTTCGGTCTCCGGCCTCTCCTGTCCTCCCGTAGACCTGTTCCTCTCTTTCCTTTCTCCTTCCCTTACAACCTTAATTACTTCAGTCACCATAGACGGTAAGATCGTCTGCATGACTTGATGAACATCCTCTACAACTGCCTCTTTCACTGAGGCCCTCAAATTCGCACTCTCATTTCCAGCCTCCGGATGAGGGGTCTCAGGTTCTTTAGGAACCACCTTTTCAACTCTAGGTCTTCCTCTTTTAGGTCGCGGTTCAGCACCACCTCCACCACGACCTCCACCACGCGAAGCTTTAGATGATCTATCACCAGCCATCCTCAAACACACTGAAAGATTCAAACACCAACACGGTCATTCAAAGGAACAACTCAGTTTATGACAGGTATAGTAAGTCCCTAATTACAGTGGCCAGTTTTGATTAGCCACTTACTTTACTCTTCATACCCCGAGCATTACCTATCCTGACTACATCAGTATCTAAATCTACATACAGCACATAAACCACATAACATGCGCACGTAATACCGATTAATCATTAAGAAAATACCTGATGGCACGCAGCTACTCAGATTGGCATCCCTTCCCTTTCCGTCCCATTTTCAGTTTAAGTTAAGGTTTATTTTAAAATTTTACCCGATTCACTTAAACTCTTACTCTGATACCAACTTGTAAGGCCCCGTTCCCCGGACACTTACATCTGGTCAATCATCGCACATAACACATATAATTACCTTAGCTTTAATAAACATTGCAGCGGAATAATTTAAAACCATCTCATATATTAAGGACTGCTTTTGCAAAATGATACACCATTGTTAACAGTTACAAAATATTATCGTTGCATTACAGCACAAAAACGTCATAGTTATACAAATGGATGCCATCCAAAAATGCCAAGTAGCTGCCCCGTGCCACCCTCAGCAATGCTCACCTGCCAACTGGAAACACATAAAAGGCAGCGTTGCTGAGTGAGTTCTAGTTTATAATAAAACATATTTGACTTTCATTAAAACCGTTCTTTACTTTCGTACGTGATCACGCATGTTAGGACCATTTAGGTACGGAGTACTAACTGATTTACGTGTATACCAAACCAAATAGTGCGGAATCCTATTTGATTGGCGATCCAATCAGTGAGAACGCAAGTATAATCGATCTAAGAATGAATCAAAACGTTAAGAACGATTGCAAGATGATTAACTGCGATCTATGAACTTGGAACAGGTGTTCTTGAGTCTCTGGACGACTAGGGTACGATTATGTGCGTAGGTATTTGAATTGTTACGTTTTTCCACGAATTAAGTGGTATTTATAGGTTAGGGTTTTCCATTCGTACGACTGAACCATTAGCATGGATTAGTCGTGCGACTGAAGCATGCGGTTGATCCATCCGCACGACTGAATGTTCAGTCGTGCGACTGAGTCAATCTCATGTCACAATCGTGCGACTAATCCAGTCTCCTGGTTCAGTCGTGCGATTGGTTCTTTAGCATGAAGTATTCATGCGTATGGTCCATTCGCATGAGAACTTCACACAATTGAGTTTGAACATGTTTCTCAATCATTATTGACTAAGAATTATGTAAACAACCATAAACCTATATAGTTAGTTCAATATGTATTATCGCACAATAAACAATGAAATATTAAACATTATATGCATCAACCACACATTGTATTTCATTCATACCCATTCAATTACATATATGTAAGACATGAAAGACATTTACATTTAGTTCCTAAACTAGGTACCCATGTATCTACAAACTCTCCCTTGGACCTAGTTTACTCTATTGTCTAACATTCTTCATCAGCTCTTCAAACTTCTTATACTGCTCCTCTCTTGTAGCTCCAACATGTATCTCAAATGCAAAACAGAGCCTTATAACATTTTGGAACTGGAGGGCTTGTACTATATCTTGTGCGTCATAGAACAGTGGCCACTTGTATAACGTGTAAACATCGTTAGCCGACAAGTTGGTTAGCTACATTGGGTCAAATACCCTGATAGTTTCCATATTTCCATCTCTGTTCAAAACTATGACCGCCTCACCTGTTCTCCAATCATAGTACCACCATTTAAAGTGTGGAGTGAAGTCCTGAGGCATTTCCCTTAGAGGGATTCTTGACATCGTGCGCGAAGGACTCCACTTCAGCACTATCTTTGGCTTTCCAGTAATGGCATCAACTTCAGACCTTCTGATGTACCTTGTAGATTGCTGGGGTTTGAAGTTAACCCACCTGGTGTGGTACTCTCTCTTCAATGCAGCTTCAAAGCAGCCTGATATTTTTCTTGGGTCAGCATACAACAACTTCAGTTTGGCCAGCTGGTTGAGCTCAAAACCAGGTAGAGTCTTCAGATCGTGTGGGAATCTAAAGTACTTGATTCTTTTCTCCCTCTTGATAGCATATACATTTAGATCATCAAAATATGCCCACGCTATGATCTTTCCTGACACCTTCAAATGCTTCTTCACTTTGTAGAGCTTGGTGTAGGCATTCGGCTTTGGAGCAGTGCGTTGGGCTCTGATCTCTGCAAAACATGCCACCCTTACAGCCTTTTTGATGTTGACATCGGCGTCTGAGGCTTGGGCTTGATCCTTATTCTTCTCGGACTGTTGCTCCATCTGATCAAGTGTTGCAAACGTATCACTGACAAGAGTGTCACCCAGATTGGGGACTACATTTCCCTCTTTGTCAGCATACTCTGGATAATGATCAGCAGTGACGTCCTTGATCTCGATTTCATCTATGTCATTGAGCTCATCATCACTTGTAACTTCAACAGTAGGAGTGTCCTTGACAATCTCGTCCGGGTTGAGCCGGAACATCTCAGCAAGCTGGTCATCAGTAAGGTCATGAATGATTTCTCCTTCTTCAGAAGTATAGCTTACAGACCTTCTGACTATCCCTTGCAAATCAAGAATCATTGTAAGTTGAGACTTGATTTGCTGAAGAGGAGCAACATCGTATTCATATTGCTGATTTGCTTGATCTACTTGAGTTAAACATGTAACACATCAATCATTAGTCAACGATCAAGACAATTAAACATTAAATATATATAAACATTAAGTACAAAAGTTTAATACATGATTCAAGTACAAAAGCTTTCAAATACATAAATATCTAATCATTACTTTTGCCCTGAATTGCGGGCTCGTCATTAGGTTAGGCAGAAGATGAGGCTCCTTGGTCTTGATTTCTCTTTGTACGTCTCTCTCGACCCTGAGCTGAGGCAGATGCAGCTGCATCTCCTTCTTCATCATCATCATCATTCTGCCCTTCCCTTGTCTCTTCATCATCATCATCATTCTGCCCTTCCCTTGTCTCTTCATCATCACTGGCCTCATCATCATCACTATCATCATCTTCATCATCATCATCATCATCATCATCATCATCTCTTTCTCTTATCTTGAGTGGCTCATCCTTTGATCCCTTGAGCTTGAGCATGATGGTCTTGTTTTTAGCCTCCAACTCCCCAATCCTTTTAGCTAATTGGTCGTTTTGCTCCTGGAGTTGGGCAATTTGCTGAGCTTGCTGTGAGATCTGCTGTGCTTGGGTAGCATTAAGCTCCACAAGCTGACGTAGTTGGGCAGCTCTCTCTTCATCAGCAGCCAACAGCTTCAGCACTATTCGGTTTAATGCTGACAGGTAATCCTCTACCCCAATGGGGGCAGAGATGATCCAGTAGTGAATGATGGGTGGGATGATGGTCCGGCTTGGTGGCTGGTGGTGGTAGTGGTTGCAGTGGTGAATATAGGTGGTGGTATATGAGTGGGTGGTGACGGGTAGGCTGTAGTGGTGGTGGAAGTAGTGTAGATGGGTGGTGGAGTGGCTGTGGTAGTGATGGTGGGTGAGGTGGTAGGAGTGGTGGATGGTGTGGTAGTAGTGATGGTAGCTATGATGGTGGTGGTGGTCAATGTGAACCTTGGCCTCTTCCCCTTCTTGCCGTAGGGTTGGGCCATTCTCTTTCTCCTTAAGCCCTTGTATGCAGAGGCTCCCCTTTGGCTACTGGGCGGGTCTGGGGTATAAGATGGATCAGTAGTAGCCTCCCCAGACTCACCTTGGCGTCCACCTACCGTCCTAATCCCCCTCTCGGTGGCAACCACCCTACTACCCACCGTTCGAGTCAACGCCTCCTCATCACTCTCCTCTTCCTCAAAGTCCTGATGGAATCCTCCCACGTTAGCTCCTCCGTGGGTGGATGGTGGAGATGTAGTATTTTTGGTAGTGGCCCTAGATTGGGTGGGGCCAGTATCTCCACCATCACCACTGTCATCGTCATCAGAATCATCAGATGGGACCACAATCGGCTCAGAGTCAGAGTCCCTATCATCGTGACGCCACTTCCTCTTTGCTGGCGCCACATAGTCTTCTCAGGCCAGATGCCCAAAAAACCTCCTTACCGGGGGCTTCACCTACTTCCCCCGGTATACCCTCATCCTTCCTAGGGTGGTATCGTCCATCACCTCTAGGATAACTGCGTCCTCTCTCTCCTTGGGCAGCGAAGGAAGCTTCTGATCTATGATCATCTGTATGAAGCGAGGGTACATGCGAAAGCCTTCCTTGCCCTTGGCCTCTATGTTCTCCACCAAATAGGTGAAGATCATCCTCGAAAAGCTGAAAGGATGATTCAGAATTAGAGCCACATAGGCATTCTGAATCTGATCAGAGAGCTCATCAAAACCTCCCTTCCTTGAGGCTATACATCTCAGCAGCACATGGGCTAAGTATGTGAACTGGGGGCACAGGTTGCTCTTGTTGAGCACACCTGCGTTGATATCCTCCAAGTACTTAGCCCGTAGAAAGCATCCACGAACCGTCAGCAGATGTAGTCTGGTGGGGCAATCGCTATCGTCTCCCAACTCTAACACTGTCCGTAGGTCCTCCTCACTGATGTCAATGGCCTGGCCAAAGATAGAACTCCGAATCCGGTGAGGCTCTGAGGACCTATCTACAACAGCACTTTCCTAGAAAGTCTGCTGTATCGACCTGTATGGTGTGCACGGGGTAGAGATCGCTCTGAAGATCCTTGACCTCCTCAGAAATGAAATAATGCCTACGAACTCGGGTGCATTCCGGGATGTTAAATCAAGATGAGCACATATGTTGTGCTTTGTGCTCATCGTCCACCGACTCGCCATCTGTTACACAATGTAAATAAACGTTAGTGTGGGTCAATGAGTAACAATTTGATTCATTGAACTTGAAATCTTTTGTTCTGTCGTGCGAATGAAACAGTGCGACTGAGATCTAGTCGTGCGAATGAGCTGTGCGACTGAGATCTAGTCGTGCGAATGAGCTCATACGTATGACTAAGCATGCGACTAGGCTTAGTCGTATGCTATCTCATGCGTTTACACCAATGGTGCGAGGTACTCATACGCATGGTTCAGTCGTGCGGTTTAGCCATTCGCCCAGCTCAGTCGTGCGACTGAAGTTCATCAGGGTGTCCATTCGCATGCCAGACTGACTGTTCAATTCAAATTCAAATTCAAATTTTGAGCAAAATTTAATGTTAGACGTCGTGGTAAGGCTCAATAGTCTCACAAATGACCGACAGAAGACCTAATAACCTTTAATTTCACAATTTGCTTAGTTTTATTAGTTTCTTAGGCAAACTAAGTCTCGGTTCTGGTTAGGGCTTAAATTCAATCATTTAGGGCACAAATCGATGGATATCTGAGTGGATTGCACATCACTTCACCTATATAATCACTAGAAATCGTCAGTACACAACAATCTGTGGTCTAAAATGATCAAATGGAAATCGGGCAGAGTAACGCTGTAGTCGTGCGATTTGGGGCGATTTGGGAGTGATGAATGACTGCGACCGACTCCCCCTCCTTTTATCCTAGGGTTTCCTTCAGTCGTGCGACTGAGCCCAGTCGCATACTTGATTCGTGCGACTAGAAGTCAGTCGTGCGACTGGCACAGTCGGTCACCTTCAGTCGTGCGACTAGGTGTCTGTCGTGCGACTATCTCATTCGGTCACCTCCATTCATGCGATTGGTTCAATCTTGTGATCCAATCTTATGTGTTTACTCATGCTTATGGTCCAATCGCACGTCTGGGTCATACGTGTGGTTTAGTCGTGCGATTGGGCTCATACGTATGGTCCAATTATACGGCTGGTCCATACTCATGGTCCAGTCGTGTGAATGACTCATACTTATGATTTTGACTTTATGACCATTTGACACTTAGCCCTTTTTAACAATTGATAAAACATTTCGAGCATTCGATCATCTCAGACATGATCATTTTAACTTAGAAAACCTTTGATCACCTCAGACGTGATCCTTTTAAAACAAAACAATTTGTCATCTTAGATGTGACTCTTTTAACATGTGAAAACCAATTTGGTCACCTCAGACGTGACCCTTTTAAGTGATTAAATCCCAGATAGAGTTCTGATGCATAGTCCGACTTTTAACTACTAAATTAACTGAAATTAACTAACTTAACCAACTAGAAATAGACAAAAGTAAAACATAATTTTTGTATTTTTTTTTTGTGCGAGGTTGAAATCCTAAGATAAGTATCTACCAGATTTTTCTTTCTAGACAGTATAGCATCAAGTTACATTGATCATAACTGGATCAATTTATTATGGAATCATACAAGTTTATCAAGTCATTTAGGACATGTTACCAAATCCTTTTGATGCTAGATTCTTGTTTTTATCGAGAGTCATTAGCAAGTTTAGGAAATCATACTAGAGCTATAAGATGCACACACTAATTTGGACTTTCAAGAATTGCTGCTCATGATGATTATCAGTATACTTGTCCTCTTAAATCCATACCAAGATTTTTGACACTCATTGGTGATGAATTAAGGTTTAATTATTTTAACAAACATTTGTGGATCCCACGCTTATATGGTAATCAACATTCCTCAGGAGATTTTTGAGCGGTCTACGGGTGTTTTGACAAGAAGAAACTATTCTAAGAGATGCCAAGCCTCAGGTCAGTGCCATCGCACAGCAGAGAGTCGCAAACTACAATGAATTCTAGAATATTTAGGTTATGCTTATCCTCAGGTCAGTGTCATCGCACAGCAAAGAGGCACACAACCTATCTTCTTGTGAGAGCATTTTTCTTTTCTTTTTGCACATAACGCACCAACAACATTTGTTATCAGCTTGATAGCGCTTACAGATTTTTTTTTTGTGCTTTGCTCTTTTTATGGTCATCCGCACACATTTGTGGCGTTTATTTGCTCGTCACCCCTTATGGGAACTACGTTGATTGTGTTAACCAGGGATAAGATGGGAACCCACAGCAAGTAGAACCATTTAGTTTGAATTTAAGTCACAAATGAGGTCTACTCATCTATTGTGTTGAATCTACCGACACATCATATAATGAACTTGCAACCTCTAGGTCTACCTTCTTTATGTTACCTTATTAGCATACTAGTTTTACTATCATATTTCCTTTTATTTTGCTTAGACTTCTCAGACTTATACTTCGAATTTTGCATCTTAATCAGTTAAATTATTTTAAGGTCCCAAACTCTTTGTTCTTGTGTACTATCATTTTCCATAAACATTGAATCAGTATCACAGATACGATCTCATTTCTATTAGCTAGACTGTCCTTCTCCCTCGTTTTTTTAAGTACTAAAATTAAAACAACTAATTTAATACTAATTTAACCTATTCTCCCCCTAAAATTCTAAAACCGAAAATATTTTTTGCGTTTTTGGATTTTAAAGAGACAGGAAATTAAAATAAGAAAAATAAAAGAAAATAAAAGAAATAAAATAAAAAGAAAACATTGTCAGACTGAGCATTTTCATTCTCCGTGATCACATCATTTTTCTTTTTCACCCCGTTGACCTCTAACAGATATAAAAATCTTGGTTTATCAAAGGCTTTTATGTAAAGGTCAGTGCGTTGAAAGTCCGTATTAATTTTAACAACATGGATTAAATTCTTTTCAAAACAATCACGTATAAAGTGATATTTAATTCCGATGTGTTTGGTCTTAGGATGTTGGACCGGATTTTTAGTTATGGCTATAGCAGCAGAATTATCAACAAATATAGGAGTGTTAGAGAATTTCAAACCGTAGTCCCGCATTTGATGTTGTATCCAGATGATTTGTGAACAGCAGCTTGCAGCAGCAACATATTCAGCTTCACAAGTTGACAGAGCAACCGATGTCTGCTTCTTACACTGCCACGTGACTAATCTTCTCCCAAAAAATTGACATCCTGCTGAAGTTGACTTGTAGTTCATTTTGCAGCCGCCATAATCCGAATCGCTATACGTTGTAAACTCAAAGTCATCGTCATGAGGATACCAGAACCCAAGTGTTGGAGTACCCTTCAGATAGCGAAAAATCCTTTTGACTCCGATGAGATGGTTGTCCTTCGGTTTCGCCTGATATCTGGAGCATAGCCACGTTGCGTACATGATATCAGGTCGTTAGGTAGTGAGGTACATGAGTGATCCGATTATTCCTCGGTACATAGTGGCATCCACCAGATCACCATTTTCGTCGGGTGCCACATCGTGGTTTGTAGCAAGTGGAGTTCCAGCTGCCGAAGCGTTCTCCATATCGAACCGACTTAGGATATCACCAACGTACTTGGTCTGATGTAGGAAAATTCCCTTAGGTGTCTGATCCACCTGTAACCCGAGAAAGAACTTCATTTCTCCCATGGCACTCATCTCAAAATCAGCTTTCATTACTGCTACAAATTCTTTACATAGATCTTCTTTTTTGGAACCGAAGATTATGTCATCAACATAAATCTGTACGAGCACTAAGTAACCATCATTTTCTTTGATGAACAGTGTACAGTCAATCACTCCTCTGCGAAATCCGTGTTTCACAAGATGAGTCGAGAGTTTTTCATACCATGCTCTGGGGGCTTGATGAAGCCCGTATAGAGCCTTGTCTAGCTTGTACACTCTGTCCCGATGATATGGATCCTCAAATCCCTCGGGTTAACTGACATACACTGTCTCTCAGATTTCACCATGAAGGAATGCACTCTTCACATCAAGCTGATAAACTTTAATCTTCATATACGATGCATAGGCTAGGAAGATACGGATGGCTTCCATTCTTTGGTGGGTACAACTACCTCATTATCTAGATTGTGAACCGCAGGTTCAGTATCTGAGGCAGTGGGAGTATGGGGTTCCGAAGTGTTGGAGGCATCTACATCTGATGCTTGTGTACTTGAAGTAGTAGGAACCTGTGCCTCCTGATCCACCTGAACGTTTTCCACTTCTTCATCATCAGAAGAGGAGTCACTTACCTCCAGTGCTCCCCCTGAGTTACTAGAAGACTGACCTTGTGACCCGGATATTGTCGAGTCAACGGGCGGTGTGTTTAAACATCATACATCATCTTTGTCGAAAGCTCATCATCAGAAGGAGTGAGATTAATGTTAAAGGACTTGAAGAATCCATCATAATCGAAAAAGAAGGCGGGTCCTTTTCCTGCAGGGGGGGTGGTGAATCTCTAAACATCGACGTTGCACCACACTACTACTTGACCCGATGAGTTGTTGTAAACCCTCTTATTCGCTATGTTGTATCCTAGAAAAATACCTTCTTCAGCCTTTTCACTGAACTTTCCTGACTGATGTTTCTTCAGTAGTGTACATGGTGCGCCAAACGGTTCAAGATACTCTAGATTAGGTTTACGTCATTGGAGCAACTCGTAACACGTTTTACCATGTCTTTTAACCACCAAGACTCAATTCAAAGTGTAACATGCATTTGCAACTGCCTCATTCTAGAATTGGATAGGTAGTTTCGAGTCTGCTAGCATCGCCCTGGCTGTCTCTATCAAGCTTATGTTCTTCCGTTCAGCAACTCCGATCATCTATGGAGTGTAGGCAGATGTGAACTGATGTACAATTCCCTTTTCTTTGCAGAATGCCTCCATCCACTGATTCTTGAATTCTGTACCATTGTCTAAGCGAATCTGACGTACCTTTAACTTGTATAGAGATTCCAATGTGGTCACAAGTTGTTTGAACGAATCAAATGTTTCTAATTTGGATTTCAGAAACATTACCCAAAAGAATCTGGAATAGTCATCAGTGACTACATAATAATACAGATCTCCAGCGATGCTCTTTGTGCTCACAGGACCAACCAGATCCATATGTAGAAGTTCGAGAGGCAATTCAATAAAGTTGACGTTCTTTGCCTTGTGAGACTTCTTAGTCTGTATCCCTTTCTTACACGCCACACAGAAATCCGGAAGTTGAAAGTTTTTGACATTAACTCCATTGACCAAATCATTCTGAATGAGATAATTCATCTTCCTAGGATGTATGTGTCATATTCTCCTATGCCAGGAGATGGATTCCTTCTCAGTTGCCTTTGACAAGAAGCATTGGACTTGATGATCGGTTGTGGAGACCTTTGATAGATCTAAGACGTATAAGTCATTATACCTTGAAGTTGACATTAAAATTTGGTACTCCGGAATGATGTACTCCTTCTTCAACACGTAGCACTTCTTGTTGTCAAAAACAACCTTGAAACCTTTGTCACAAATCTATGATACAGAAAGTAAGTTATTTTATAGTTGCTGAACATAGTTACCTTGTCAAACTTAACTTTCTGATTTCCCACTTCTCCCTGTGCAGTGATGTAACCTCCTTTATTTCAAGCAAAGGAAACATGTCCTCCCTTAATCTGTTTGACGTTTGAGAGGAGTGACAGGTTCCCAGTCATGTGCCTTGATGCCCCACTATCAACGATCCAGGTATTTGTAGAAGCACTATAGCGGACACCTTGCACATTTAAAGGAAATGATTAGTTTAGGTTAGGTACCCAAGCCTTAACTGGCTTGGGTGACCCAGAGGCATCACACATCATAAATTATACCCACTGTCCATTTGAAGGTGAGGGCATATCATGCTTCTTACTGCTCTCAGTATCATACATTTGATTTGATTTTTCTTTCCACATGCCAGTTTTGTGCAAGGCCTTTTTGTGATAAACAAACGACTGGCTTATGGTTTGAACTTTAGTTTCATTATTTCTTTTAGGTGGATTAATAGAACTCCTTTTAAAAGAAATATGTTTAGTATCATGAAGTTCAACTTTCTTTCTTAGTGTCTGATACTGAGGATAATTAGAAGCAATATGTCCTCTCTTTCCATAATTGTAGCACGATCGACCTTCAACATGTTGGGAAAGACGTCTCTGTGGGGAAGTGTGTGAGACCGGTGTGACTTTGGGCTTGTTGGGTTTTGTCACTTCTTGTTTAGATGTTTAATCTTCTTTAACAAGATTAATTGTTTGAACCTTTTTAACATCTTTACCTTTTTGTTTATTTGGACTTAGACATGAATCACGTGATTGGTTAACTTGTTTGGTCTTTTTGGGTTCATTATTGGACATTGTTGAACCTGATTTTACCTTAACCTTCTCAAATTGCTCATCCAAATTAACGATAGGCATTTTACCCTTAGATTTCAAAGTGTCCTCCTTCAGTTTAGTGACAGATTCCACCGTTTGACACGTGGAATCTGGATCACTAACTAGAGGAGTGGTCACCACATGATCCTTAATAGGATTGTTATTTACTGGTCGACATTTAGTATTTAACAAGATCTCATGTGGTGGTGGAACCACTTTGTAACCTAATCCCTCCCCGTTATTTCGTTCTTTCGTTAAGTTTTTAACTATGTGAGAAGAACTAGTCCAACTGTGCATTTTTTGTTTTAAAGAATTTACTTCAACTTCCAAAACTGCTTTTTCCTTTTTAGTTTCTTCAAGGGAGTTTAAATAGAACTTAATTTCATTTGCTTGGTTAAAAGCCACAACTTCAGTTTCCCTAAGTTGTTTATTTAACAGTTCTATTTTCTCTTTGTAATTGTGCTCATTTAGTTTTAAAATGCGATTTGCTTCTGTGCACAGTTGCAAGTCCTTTACTAAGCTATCTTTGTGATCTAATAACCTAGCAAATTTCAAATCTATGCTTTCTCTAAATTTATTACATTCATAACAAGCATGATTGTCAAACAGTTGGTCTTTAGTACTTACCTGAGAAGATCAGTTGAATCCGCCATTAGTGCAGAGGTTGACTCTTCAGCTGCTGGAGATTCTGAATATGTTGTTTTGGTATCTTCTTCAATCAGGGGTTTGACCACTTTCGCAGTATCTTCAATTTCTGACATTGCTAGTTCGACCGCGATATTAGCTTCACTTTCAGTATCGTCATCCAACACCTCGACATTTGCAATGTTAGATTCTCCCGGAGATACAAATTTGAAGGTCCAATCTTGTCCTTCGTCACCTTGAGCAGTCAAAGCCTTTGTCTCTGGACTAGACGAGGTAGCTCCACCTGTTGGTTTGTCCTGACGGTTAAAAGTCGAGAACGGGTTGCCGTTGCCTGTCTTCTTGGGCTTTACACACTCACGTTTAAAGTGCCCCTTCTCTCCACACTTGAAACAGGTAACTTTGGACTTATCGAAACCAAAAGTAGTGTCTTTAGTAGCTATCAAATTTTGTCCTGTCTTCTTAACAAAATTTTTAGCTCTCCGCACAGCACTTGCCAATGCCCACATTATGTCCATTCTTTCAAGCTCGTTCTCGTCTATCTGTTGGTAATCTTCATATGCTAGATGGCAGTTACCAATATTTCCTGCAACCAAACCGTCATACGAGTGAACAACAGCTGCCAATAGATCCATATGTTCTTTAGCCACCTCCACAGTGATATTCCCGAGATTCTCGATCTTTAACTTGGTAGAATTAGCCTCAGGTGCAATATAATGGGTACTTGATGATCCAGACGTGTCAGACCCTGAAGCTATGGTTGGTGAAGGAGCAGATGAACTTGAAACAAATACAGCCTGAAGGGGTGCTCCTGAACTGGCTGTTGTGGAAGAGGCGTTGTAAAGTGAAGGATTTTTGTCATATGTACCTTTCTGCAACCTGTATTTCATCCTAAGTTCCTCCTCTCTTAATTTCAGGATGAAGTCGTTTATATCTAATTTTCCCAATATACTGTTTTGTCTCAAATTAGATACAAACGAATCCCACTTCTCTGGTAAGCCATCCGCCAAGCTGGATACCTTGTCTTCCATTGACGTTGTGACTCCATGAATATGCAGCTCGCTCATGAGATGATAGAACCTGTCGATTACATCATCCAGACTCTCTTTACCCATTGAAGAGAAGTTGTCAAACTCCTTCTTTAAAGTTTTTGCCTTTAGAGCTTTTAATGAAGCATTTCCGTCATAGCGTTTTTCCAGGGCTATCTAAAGTTTCTTTGCCTGTTTATTCTCAGAAAATTGATGGAATATATCCTTTGGAATAGACTGAGTTAACAGAGAATAAACCTTCTTCTCTGCATTATACTTCGTCTTCTGGCTGTCAGTCATCCCTCCCAAGGTCAATTTTACCCTATCTGCACCAACCGGCCTGTCATATCCCGTTTCAATTGATTCCCAAAGGTTGGGATCAACTCCATTGAGGTAGATCTCAAAACGTTGCTTCCACTATGGGTAATCGTCTAACATTATAAGCTTAGCTGGTTTATTATGATTCCCAGTCTCATTCTCCAGAAGTAAGAGGTTCTGGATCCGTGTGTCTCTACCTTCAGTGAACGCTGAGTATTGTTCTTCCATCTCGTTAACCTCAAACTTTTGAGATCAAGTACTTCACTTATGCGAATGGGCCACTCGTGCGATTGAACTTATGCGAATGAGTAAATCGTGGAATGAAGAGTGCGGATGAATTCAATCGTGCGATTGGATTCATTCGATGCGTAAGGAGAGTACAGTTGGAGTCTATGCGAATGAAGCTGGTCAGTCGTACGAATGAACAAGGCGACTGAGTTCAATCATGCGTATGGGAGGTGAGAATGGGTTCAGTCTTGCGATTGAGTCTATCGTGCGACTGAAGGCTGCTGTTTTTGCCAAAACGAAGGTTTTGAACACTTAGACGCAAAAACACGAATTTCTCACGAACCCTAATTGCCGTATACCGAAAAACGTTAACTTTTTGACCTCGATACGTCGAAAACACTGTTTGACACAAAAGATTGAGTTTTTTGAGTGAAAAACGCGATTTTTTATATCAAAAATCGATTGAATCACACGCAAATCAAGAGCCAAAGCTCCGATACGACTTGTTAGGACCTTTTAGGTACGGAGTACTAACTGCTTTACGTGTATACCAAACCAAATAGTGCGGAATCCTATTTGATTGGCGATCCAATCAGTGAGAACGCAAGTATAATCGATCTAAAAATGAATCAAAACATTAAGAACGATTGCAAGATGATTAACTGCGATCTATGAACTTGGAACAGGTGTTCTTGAGTCTCTAGACGGCTACGGTACGATTATGTGCGTAGGTATTCGTTTGTTACGTTTTTCCACGAATTAAGTAGTATTTATAGGTTAGGGTTTTCCATTCGTACGACTGAACCATTAGCACGGTTCAGTCGTGCGATGAAGCATGCGGTTGATCCATCCGCACGACTGAATGTTCGGTCGTGCGAGAATCCAGTCTCCTGTTTCAGTCGTGCGATTGGTTCATTAGCATGAAGTATTCATGCGTATGGTCCATTCGCATGAGAACTTCATACAATTGAGTTTGAACATGTTTCTCAATCATTATTGACTAAGAATTATGTAAACAACCACAAACCTATATAGTTAGTTCAATATGTGTTATCACACAATAAACAATGAAATATTAAACATTATATGCATCAACCACACATTGTATTTCATTCATACCCATTCAATTACATATATGTAAGACATGAAAGACATTTATATTTAGTTCCTATACTAGGTACACATGTATCTACAACGCATAATACATACACATAGATAATATCATTATTATCTTCCTTTACTGTTCATCACATACTTTCTTTAGCCCTTTCCTTCTTTATCACATTATATTTTTTTATCACAATCTGGATCAGTGTCATCAACTATGCCCCAAACAAATGGGGTATTGGACCGAAGTTCATAATTGACTTCCACACTGCACATAGCCTGGCACCAACACCGGGGTAAGCGACAAAGATCCCAACTGTATACTTCACCCCCAACATTATGCATAACTCGGGTACTAGGTCGAAGATCATAAATGGCTTCCACACTGCACATAGCCTGGCCCCAGCACCAAGTTGAGTAATCACTATAAACCACTGTATACTACACCCCCAACATTATGCATAACTCGAGTACTGGGCCGAAGATCATAAATGACTTCCACACTACACATAGCCTGGCACCAGCACTGAGGTGAGTAATCACTATAAACCATGTACCACACCGTTGGTCAGTCACAAAGACTGGAACCCCTGCGTGTATCCTTAAGGGTTAGCTAAACCATACGCAGTTGAGCTTACGGCATTTTAGAGTCGTGCACCTCCGTACATTTTGCTTGCAAGACTTTCTATACATTCTCGTTCATTAATGGATGCATTCAATCATTATGTTCCTCTTTCATTATCTTTCACTTTACGTTACATAATACTTCATCATTTTTTTCACAACTATACACGTAAAGCCACGGGAAAGATACACATACATAACAGGAACATAAACATAAACATAAACATAATCACACAAAACATCGCCATACAAGACACCATCATACATACATAACATACCACATACATACCATCATGCATAAGCATCACTCATACATCATACATGCCCAACATAACATCTATAACCTCAAAAGTCAACTTACATAACCCCCGGGAACCTCCCAAGTCAAAACCTACATTTACCCTTTTCTCCCGAGAATCAGATAATAAACTAAGTTCTTCCGGGCGCTTGAGCCCTATTTGGGCGTATGAACACCCTTCAGTGGCATGGCCTCCCAGGAGACTGAACACTTAGGCGAATGGACATCAGGCGAATGAACCCTATGCGTATGGACTCTCAGTCGCATAGCTTCCATGCGTATGGCCTTCAGTCGCATGACTTCAGGCGCATGGACTTCAGTCGCATAACCTTCGTGCGTATGAACCTCAGTCGCATGGCCTCCAGGCGCATGGACCTTAGTCGTATAGCCTTCAATCGCATGCCTTACAGGCACATGAACTTCAGTCGCATGACTTCCATGCGTATGGACCTTAGTCGCATGGCACCCATGCGCATGGACCTCAATCGCAAGCCCCTCAATCGCAAGCCTTTCGGCCGTATGGCCTCCAGTCGCATGCCATTCGGACGCATGGACCTCCAGTCGCATTAGCCCTAGCTGATGCAGAATGTAGTTCTTCCCGAACCCTAACTGCAATTTTCGGCCTCCAAGCCCTCCCAAACCTGTTCTAAGCTCAAATCAACCATCCTAAACCTTAGAAACACCTACCACAACACCATTCAAGCACAACCAAGCCCGAAATCAAGCCCCACCCGAATCACACACATACCCATACATATACATACGGGTTTTACACCCAAACAACCAAGAAATCGATTTTCAGATGTGTTCCACCCCCAAATCAGTTGAAAACATGTAAAGAGGGGTCCTAGAACTCACATTAACAACCCCTTCGAGTAGAGCTTCAATCCAACCCGCTACACCTCAACCTTTGCGCTTGGTTCTTCAAAAACCCTAGGTTTTGCTCTTGCTCTTTTCTCTCACTCTCTCTAGCCGAATGAAAAGGGGAGAATAAGATGAAATTGGGTTGCCTTCCCTCTCTTATACCCCCACTCATTCAAGGGTTTTCCCGTTTTGGCAAGTTTGGTCCCTCGACTTTGGTCTTTATTTCTTTTCTTTATTTTGTCGGCTTCAAAGAAAATAACCGGGTGTTACAATACATTCATACACTTCGGCATTCCAAACCTTTTACAAGGTATGGGAATTCAGAGCCGATTATCAGTTGGGCTTTTGATGAAAAAAGAATTTATATGTTATCAAGAGGAAAGCGGGAGCGATTGAGTATTTTTAAGACGAACATGACTTTCATACTGTAAAAGCTTCATATTTATATGCTATGGGTCGTGTACCTTTTCTTAATTCAAGCAATTATGGGAAGGGTAATTGGATAAGAAATATGATATGGAGACAAAGCGAAACCAACTTCAAAGACTTTAAGACAACTAAATCCAAAGTCATTGAAGATGAAAACCGTATTGATCCAAACACGAAGAAACCAATGAACATAAGGGTTTATAGACCTCCCAATATATGTGAGAAAGATCCCTATACCCGCACCAGTGCCAGTTAATAGCTTGTCAAAGCTAATCGGGTGGAGTTGTGATAAGGAGACAGGACACGCGTTAATAAGATGTGTAGACAAAGAGTACCGTATCATCAACCCTTGAATTTACTAAAGTTTGGAAAAGAAGATTTGATGAGGTTGCAGGCTTGTCCAATTGCAGCTGATTAATTTGTACATTTACTAGAAGCACAGTTCGGTTGGTTGATTATGAAGGCCTTGGATAAAAGGATGTATGCTTTTGGGGGCAGCTATAAAGTTGATGACGTGGACTTCTAAAGAAGATTGATTTACCGAGCCTATGGAGATTGTAAGGGTTGAACCTAGAGGCTCGGGAAATCAAATCATGTTCAAGATAAAGTCAAAAGCTCATGCGATGAGTAGACTTTCCGCGCGAAAAGTGTTAGTCGCGTGAGAACTAGGTTCTCGCACGAAAGCTTGTTTTCGCCCGAGAACAATTCTATTTAGTATAAATACTTAGTTTGGTTTGTAATTAAGCAGTTGTTGTCATATTCCTGAATTTGTAATCAAAGTGTAATCATTGAATTCAAAGAGGAATATCAAAGAAGTTGTTAGGATCATGTATTGCACGAAATACTAACTGATTAACGTGTATACCAACTCAAATAGTGCGGAATCCTATTTGATTGGCGATCCAATCAGTGAGAACGCACGTCGAATCAATTATCAATTGAATCTAAACGTTAAGAACGATATAGAATCGATCTAGTGCGATCTGTGAACTTGGAACAGGTTCTTGGAGGTTTCTGGACGGCTAGGGTACGTCTGGAGTCGAAGTAATCTCAATTGTTACGTTTTTCCACGAAGTAGGTGGTATTTATAGGTTAGGGTTGCACATTCGTGCGACTGAACCATTAGCATGGCTTATTCGTGCGATTGAGCCATGCGGTTGATCCATTCGCACGACTGAGTGTTCAGTCGTGCAACTGAGTCAGTCGCATGAAGTTGTTCAGGCGTATGGACTGTTTAGGCGCATAGACACTCAGTCGCATGGTCATTCGGACGCATGACCACTGTTGGGGCGCATGGTCCAATCGGACGCATGTGAACTTCACTTAACCAAGTTTGAATTAATTCATTATTATAACATTATGTGTATCAATTTAAACAATCACAAACCTATATAATCAGGTCAATATACATTACACAACTCATTAATGAAATATTAAACATTATAAATCACAACCAAACATTCTCATTTCATTAATAACCCAAGCATTACATAAGTGTAAGACATTCATGACATATTACATTAAGATCCACATCTAGGTACATATGTATCAACAAACTCCCCCTTGGACCTAGATCTATCTAATGTCTTTCTTCTTCACTACCACCTCATACTTTTTGTACTTCTCTTCTTTTATGACTTCTGCGTGTATCTCAAATGCAAAGCAGAGTCTTATCGCGTTCTGAAACTGTAGAGCTTGTACAATATCTTGAGAGTCATAGAATAGTGGCCACTATAATGTGTAGACATCATTTGCAGACAAGTTTGTGAGCCACATCGGGTCAAATACCCTGATAGTATCCATTTTTCCTTCTTTGTTTAAGACTATGACTTCCTCTCCTGTCCTCCAATCATAGTACCACCATTTGAAGTGTGGAGTGAAGTCCTGTGGCATTTCCCGTAGTGGGATCTTGGACATGGTGCGCGGAGGACTCCACTTCAGCACTATTCTAGGCTTTCCAGTTATGGCATCAACCTCAGACCTTTGGATATACCTCGTAGGTTGTTGAGGTTTGAAGTTGACCCATATGGTGTGGTACTCTTTCTTTAATGCAGCCTCAAACTAGCCTGACATATTTCTCGGGTCAGCATATAGCAGCTTCAGTCTGGCCAGCTGGTTGAGCTCAAAACCAGGTAGAGTATTTAGATCATGTGGGAATCTAAAGTACTTAATACCCTTCTCTCTCTTTATCGCGTATACGTTAAGATCCTCAAAATGGGCCCACGCGATAATCTTGCCTGACACCTTGTGATGTTGCTTCACTTTGTAGAGCTTGGTGTAGACATTCGGTTTAGGAGCAGCGCGTTGGGCTCGGATCTCCTCAAAACATGCAGCCCATTCTGCCTTTCGGATGTTAACATCGGCGTCTGAGGCTTGGGCTTGTTCCTTAATTTTCTCTGACACTTGCTCCATTTTATCCAGTATCTCAAACGTTTCACTGACCAGCGAATCACCCAGGTTGGGAACCACATTTCCCTCCTGGTCAGCATACTCTGGATAGTGCTCTGCAGTGACATCCTCGATCTCTATCTCATCAATGTCGTTCAGCTCGTCGTCACTGGTTGATTCAAAGGTTGGAGCATCCTTGATAATCTCATCAGGATTCAGCTTGAACATTTCGGCCAGTTGCTCATTTGTAAGATCATGAATTATTTCCCCCTCTTCAGGGGTGTAACTCACTGATCTCCTGACAATCCCTTGCAGATCAAGAATCATAGTTAGTTGTGTCTTGACCTGCTGAAGGGGAGCAACATCGTATTCGTCCCTTTGAAAGTTTGGATCTGCTTGATTTAGACATGTAACACATCAATCATTAGTTAATAATCAGAACAGAAACTCATTAAATATATATATATATATATATATATATATATATATATATATATATATATATATATATATATATAAACATTAAGTACAGAAGTTTAATACATGATTCAAGTAAAAAAGCTATCAAATACATAAATGTCTAATCATTACTTTTGTCCTGAATCGCAGGCTCATCAGTAGGTGAGGCAGAAGACGAGGCTCGTTGGTCTTGATTTCTCTTTGAACGTCTCTCTTGACCCTGAGCTGAGGCAGATGCAGCTGCATCTCCTTCTTCATCATCATCATCATTCTGCCTTTCCTCTGTCTTTTCTTCATCATTTGCCTCATCATCATCACTATCTTCATCGTCATCCTCATCCTCATCCTCATCATCATCGTCATCACCATCGTCATCACCATCCCTTTCTTTTATGTTCAGAGGCTCATCCTTAGTTCCTTTGAGCTTGAGCATGATAGTCTTTTTGGCATCCTCCAACTCCTCTATCTTCTTTGCTGATAGAACTTTATGCTCCTGGAGTTGTGCAATCTCTGGGCTCTGAGCAGCCATCTGTTGTGCCTGCTGCTCAATCAGCTGAGCCTGCTGAGAAATCTGCTGAGATTGTGCAGCTGTAAGATCTACCAACTGACGAATCGTTGTCTTCTCGTCATCGCCTGCCAACAACCTCAGCACCATACGGTTTAGTGCTGAGAGTTGTTCCTCTACCCCACTGGGAGGTAGAGGTGATCCAGATGTATAGGGGGGATGTGATGATGGGCCGCCTTGGTGGCTAGTAGTGGTGGTGGTGGCAGTGGTGAAGATTGGGGTTGGTATAGATGATAGTGGTGGTGGAGTGGGTGTGGTAGATATGGTGGTAGATGGGATATATGTATTGGTGGGTGGTATGGTGACAGTGGTAGAGGGTGTGGTAGTGGTGGTGGTAGCTGTGGTGGTGATCAAGGTAAATCTCCTTCTCTTACTCTTCATTCCATGCGGCTGAGCCAACCTCTTTTTCCTCGTTCCCTTCGAGGAGGATGCTCCCCCTTGGCTGCTGGGCTGGTCTGGGGTGTAAGATGGATCAGTAACAGCCTCCCCAGACTCACCCTGGCGTCCACCTACCGCCCTAATCCCTCTCTCGGTGGCAACCACCTTGCTGCCCACCGTCCGAGTCAACGACTCCTCGTTCGACTCGTCATCTTCATCAGCTTGAAAATCCTGATGAAATCCCGCTATCTCTGCTCCTCCATGGGTGGATGATGGTGATATAACTTCTGAAGGAGTGGCCCTAGACTGGGTGGGACCAGTATCACCACCATCATCACTGTCATCGTCGTCCGAGTCATCAGAAGGGAGCACAATTGGCTCAGAGTCCGAGTCACTATCATCGTGACGCCACTTCCTCTTCGCTAGCACCACGTAGTCAACTCTACTCAAATGTCCAAACAGTCGTCTCACAGGGGGTTTCACCTGCTTTCCCCTGTAGACCTTCATCCTACCCAAGGTGGTATCATCCATCACCTCGAGTACCACCGCGTCCTCTTTCTCCTTTGGCAAGGAAATGAGCTTCTGGTCAATAATCATCTGCATGAATCGAGGGTACATGCAGAAGCCCTCATTCCCTTTCCCCTCAATGTTCTCCACCAAGTAGGTGAAGATCATCCTGGAGAAGCTGAACGGGTGGTTCAGCACCAACGATGCATATGCGTTCTGGATCTGATCTGACAGCTCATCAAATCCTCCCTTCCTAGAAGCTATGCACTTCAGCAGCACATGTGCGAGGTACTTGAACTGGGAGCACAGGTTGCTCTTGTTGAGCACCCCTGCGTTGATGTCCCCAGACTACTTAGCTCGCAAGAAACATCGTCGGACAGTAAGGGGGTGTAGTCTAGTGGGACAGTCAGCATCGTCCCCAAACCGCAGCACCGTCCTGAGATCATCCTTAGTGATCTCAATGGCCTCTCCAAAAATGGTACTCCTGATGCGATGAGGCTCTGAAGATCTATCAACAACTGCGCCTTCCCAGAAGGCCTGCTGGATGGAACGATACGGTGTACACGGAGCAGATATAGCATGAGAGATCCTCGATCTCCTCAGAAATGAGATAATGCCAGAAAAGTCTGAAGCATTTCTGGATGTCAGATCCAGATGAGCACAAATGTTGTGCTTAGTGCTCATAGTCCAGCAATTCGCCATCTGTTACACAATGAATATAAACGTTAGTATCCGTTGGTCAATAATATCTTGAATCACTTGGACTTGAAAATATTCTTTTCTCTCATGCGAATGAAACTGTGCGACTGAGATCAAGTCGTGCGAATGAGCAGTGCGACTGAGATCCAGTCGTGCGAATGACCTCATACGTACGACTGAGTGTGCGACTAGGCTCATACATATGCAAACTCATGCGTTTACACCAGTCGTGCGACTGAACTCATACGCATGGTTTAGTCGTACGGTTTAGCTGTTCGCACACCTCCGTCGTGCGACTGAAGTTCATTAACCTGTCCATTCGCATGACCTTCTGGCTGTTCAATTCAAATTCAAGTTTTGACCAATTTTTAAGATTAGACATCGTGTTCTGGTTCATTAGACTCGCAATCATTTGATTTAACACCTAACAACTTTGATTTCATTATTTTACTTAGTTTTGTTAGGTTATTTGTCCAAACATGTTTTGGTTCTTGGATAGGTCCGACTGTCCAGATTTGGACTCAAATTGAGTGAAATAGTGATGGATTTGCATCGCAATATGCCTGTATAATTAGTGCAGATAGTCAGTACACAACAATTAATGATTTATAATGATCAACCGAAAATTTGGCAGAGTAACACTTAGTTGTGCGAATTAGGGCTAATTTGGGAGTGATGAGTCTCTACGACCGACTCCCCCTCTATTTATACTAAACCTGAATTCAATCGTACGACTGGACTCATTCGCTCATTTCATTCGGGCGAATGGACCTCAGTCGTGCGATTGGATCAGTCGCTCACCTTCAGTCGTCCGACTAGAGTTCAGTCGTGCGACTTGTTCATTCGCTCACTCTCAATCAGCCGAATGGGTCATTCGTATAAGCCATTCGGTTGAATGGTCCATACTTATGTCCATTTCGCTATAAAAGGCATGAGTATTGTCCATTCTCACGGTTGGTCCATACTCATGGTCCAGTCGTGCGAATGGGTCATACTCATGTAATTTTCTACCTTTATGACCATTTGACATTTAAACCCTTTTAAACTGTTGAATTAACATTATAAACATTTGATCATCTCAGACATGATCATTTTAACTTGAAAGACTTTTGATCACCTCAGACGTGATCCTTTGAAACACTTTGTCACCTCAGACGTGACCCATTTACCTTTTGAAAACACATGTGGTCACCTCAGACATGACCCTTTTTAGTGATTTACTCCCTTACTGAATTCCATGATGTAGTCCGATATTAAATAAACTGAATTGACTAAATTTAAATAAACTAAAAGACTTAAGCTTAAGTACAAAACTAAACTTGTTTTTGACTTTTTGTGAGGTGTAAATCCTAAGATAGAAATCTACTGGATTCGGTTCTGGAATAGGCAGCTTCAATTCATTTTGACCATAACTGGACCGATTCAATTTGGAATCATACAAGCAAGTCAAGTCAGTTGGGACATCTTATCAAAAACCTTTTGATGCACACTTCTTGTTTTAAATCTAGAGTCATTAGCAAATTTAGGAAATCATACTGGTACTATAAGATCCCCACATTGATTTGGACTTTCAAGAATTGTAGCCATGATGATTGTCAGTATGTTGGTCCTCTTAAATCCATACACAGACTTTTGACACTAACTGGTGATAGTTTAAGGTTTAATTATTTCAACCAACATTTGTGGATCCCATGCTTATGTGGTAATCAAAATTCCTCGGGAGCTTTTGAGCGGTCTACGGGTATTTTGACAAGAAGAGACTCTTCTTAGAGCTTTCAAAGACAAGCCAATCCTCAGGTCAGTGCCATCACACAGCAGAGAGGCGGCAAACAACAATGAATTCTAAAATATCTAGGTTATGCTTATCCTCAGGTCAGTGCCATCGCACAGCAGAGAGGCACACAACCTATCTTCTTGTTAGAGCATCTTTATTTTTTTCTTTTGCACATAACGCACCAACAACATAAGTTATTAGCTTGATAGCGTTTGCTTTTCCTTTTTTTCGTGCTTTGCTCTATTTTTGGTCGTCTGCTTACATTTGTGGCGTTTATTTGCTCGTCACCCCTTATTGGAATATTGTTGATTGTGTTAACCAGTGATAAGATGGGAACCCACAGTTAGTTGAATAACTTAGTTTCATCTTGAGATCACCAACCACGCCTAATCATCTATTGTGTTGAATCTACCGACATATCATCTGTGGTCTAGCAACCTCTAGGTCTACTTTCGTTGTGTTACCTTAGTAGTAACCAGCTTTGCTATCATTTTTCATTTTATATTGCTTAGACTACACAGACTTATACTTTGAATTTGGCATCTTATCTAATTTAAACTTTTAAAGTCCCAATTGATTTGTTCCTGTGTACTATCATTTTCCAAAGTATTTGAATCGGTATCACAGATACGATCTACTTTCTATCAGCTAGCCTCTCCTTCTCCCTCGTTTTTTTTAATGTTACTGGTTGACCTATTCTCCCCCTAAAATTCTAAAACCATAACCGATTTACGTTTTTTTAGGATTTTAATAGACAGCTAAATAACATGTATTTAATTTAAACAGAAAATATAATAAATAAAGGAAATAAAAAGAAAAACAAGAAAACATAAAAAATTAGACTAAATGCATCGGACTACACATGGTCATCATCTGGAATGACATCACTTTTCTTTTTAACATCGTTGACCTCTAACAAATATAGAAAACGTGGTTTGTCAAAAGCCTTTGTATAGAGGTCAGCGCATTGAAAATCAGTGTTTATTTTTACCACATTGATTAAATTCTTTTCAAAGCAGTCACGTATTAAATAATATTTTATGCCGATGTGTTTGGTCTTAGGATGTTGTACCGGATTTTTAGTTACTGCAATTGCAGCAGAATTATCAACAAAAATAGGAGTAGAAGAGAAATTTAAACCGTAGTCCCGCATTTGCTGTTGAATCCAAATGATTTGTGAACAGTAACTTGCAGCAGCAACGTATTCGGCTTCACAGGTTGATAATGCAACCGAGGTCTGCTTCTTACACTGCCATGTCACTAATCTCCTCCCAAAGAATTGAATACCCTGCTGATGTAGACTTGTAATTCATCTTGCAGCCACCGTAATCCGAGTCACTATACGCCGTGAGTTCAAAATCATCATCATGAGGATACCACAACCCAAGTGTTGGAGTACCCTTCAAATACCGAAATATCCTTTTGACCCCTATCAGATGGTTTACCTTTGGCTTAGCCTGATGTCTTGAACATAGACATGTAGCATACATGATGTCAGGTCTTGAGGCAGTGAGGTACATGAGAGATCCAATCATTCCTCGGTACATGGTTGCATCAACCAGATCACCATTTTCATCGGGTGCAATATCATGGTTTGTAGCAAGTGGAGTCCTAGCTGCAGAAGCATTCTACATGTCAAACCGACTGAGAATGTCTCCTACATACTTGGTCTGATGTAGGAAAATTCCTTTTGGCGTCTAATCCACCTGTAACCCGAGAAAGAATTTCATCTCTCGCATGGCACTCATCTCAAATTCAGCCTTCATTACTGCTTCAAACTCTTTACATAAATCTTCATTCTTTGATCCGAAGATGATATCATCAACATAGATTTGAACAAGCAGCAAATCACCATCTTTCTCTTTGATAAACAGTGTGCAATCAATAACACCTCTGCGAAATCCATGTTTCACAAGGTGAGTTGAGAGTTTCTCATACCAGGCCCTTGGAGCTTGATGAAGCCCGTATAAAGCCTTGTCGAGTTTGTAAACTCTGTCCCGATGATATGGATCTTCAAATCCCTCGGGTTGACTGACGTACACTGTCTCTCGGATTTCACCATGAAGGAATGCACTCTTCACATCCAATTGATAAACTTTAATCTTCATATACGATGCATAGGCAAGGAAGATGCGGATGGCTTCCATTCTTGCCACGGGTGCAAACACTTCATTGTAATCTATGCCCTGACTTGTCGAAATCCTTAACTACAAGTCGAGCCTTGTTCCTGATAATGACGCCTTGGTCATCCTTCTTGTATTTCAAAACCCATTTGGTGCCAATGACCTTAGCACCTTTAGGTCTATCCACCAGAGTCCACACACCTAACTTCTTGAACTGAAGAAGTTCTTCTTGCATAGCACTCACCCATGCCTATCATTCAGTGCTTCACTGACGTATTTTGGCTCAACCTGCGAGACAAAACAACGATAAGCACCGTCGTGAATGTATCCTTTTTCCATTACCGAGGCATAATCGGCTGAGTACAGCTGATTTCTGGTCTGCACTCCTGATCTGACATCCCCAATGACATTGTCTAGGGGATGATAGACATTTAGACGTGATCCTGGAGTGGTGGGAACAACTACCTCAGAGTCAAGATTATGAACATTTGGTTCTGTATCTGAGGTAGTAGGAGTTTGAGGTTCCGAAGTCGAAGAGGCATCACTGTTAGATGCTTGTGGACTTGCAGGAATTTGAACCTGTCCCTCCTGATTGTTCTGGTCATTTTCCTCAGCTTCATCTTCTGAGGAGGAGTCACTTGCTTCGAGTGCTCCCCCTGAGTGGTGAGATGAGTCACCTTGTGAACCAGATGATGCTGAATCTAGTGACGGTGAGTTCAAGACATCATACATCAATCTGGTTGCTATCTCCTCGTCAGAAGTGGAGATAGGTATGTTGAAGGACTTGAAGAATCCATCATAGTTGAAAAAGTAAGCGGGTCCTTTTCCAGTAGGTGGTGTAGTGTATCTCTGAACATCAACATTACACCACACTTCTACTAGACCTATTGAGTTGTTGTAAACTCTCTTGTTCGGTATGTTGTATCCTAGGAAGATACCTTCTTCAGCCTTCTCGCTGAATTTTCCTTCTGGAGTCTTCTTCAGTAGGGTGCACGGTGCGCCAAATGGTTCGAGATACTCTAGATTAGGTTTACGTCGTTGTAGTAACTCGTAACATGTCTTGCCATGGCGTTTGACTACCAGAACTCTATTTAATGTGTAACACGCATTTGCCACTGCCTCATTCCAGAATTGGATAGGCAGTTTCGAGTCTGCTAGCATTGTCCGTGCTGTCTCTATCAAGCTGCGATTCTTTCCCTCAGCAACGCCATTCATCTGAGGCGTGTAGGCAGAAGTGAACTGGTGCACAATTCCCTTTTCCTTGCAGTAAGCCTCCATCCACTGATTCTTGAACTCAGTCCCGTTGTCTGAGCGTACCTGTCTTACCTTCAGCTTGTAGAGAGATTCCTTGAAAGACTCAAATGTTATTGATTTGGACTTCAGAAACATTACCCAAGAGAATCTTGAGTAGTCATCAGTAACCACATAGCAGTACAAGTCGCCTGCAATGCTTTTTGTACTGAATGGACCAAACAGATCTATGTGAAGAAGTTCAAGAGGTAGCTCGATGGAATGAACTTTCTTTTCCTTATGAGACTTCTTCGTCTGTTTGCCTTTCTTGCATGCTAACAGAAATCCGGAAGTTTGAAATTTTTGACGTTAACTCCTCTCACTAGATCATTCTGGATCAAGTGATTCATCTTCAGTTGATTAATGTGTCCCATTCTCCAAGGCCAGGAAATGGAGTCCTTCTCAGTAGCTTTTGATAAGAAGCACTGAACTTCATGATCCGTTGTGGAAGCCGTTGAGAGATACAAAACATAAAGATCTTTATATCTTGAAGCTGTCATCAAAACTTGGTCCTCCGGAATCACATAGTCCTTTTTCAGGACATAACACTTCTTGTTGTCGAATACAACCTTAAATCCTTTGTCACATATTTGGGAAACAGAAAGTAAGTTGTTTTGAAGTTGTTGAACGTAGTTCACTTTATCAAACTTAACTTTCTGATTTCCCACTTCCCCTTGAGTTGTGATATAACTTCCTTTGTTACCAGCAAAGGAAACATGCCCTCCTTTTATTTGTTTGACGTTTGATAAGAGTGCCATGTTCCCTGTCATGTGCCTGGATGCTCCGCTATCTACAATCCACGTGTTGGTTTCAGCACTGTAGCGAACACCCTGCACATTAATTTAAAACATTAGTTCAGGTTAGGAACCCAAGCCTTTACTGGCTTGGGTTTCCCAGAGCATCACACATCATGAATTCAACCCATTGACCCTTAGAAGGTGAGGGTAGCTCAGGTGACTTCTTGTCCTCATTATCAGACACGGAGGCTGACTTTTCTTTCCATAAGCCAGATTTGTGTAAGGCCTGTTTGTGATAAACAGACGACTGGCTAATGGGTTGAACTTTGGGTTCACTAGTTCTTCTAGGTGGAGTCAATGAGCTCCTCTTAGAAGACCTAGGTTTTGATTCCTGAAGTTCAACTTTCTTCCTAGGTGTCTGATAGTAAGGACAGTAAGAAGCAATGTGTCCACACTCTCCACAGTTGTAGCATGACCTGCTATCAACTTTATGATTGAACTGTCTATATGGAGACGTGTGTGACACCCTAGTGACATTGTTATGTTTGGGTTTTGACTCTACTTCTTTTGATGTTTTATCTTGTTTAACAAACTTAATTGTTTTAACGTTCTTAACATCTTTTCCATTTTGGTTATCTGGACTTTGACATGAAACTCGTGATAGGTTAACATTAATAGTCTTTTTAGGTTCAGATTTGACTTTGTTTGACCCTGACTTTATATTAACCTTTTCAAACTTTTTTTCTAGATTAACACAAGGCATTTTACCTTTTTTCCTTTGAAGTGGCCTCCTTTTGTTTTGTTCCAGATTCATTTGAAGTACATGAGGAATCTGAATCACTTACAAGAGGAGTAGACACCACATGATCCTTGATTGGATTGTTATTTATTGGTTTACTCTTAGTGTTCATCAAGGTCTCATGTGGTGGTGGAACCACTTTATATCCCAAACCCTCCCCATTGTTACGCTCTCTCACTAAGTGTTGGACAATATGAGATGAACTTGTCCAACTATGCAGTTTTTGCTTTAATGAATTGACTTCTACTTCTAAAACTGCTTTTTGTTTCTTAGTGTCTTCTAGGGAGTTAAGACAGTACCTAATGTCATTTGCTTGGTTAAAGGCTACTACTTCTGTTTCCCTAAGCTGTTTATTCAAAAGGTCTATCTTTTCTTTGTAACTATGCTCATTTTGTTTTAGAACTCTGTTTGCCTCAGTGCACAGTTGCAAATCCTTTACTAAGCTGTCATTATGATCTAATAACCTAGCAAATTTCAGATCTATGCTTTCCCTAAATATATTACAATCAGAACAAGCATGATTTTTGAAAAGTTGGTCAGTAGTACTTACCTGAGGAGGTTCTGATGAATCAGCCATCAAAGCAGTGTCTGATGTTTCTGGTTCTGGTGATTATGTCTTTGTTGTAGTTGTCCCTTCTTCAGGCTTGTAGTTGACCTCAGTTGTAGTCTCTTCAATGTTTGACATCGCGAGTTCCACTGCAATATCTCCTTCACTCGCGGAATCATCATCTAACTATCTAAGTCTTCCACACTAGCAATATTGGATTCTCCCGGAGAGACAAACCGAAAACTCCAGTCCTGTCTCTCATCATCATGAGCAGTCAAGGCTTCTGGATCCTTGCTTGATGAAGTAGGACTGCTAGTTGGCTTATCTTGACGAGTGAAGGACGAGAATGGATTCCCATTTCCAGTTTTCTTGGGCATCACACACTCTCGTTTGAAGTGCCCCTTTTCTCCATAGTTGAAACAGGTCACATTGCTCTTGTCAAAACCAAAAGTAGTGTTCTTAGTAGCAACCAAGTTTTGTCTGGTCTTCTTCACAAACTTCTTAGCTCTCCGGACAGCACTTGCTAAGGCCCACATTATATCCATCCTCTCCAGCTCTGTCTCATCTACCTGCTCGTAGTCCTCGTCTGCCAGATGGCAGTTTCCAATTTTCCCAGCAACAAGTCCATCATAGGAGTGGACTACTGCTGTTAAGAGATCCATGTGCTCTCTTGCTACTTCTACCGTCATATTTCTGAGATTCTCGATCTTCAGTCTTGTAGCATTTGCTTCAGATGCCATGTATTGGGTACTAGAAGACCCTGACGTTTCTAACCCTGAAGTAAAGGCTTGTGAAGGACCAGATGAGCTTGACATAAAGGCAGTCTGAAGTGGTGCTCCAGACGTCTTGACTTGTGGAGTCGCATTGTACAGAGCTGGATTTTGAGTATACGAAGACTTTTGAGCTCTGTACTTCATCCTTAGTGCTTCTTCTCGCAGCTTTAGAATGAAATCATTTATGTCCAACTTCGCTAGCATTCCATTCTGTCTGAGATTTGAGACAAAAGAAACCCATTTTTCTGGCAACCCGTCTGCAAAATTCGACACTTTGTCTTCCATGGTCGTTGTGACACCATGCGTGTGCAGCTCGCTCATCAAGTGGTAGAATCTATCGATGACATCATCCAAACTCTCATTACCCATCGATGAGAAGTTGTCGAACTCTTTCTTCAACTCTTTAGCTTTTATAGCCTTCAATGACGCATTCCCGTCATACCTTTTCTCCAGCTCATCCCATAACTTCTTTGCTTGCTTGTTCTCAGAAAATTGATGGAAAATATCCTTAGGAATTGACTGAGTAAGCAACGCATACACTCTCTTTTCAGCATTATATTTGACTTTCTGTGCATCAGTCATGCCACCTAATGTAAGTTTAACTCCATCAGCACCTACTAGCATACTGTACCCCGTCTCAATGGCTTCCCACATATTGGGATCTACTCCATTTAAGTAGATCTCAAAACGTTGCTTCCAGTGTGGGAATTCATCTAATGTTATAAGCTTAGGGGGTTTATTGTGATTCCCTACTTCACTCTCCAGTAGGAGTAAGTTCTGAATACGTGAGTCCTTCCCTGCTGTAAATGCTGAATACTGGTCCTCCATTGCGATTAACTTTAGTCTCTTAAACAAACTGTTTTACTAGTGCGAATGGAGCTGTGCGATTGGGCTATTCGTGCGATTGAACAATGCGAATGGTTCAATCGTGCTGCTGAACTAATGCGGTTGGTCCAGTCGTGCGAATGAACTGATGCGGTTGAACTATGTGAACAGTCTGCTCAGTCGTACGAATGAAGGTACGAATGAGTTCAATCGTACGTCTGAGGGATGCGAATATGTCCAGTCGTGCGATTGACTTAACCGTGCGACTGAAGCTGTTGGATTTCGAAAATATCTAGGTTTAAGGTGTTTTGGCCGTAAAAACCCGAATTTTCACCAACCCTAATCGCCGTATGCCGGAAAAACCAAAACTTTATGAGCAGGAGACGTCCAAGACATCGTTTGACATGAAAAGATTGCGTTTTTAGTGAAAAACACAATTTTTGTATCACAAACGATTGAATCACACGTAATCAAGAGCCAAAGCTCTGATACCACTTGTTAGGATCGTGTATTGCACGAAATACTAACTGATTAACGTGTATACCAACTCAAATAGTGCGGAATCCTATTTGATTGGCGATCCAATCAGTGAGAACGCACGTCGAATCAATTATCAATTGAATCTAAACATTAAGAACGATATAGAATCGATCTAGTGCGATCTGTGAACTTGGAACAGGTTCTTGGAGGTTTCTGGACGACTAGGGTACGTCTGGAGTCGAAGTAATCTCAATTGTTACGTTTTTCCATGAATTAGGTGGTATTTATAGGTTAGGGTTGCTCATTCGTATGACTGAACCATTAGCATGGTTCATTCGTGCGATTGAGCCATGCGGTTGATCCATTCGCACGACTGAGTGTTCAGTCGTGCGACTGAGTCAGTCGCATGAAGTTGTTCAGGCGTATGGACTGTTTAGGCGCATAGACACTCAATCGCATGGCCATTCGGACGCATGACCACTGTTGGGGCGCATGGTCCAGTCGGACGCATGTGAACTTCACTTAACCAAGTTTGAATGAATTCATTATTATAACATTATGTGTATCAATTCAAACAATCACAAACCCATATAATCAGGTCAATATACATTACACAACTCATTAATGAAATATTAAACATTATAAATCACAACCAAACATTCTCATTTCATTAATAACCCAAGCATTACATAAGTGTAAGACATTCATGACATATTACATTAAGATCCACATCTAGGTACATATGTATCAACAGAAGTGTTATTTACAACATGTTTCTTCTACTTTTTACTTCTTGCCATATTTGATTATATTCCGCATTTTCAAATATGAGATCGAAATGGATAATTGTTGTCCTAACAGTTTCAACAGGACACACTCTTGTTTGGTGCCATGGTCGATAACTTGTATGCCCCCATCGTACCACTCATAACCAATGCATCATCATCCCTTGATGCCTAGAAGATCTTGGGAAATACATATGCTTATCCTTCCTGTGGTCATATCAAGCAGCTTCAACACCGATTGAAGCAATCTTCCAAAACCACTAACTAGAACATTACCGATTATATGCAATCTGTTAAAGTTCATGTTGATGAGCTTGCTATTCTCGATAAAACCATGGATCCCGAAGACATCACTGACATCATTCTCTCTGGTCCGGATCACAAACAATACAAATCTGTGATTGAATCCGTCCATGCTCGTGATAATCCCATCTCTTTTCATGAACTCCATGAAAAATTGATAAACCATGAACTCTTTTTGACACAACAGCCTCCCCCCACTTCCTCCCTTCACCAACCTATCACTGCTTTCACAGCCCACTCCAAGCACCCCTCTAAACCTTGGTTCAATCGCAATACCACCAATAGCCCTGGCCTTCTTCCTACACCCCCCTTAAATACCCCTTCCAAACCTTTCCTTGGCAATGTCAATGGTGCTTTAATAAAGGCCATTCACTGACTTGTTGCCTAACCTTCAGGAAAGCTCATCCCTACGTCACTCTTCCCAGTTACCGACAGGCTGCTTCAGAAGTTAAAGCACAAGCAAACTTGATGGTTGTCAACAACAGAACTACTTCTGACATATCACAACTATATGATAGTGGGGCTTCTCATAATATCACTAATGATATCAACTCACTTTCCTTGCATATTCCATATGACGGTTCGTCTCTTAACATAACTCATGTTGGCACTATCACTCTTTACTTTTCTAATGTCCCTCTTGTTTTGAACAATGTTCTTTGTGTTCCCTCTATTTCTCATAACATTATCTTACGTTTATGCATTGATAACAATGTACTAATACAATTCTTTTTTGTTCACTTTCTCATCAAGGACCTATAAACTCATCTCCCCCTACTCTTGGGAATGGTCAACCGCGGTCTCTATAAACTTTGTTATTCCAAGTCATCTCAGATTGATTTTAATAATATTTTACAAGTAAACTTTTTTTTCCGGTAGAACTTAATACCCTAACCTCATAAAATAAATAATAAATAAATAAATAAATAAATAAAAGAGATTAACAATTGAAAATCTACTGAAATATTATAATGTAGAATGAAAAACAGTGGTTTGGATTTAACTTATCTGATAAGTAGTTAAAAACATAATGTATAATGAATGATTTACTTGTTTTATTTTTCAATTTCTTTTACTAGCAAACATACACAATTTTATAGGATAACACTCATTTCATTAAAAAAATCAAACTGATTTCTATCATTACTATTGATGTGAAAAACGTAACGATATATTCTTAGGTTTGTTACGGTTTTAAGTTTTACCATTTGCTTGCAAGACACGAGGGAAAAATACTAGTTGTTGTTAAAATAAAAGGAAAAACAGAACCATCATAAAAACCATCTCGAAGAATTCACATGCATGCATAAAGATGGTCAAAACTCGAACGTCTAAAATCATAAATTCCCAACTACGTACATGTTTTCCCAATTAAATCTACACTCTCAAATCTCCTATAAATAGCACACATCTTACCTTCAAATACACCATCAAACCCCATCAAAACCATCTGCAATGGCAACCTCAATGACTCGTTTTGTGCTCTTCGCAATTCTGGTGTGTTCATTTGCAGGCAACAAGATGGCATACGCCCAGTGTGCAGGTGACATGCAAGGCCTCATGGAGCAATGTGCACGCTACGTTCAGAAGTCGGGACCGATGATCGAACCCTCGGCAGGTTGCTGTGGTGTGGTCAAGAGTGTAGACTTACCTTGCGTCTGCAGCCATATCACCACAGAGGTGGAGGGTGTTATCAGCATGGAGAAAGCAGCATTCATTGCTCAAGCTTGTGGGAAACCACTTGCCCGTGGAACCCATTGTGGAAGTAAGATTAATATCTATAACTAGATCTTTGTTTTTGAAGTTTTTGTTTTAATTTTAATTTACTAAGTTAGTACTAACTTTATATTTTTGGTTTTCAGGCTATGTTGTTCAAGGAAACTAGAGGAACAAGAGTTTATTAAGATGGCATGGTGGAAGAGCTAGATTAAATGTTGTAAAACATGCATGGTTCTCTTTATTGTGATGAATGAATAAAATTTTGAATGATTACTTTTGATGTTGTTTAGATTATTTTTGTTTCGCTGTGCAGCATTGTTCAAATAAGTGACACACAAAGCCTCTAGTGCCTGAACTGCAACCAAAAAAAACCATGATTGAACCCCTTTCGAGTATTGTAAGATTGTCATGGAAATCAAACAGAAAGATAAACCTTTTTAATGTCCAAAACTATAAAAGGAAGAACTTTAACTCTGAATCAACAGAAACTCTGGTAAAACATGATAGAATCAACCTCAAAATTTTGAAAAATGTGTCTTTGTTTTGAATAGATACTGTTTATACATGAAAAATGTAGCTTCTTTTTCATTTATGTATATGATTTTGTGAAAGTTGCAAAGTAGTCTTTACTAATGTGATTTATTTTTATTATTTTGTTTCATGAAGAATTCAAACTTAATCTTATGATTAATTCAAAACATTATAGTCCAAAAAAATATTAGGATATAGACATATAGTTCAAAAGGTCGTATTAGTTGTAGATAAGGAAATAGATCTTTGGCTTCGAAAACAACCATACTCTGTTTATAAGTTATTTTTTTTAAACATCAAACCTCGAACTCTTTACCATAAACTTATCACTATATGACCCATAGTCTTTTGTTAAGAAAGACACTACTTCCACCGGAATGTCATTTTAACAACTATAAGCTCATAGTTAGCTTTCTCATATACCCTATATTCCCCGGGTAATACATCAAGTTCACATTAGATTTTTCTATTTTCCTTTGTTTTTCCCAATTTTATGCATAGTCGTCTCAATTTTTTCCAGTTTTCCCTTTTCACCCTAAAAAAAAAGAGAAAATGGACAATGATGCCCGGGGATATTTCAAGTTGAGACATTAATTATGCCATAGGGACAAGGGTTTTTCCCAATTTTATGCATAGTCGCCCCCGCCTCCCTACGAAAGAGTTGAAGCTCCGCCATTGTCTCGCGGTAGTCATTTCGTGTGGCCTAAGTTCTGATTTGGTTTATCTATTTCTTCCTTGATTCGCTCCTCTTCGCTTTTAAAAAAGAAAAAGTTACAAAATAAAAATATACAGTTGGAAATTTGTTGGGTATTTAACTTCGTTACATTAAATAAATATGGTAACAAAATCCAGAAGGTGCATCAAAGAACACCAATCGTTCCTTTCGGTCGGCGCATGGGGACTCCAAGATTAGTGTGAAGGGGGGAACTGATGCATGGGGAATGTCTACTCATTGAATGAATTGAAGTGGGTGACTCCAATTGTAACAATCTGGCGAATAGTTGGCCTACAAGGGCAAATGGTTTTAGCTCAAGTCTTCCGCATGGGCCTGGCCCAAAGGCAAAGTTGACGACAAGAAACAGGCCGAGAATTGAGGAATTAACCCCTAGCGCTGTTCAAATAGCTCGGCGATCGAAACTCGCTCGAACTCGTTTGAAAAAAACTCGGATTTTTGCTCGGTCGAATTTTGGCTCGGTTGTAAACGAACCGAACGGCTCGGTTTGGTTTGAAAACGAACCGAGAACGAGCAAAGGTACCCTCGCTCGAATTATTTTTTAATTTAGTGTTTATATATTATATATTATATATTTGTTAATCTATTTAGTTATTTACCACTTACCACTATTTTAATTATTTAGTCAAAAAATCAACTACCGTAAATGTAAAGTTTTAATTCTTTAATCAAATCATCACTTCACATTTCAAAATACTTTCACCATTCCACCCATCACCGCTTTCCAGCCGTCCCCCGTATTTCCCACCTCCCTACCGACTGTCGAGGCGCTGACCTCCGACACTCAGACATGTAACCCCCGACCTCCAGCATTCTGACATGCGACCCCGACTTTTGGCAATCCGACTTGCAATTGTCTGATCGCGTATCCCACCTTCGACAATCCGCCTCCAAAGTCCGAAGTCCGACCTTGTTCGAAGCCCGACATTGTTCAGTTGTTTCTAATCGCGATATATTGAGGTTAGATTTTTTTTTATAATTTGGTTCTTAAAGAACATTTGCACAAGCATTGGTGAAGATACTACCGTTGGAACTTGAAAGTTGAAACTTTTAAATGAATTATTAGTTTTGCTTTAAATTATAACACGAAACCAAACAATACCGAGCAAAAACCGAGCGCTCAGTTTAAAACCGAATCGAGTTCGAGCATGAAGTTTGCGGTCGAATTTGTAAATTCGAACCAAACCAAGCCGCTCGGTTTGAAACCGAACCGAGTTCGAGAGGAGCTGTGTTCGGTTCGGTTCGGTTTGTAGCCCGAATGACTCCCCACCCATCAGAGGTGCATAAACTGGGTTCAATTTCGAAATCAGGATGGGTTTAACGCGGTTCATGTTATGGTCATAGTAATACAAACCGAGTTTGACCCGGTTCCGGGTCGGGTCCAACCTAGGTTCAAAAAGTCCCGGTGGAACCTTGTTGGGGACAAGTCAAAACCAGGTTGGGTTGAATAAAATTATTAAATCCATTAACAAAAAAGATACCATAAGTTTTAACAAAACAATAAAACCCATTATTTATTTGAAAATAACTTACAATTAAACACCTATTACATTCTTAATGTTAAAACCATCAATACATTAAAAAATAAGATTACCTTAAAACAACTTAAAATTAAATTTAACATAATATTACACAATTTCTAACTTATCAAAAACTAGAGATTAATCGTCGATTAAAACCACCCAAATTGCCAACATAGCAGATGCTCTTCCATTAGCTCTTTCGTATTCGACACAAGATTCTTGACAAACCAGTTGCATTGCCGTTACGATCTTCCAAAAGATCCATCCGTATCTTGTAAATTCTATGAAATTTATAAAAAACCTGTCATTATTCTTGTCCATTTTTTAATTATTTCATCATTTGTCCTAATGACTAAAGTTTCAGGATTGTTCTAATTAGGTCATTCATAAGTTGCAAAAAATTTAAAAAATTGAAGTTTTTTAAAAAAACTAACAATATTTATAGAAAAACTGAATTTATTTCAAAAAATTTGTGAATTATTTCAAACAATAAAAAAATACGAGTGACCTGATTATAACACTCTTAAAACTTTAATGACCTGATTGGAACAAATAAAAGTATTAGTGACCTGATTGTAACACGTTTAAACTTTAATGACTTGATTAGAACAAATAAAAATATAAGTGATTTAATTGGAATGCTATCAAAACTTGCTTACTATTCTGTGATGTTTTCCCTTTAAATTTATAGTTGTTTAAATTTATAGTTTTTTGAATTTATAACAGTTTGAATTTAATTTATAAACTATTACTAAATAAAATCGTTACAAGAAAATAAAAATTCATATACTAAAAATTCAATTTATTGATTTAAACAAAACAAAACAAGTAAACATAAACTGTTTACATAAATCTACTAATTAAAATATGATTAGAAATTATTTTTATAACTTCTCGTCATTTTTGAAAACGCGTTGAGACAAATCATATGCGAGTTCTCAGTCGGAGAATGGTGACGATCATGCGGTTTATACCTCTTGATCGTGTATATATTCTTCAGTTGGTATTTCGTTTTCAAGGTTTGATTTAGCTTTTATTCGTTCCACCACATTCAAGTGGTCTTTTAAACAAACACACATGTATACCGCCATTGAGGTTAGTCCTGTTCTCTTTTAAACAAAATACACATATCTACAGTCATTTAATCATTTTACATGTATTTGGATCTAGCCAATGGGCGATGACACAAAGATACGATTCCGATAAACAGTGTGAAGCCAACCAAACATCGGTATTTAAGTTCTAACCGGTTTTTAAATTTTCAAATAACATTTTAAAATCATTTTTTACTTGTTTTTAATATTTTAAACAATCACGTCTATGGGTAATATGACTTTTGTGAGTATAATGCGGTTGGAGAGTTTCTTGAGTCAATCTTGTGAATCGAGGGTTGTCGAAGTGGTTGAAGAACAAGCCTTCTTAAATTACGAACTTTGCATTTTGTTCTAGACACATATTTGTGTTGAAGTTCTATATATCACCATTAGTTCTGATTGTTGTTTGGCCTTGATCCGGTGTGCTTTTCATCAACTTACAATATCTTGTTATATGATTTCTCAAATCCGTATTTGAACCCGACTTGAAAAACATACTATAAGCTTTGCATCGAGCTTTGGTTTGACAATTAGACGATTCACATAAATCGAAATTGTATTAAAGCTCCTTGTTTATCGTTGTTGGTAGAATCCTCATAACAGTAGCTTTGCTTGAAGAAGCCACTTAAAAGAAATAAGATACTAGAAAGTAGAGAATACATAGTAAAGAGCTTGTATGACAGCATTTTTGCGTTTTTAAGTATGTTTTAAAATGTCTGAGTGTTGTTATCAAACCATTATGCCTACTGTTGGGTGTCAAATCCAACAAATAAAATATAAAAATATAAACTTATTATACGAAACTAGTGTTTATGTCCTCATGAATGCGGGTTAACTATTTTAATTGCAAAAATATTTTAGGATAGTTACTTTGGTTGGTTATGTTTATAGAGGGGGGGGGGGGATTTTGATTAGAAACTAAAACAATAGATAATATAATTTATAAAAAGTGTAATTTTTTAGTAAGTTGTTACGGCCGTTTCAAAATTACGAGGTAAATTCTACGCGATCAAGTTACTGTTATGTAAAAAATAAAGTTTGATTTTTAATTGCTTTTATTTGTGAGAATGAATTATTAGTAAAAATGTTAATTATATTGTAAAGTCATTCAATTATTTTAAACTAATTCTAACACTAAGGTAAATTTTTAATTTGATTCAGTTTACTATAACCAAAATTATGGTGCAATGATCGTTTCAGTTAATTGGTTTGTATCGACACCAGACATTGCGTCGTTCGAACGTTCACTCCATCTAAAGTCTAATCAAACGCAGTTAATTGATTTGAGCTAACCCGCTACATTAAGTTCACGTCGTTTGGATTTAAGTGTACGGGTTGCAGTGTTAAAAGTATCGATTATAATTAAATTGTGTGATTCTAAACTGAGAGCGACGTGATAGACAAACTCAAATCGTTATTTGTTCTTTTTATCAAATATTAAAACTTGGGAAGGGTTTTAAAATTTAAAGATTTATATTAAAAAACATTAATAAACTGAACAATTTTATTAAGTATTTAATATATAATCGGAGTAGATACGAGTTTAAAATCAAAATTTAAATAAACTAAACATTAAAATAATCGGATCTCATAAACGTTTCACATAAAAGATCAAACAAACCAAGAAATATAAAACCCTAATCCTAAAACTAAAAAGATTTAGCCGGACATAATGACTAAATCAATCAAAACAAAATAGGATGAAAACTTACAACACCAAAACAAACAACTAATGGTTCTTGAATGAAATAACTCAAATAAGCTCCAAAACAAAATAAAATGAAGTTATTCCTTGCATATGTAGCCGTCAGTCTCCTCGAGAAAGATCACATTGTGATATATGGATGATGCTTTTCAACGATGATGATATATACATATTTTTTCTTTTTCGTGATTTTATCTTAACCCTTATATAATATTCTTTTTCTTTATTTTTAGTTTAAAAAAATTCAAATAAAAAGTATTCTAAAACTAAAAAATATAATAACTAATCTCAACTATACATCTTATTAATCAATGATTGAGATTAAAATTGTAAGAAAAATTTTGTTATATGGGTATTTTAATAGTAAACACTTTTGTTGACTTTTTGCAAGTTCCCCCATATTTTTAAAATGTTCATAACTTTTATTTACGACATTATTTTTTTTATAAAAGTTACAACAAAAAACGAGTGTTTTTTATTTTTAAAACAAGTATAGTATTGTTATATAAGAAGTTTAAAAATAATTAACGTTATTAAGCTTATATATCTTTATTGTGTCTTAAATGCAGTTCATTGTGTCTTTTTGTTAGTTATTATTTTGAATACTATTGTGTTTTTCTAATATGATAAATTTTAAATATAATGATAGAAAAAAATAGTTATATATCTCTAATATGTAAAACACAATAATAAATTAACAACTAATTAATCTACTACATTAAAAACAATGACCAAATAACACAATGTATTATTGTGTCTTTTGATCGTCATTGTGTTATATTAAACACTATGAGTTTTGAAAAATAAATGGGTGAAATAATATTATTATTTACTTATAATAGTAAAACACAATAATAAATAACAAGTTTATATAACTATTAAAAAATAAATAACAAAAATAACTCATTTTGTAATCTTCAACACTATGAGTTTTGAAAAATACATTGGTGAAAATATGTCATTGTGTAATTCTAATTTGTAAAACACAACATAAAACTTTTGACTCGTAGATTTCTAGACCGGGGTTTGAGAATGTAATTTTTGGATTCTATCTCCATTTTTCAGTTCTCGGGTTCTCCTGCATGATCCTTACTCATAAACTGAAAGGTTTAAAAAACTCATACTAAGAAAAGGAGGAACTTAGAAGGGAGGATGAAATAATGAAATTGGAGTAGCAACTTAATTACTTTGATGTGAAATTAAGAACATCAATAGAAGCCGAAAAGGAGGTTAACTTGGAATGCAAAATGTTAAAATATGAACTGGACAATCATGCATTAAGTGATCTAAAGCAAAAGTCAAGAATTAAATGAGCATTGGAGGGGGATGAAAACATAACCTACTACCAAGGCCTCATCAAGAACAAGTATGTAAGGATTTCTGAAGTCTGATGCAACCCAAAACAGCCTAAGTGTCTTAGCAACATGCACTAAATACTGAAGTGAAGAATGCTTCGGAAGTTTTACACAAAGCATTAGAAAATACTCTAAGTGTAAAATCTTCCGAAGCCAAGACCAATATCTTCCGAAGCCAAACATGAAGTCTTCCGAAGCTTCAGAGACAAAGTCTTCCGAAGCTTCAACCTATGAAGACAGATTTCTTACGAAGACTTTTAGTACACATGCTTTATCTGATGTACTGTTCCATAAAGCACATTTTCCGCTGCATCTCTGTAAAGTCACCAACTTACATGAGTTGGTGAAAAGGGACTTGCTTTTGGTAACTGTACATTGAGGTCTTGAGTCTGTAACTTTCCATTTCATGTACTTTATCCTTTTTGTAATGTATAAGGATGTGAGCTATGGCATGTCATAGTCACAAGGTCAAAAGGCAGATATGCCTTTCGATCCTACAATTGATTTTGTTAGTGTCTAGTCAATTGTATCCAGCTGGCTTTCAAAGTATAGCCGGCTGTAGGTTGTAGTATAAGTATTCCAAGTTCTTGTATCTTTCTGTATGCTTTGTAACACTTGTAAAAGAACTTGAGAAAGCAATATACTGCCTCCTTGAAACCCATACTCTCTTGTTCTGTCTCTTGCTTTACTTGTGTTCTTTGTATCACCTTTGGTTACCCAGTTCACTGTTTGATTAAAGTTTAGTTAATCTCCTCATTGTGTTGTTGTGTTGTAATTGTGTTGAAGCCCTTAAACGGTCCTGCAATTGGTATCAGAGCTTTCCAGGCTCTTGATATAAGATCTAACCATCTTAAGATCCCTCACACACACAAAAGCTAAACTCTTCAAATGGCTTCCATCTCAAAGACTGATATGGAGACTGGAACCATGAACAAATCCCCACTGATCACTCTTGATGATTTTGACACCTGGTGCATGAGGATGGAAGGCTTCATCAGGTCTCTTGATTCAAGAATGTGGGAATCTGTTGAGAATGGACCTTTCATACCCAGCACCCCCTCTGCTACTGGTGCTGGTATGATTCCTAAAGATGTGGCCAACTACTCAGATGAAGATAGAAAAAGAGTAGAGATTGACAGGAAGGCCATGACTGCTCTTCAGACTGCTCTCCCAAACTCTGTATACAGAGGTTTTAAGAAGTGCAAGACAGCCAAACAGCTGTGGGATGCACTGAAGCTGATGTATGAAGGCTCCTCTGAAGCGAAGGAGAACAAGAAAGATCTTCTGAAGCAGCAGTTTGAGAATTTCACCTTCAAAGCAGGTGAAACCATGACTCAACAATACTTCAGGTATGTTGAGATTGTGGATACCCTAGTGGATGGAGGAGTTCCTCTTGAGAACAGGGACATTGTAAGGAAGTTCATGTCCTCACTTCCTAGGCAATGGACACACTATTGTGTGGTGATCAAGAGGACTGAGAACCTTAAGACTCTTACTCTTACAGAGTTGTATGGGATTCTCAGTGGATACCAGATGGAGATGAACATGCAAGGTTCATCTGGCAACTCCAACAATCAAATGGGTTCAGCCCTTCATGTGGTTGAAAGAGACAGCATAGAACCCCAACATCATCTCATATGCTACCCTGACAACTCACAAAAGGGTCCTTTCATCACCTTCCCGGAGACACCAAGGGAGAACTTTACTCAAGGAAGCCCATTCCAAGAGACAAGTTCTTCTCAAGCCTTTGTGTCTGCAGATGAAAGCTGTGGGAATTATCTTTTCACTCTTGAAGACCTGGACTGTATCCATCCAGATGACCTGGAATACATGGAGATAGTTCAGCAGATGGCTCTCCTCACTCACAGAGCCAAGAAGTTCTACAAGAGGACAGGAAGAAGATTTCCAAGCAATGCTACCAGTGGTAAGTTTGGGCTGGATAAAAGCAAAGTTAAGTGTTACAACTGTAACCTTATGGGTCACTTTGCTAGGGAGTGTAAGGCACCTAAAGCAAATGGGGGCCAAACACAACCCAGACCAAACTACACTGACAAAGCCCCTCAGGCTGAGAAGACAAAGCAACATGCTGCTGTTGCTGTTGAAGAGGGAGGCTTTGACTGGAGTTTTCAGGTGGAGGATGCTTCTCCAAACCAAGCACTGATGGCTGACCATGATGAAGCCAAGGTATTGGAACATCTTTGCTCCCCTGAATGCATTGCTAAAGTGAATAGATACAGGTCCTACAACCTAGAGATGAGATCTGATCTTGAGTCATTAAACATATTAAAATCTGATTTTAGAAAGTCTGAAAATGATTACAAGTTAAAGATAGAGGACTTGGAGAAAACCATTTCAGTACTAAAACATGAACATACAGATTTTAGAACTCAGATCCAAGATCTCATCACTAAGTTGACTGAGTGCCAGGCTGAGCTTGTGATCAGCAAAGCCAAGGTAGAGAAGAGTGTTCTTGAAGAAGAGACCTTCAAGAACATGATATCCTCATCCCTGCACAACAAGATTTGTTATCAAAATAACAGGGACTGGGATCCAATGAGATAGCTCCTCCACACACAATCTTGTCTGTAAGATCTCCTAGGTGTGGAACTTGTGAAGATGAGCTTCCTCTCATAGATCCTGTAAGTGAGGATGATGAAGAAGTGATAGTGAAGAATTCCTCTGAGAAGAGTGAAGAAGAGGATTCTTCCAAGGGCCACTATCCTTCTGAGGAGAAGAAATCAACTGTGATGACCAAGTCCAAAGAAAGAACTTGATCAGGAAGAGCAAAAGGAAGCAAAGAAGGCTCAAGAAATCAAGGCTACTTTTGATGCTAAGCAGAAACAAGTTTATCTCTGCAGGTTTCAAAGTAGTAAGGACTGAAGACATCAACCAAGACTCCTCAGCTAAGAGTCATGGTTCTTGTTCAAATCATCTCAGTGCAAAGAAGAAGACTGAGCTGCTGTGTACCACTGCTGCACAGCCTGGACCATCAAACTCCAAGAACAGTTCACAGCCCAAAGGAACTGTCTCAGCATCTACCAAGATGAAGGTGGAGAAGGGATGTGACCAAAGCCAGTCTTGCTCTCAAAAGGAGACTTCTTTGAAGAAGAAAATGTTATGTGTTATGTGTGAAAGTACTTCTCACATTGCTAAGGATTGCCCATACAATCCTAAAAGTACTGTCCACATGACAAAACAAAGACTTCAAAGAGTCTCAAGAAGTCTCAAGCTTCGGAAGGAAATCTGTTTCCTTCGGAAGCTCCAAATCAAAGAAGAAGGTAAATGGAAAATTACCTTCGGAAGCAAAGTTGGTCTCGGAAGAAAGGAGTTCTTCCGAAGCACTGAAGTCTGCTGCAGTGACTGTAGATTCTTCCGAAGGATCAGTCATCAAAACTTGTGAAGTTCCAAAAGCTTCTAAGGTTTTGAAGGTCAAGTCCAAGACTCCAAAGGTGGTGTGGAAGTCTAAGAAAGACCAAATGACTGAAGTTTCTCCATCAACAACAGCTGAAGATCCCCATAGTACAACCATAGGATCTATTACTGTTGCATTACCTTCTATTACACTTAATGAGCCCAAGACAAGTAAGGCTTGGGTTTCCAAATGTAACTAATCATTTTCTTTGTGCAGGAACAGCTCAAGACAAACAGGAATGTCTGGATAATTGACAGTGGCTGTTCCAGGCACATGACAGGCAATAGGTCTCTACTCCATAATTTTGAGAGAATTGATGGAGGACCAGTTGCTTTTGGAGGAGATGAAGGTGGTTACATTTCTGGAAGGGGCAAGGTCACAAATGGTAAGCTCAGCATTGAGAAGGTAAACTTTGTTAAGGAGCTTGGGTACAATCTTCTGAGTGTATCCCAATTTTGTGATCAGAGTCATAACATGCTCTTTACTGAGCATGAGTGCATTGTTCTCAAGCCTGGTGTGGTCATTCCTCATGAGCATATCCTGCTCAGAGCCCCCAGGAAAGGGAACATGTACAAGATGGATTTGCAAGAAACATCTCCCTCTGGAGAAGTTTCATGCTTTCTATCTAAAGCAAATAGTGATGAGTCTTTCCTATGGCATAAAAGAATGTGCCATGTAAACTTTAAGAACATGAATAAATTAATTAAACATGATCTGGTAACTGGAATGCCAAAAAAGAGTTTACAAGTGATGATCATTGTGTTGCATGCCTGAAAGGGAAGCAACACAAGGTATCTCACAAGCCTAAGGAAAAGAACTCCATCACTACTCCCCTACACTTGTTACATATGGATCTCTTTGGCCCCACCAGTGTAATGAGTTTAGGAAGGACCTCTTACTGTCTGGTGATCACAGATGATTTTACAAGATTCACTTGGGTTTTCTTCCTTAGAACTAAGGATGAAACCCCTGAGATTCTGAAGAATTTCATCTTAAAAGTTGAGAATCAATGTGATCACAAGGTCAAAACCATAAGATGTGATCAAGGAACTGAATTCAAGAACCAAATCCTTGATACATTTTGTGATGAAAAAGGTATTACAAGACAATATAGTGCTCCCAGGACTCCTCAGCAAAACGGAGTTGCTGAGAGGAGAAACAGGACACTTATTGAAGCTGCAAGAACTATGTTGTCTGACTCTAAACTGCCTATCACCTTCTGGGCAGAGGCAGTTAATACTGCTGCTATGTGCAAAACAGAGTTTTAGTAGTTAAGACACATGGTAAGACTCCTTATGAACTTTGGCACAAGAGGAAACCTTTCATTGGTTTTCTCAGGTCATTTGGATGTCCCTGCACCATCTTGAATACCAAAGATCAAATTGCCAAGTTTGCTGAGAAATCAGATGATGGACATTTCATTGGATACTCTTCCAAGCTAAAGCTTATAGAGTATACAATCTCAGAACTAGAATTGTTGAGGAGTCAGCCAATGTGACTTTCAATGAGCACACTCCTTGTGTGGCTGGTTCTGGTCCGGATTGGCTGTTTGATCTTGATTTAGTTACCAACTGTTTTAACAAATCTTGTGAGCATGTTTCAGGATCTGCAGAAAATCTAAATACAGGTGATCCTGATCCAAGATTTGAGCTAGGAAGACCTTCAACTCATACATCTTCAGCTCCAGTTGGAACTACTTCAGCAAATGAGGTTTCTATCAGCACAACAATGACAAATTCAGCTGATACATCTGGCATGCCTTCAAATTCCAGCTCAGAGGCCTCTCAACCAGATAAAGACACCTCACTTGTAGAAGACAACAATGGTGATGGTGATAGTGATCAGGAATTTCTTGATGCTAATAACCATACCATAGATGACAACATCAATGATGTCTCACACTCATTGGATCAAGTTAATCTTGATAAGTGTGATAATGTGGAGGGTGAATCTTCCAGACCAGATCTAAATTTCTCAAATTTGGATCTTTCTCAGCAACTTGCTGTGATCCCTCAGCTAAGGATCCACAAGTCTCACCCCACCACAAACATCATTGGAGATGTTGTCACAGGGGTAAGAACAAGAGGACAAACCCATGAAGCAAATGTTTGTCTTCACTCTTGTTTCTTATCTCAGATAGAGCCCAAGAAAGTTGATGAAGCTCTAAAGGATGGAAGTTGGGTTGAAGCTATGCAACAAGAGCTGCTTCAATTCAAAAGGCAGAAAGTTTGGAACCTTTGTCCTCTTCCTCATGGGAAGACTACCATTGGAACCAAATGGGTTTTTAGAAATAAGAAGGATGATAGAGGAATCATCATCAAGAACAAGGCAAGACTAGTTGTTCAAGGATACACACAAGAAGAAGGGATTGACTACACTGATGTCTTTGCTCCTGTAGCAAGACTAGAAGCTGTTAGGATATTCCTGGCATTTGCTGCATCCAAGAACTTCAAGGTCTACCAACTTGATGTAAAGTGTGCTTTCTTATATGGAGTGATTGATGAGGAGGTTTATGTCAAACAGCCACCTGGTTTTGTAGACCCTGATCATCCTGATTATGTCTGCAAGCTTGACAAAGCTCTTTATGGGCTGCATCAGGCACCCAGGAAGTGGTATGAGACACTATCTGAGTATCTTTGTAAACATGGATACAAGAGAGGTACTATAGATGGAACTCTCTTCATCAAAGGACAGGGAAATGACTTATTGCTGGTTCAAGTATATGTAGATGACATCATCTTTGGTTCAACTAATCCAAAGCTCTGCAAAGACTTTGAGAAGCTGATGAAAGACAGATTTGAGATGAGTTCAATGGGAGAACTCAACTTCTTTCTGGGAATTCAAGTGAAGCAGGTTGAAGATGGCATCTTCATAAGTCAGTCAAAGTATGTTCAAGACATACTCAAGAGGTTCAACATGACTGATTGTAAGATTGCTAAGACACCCATAGCCAGAAACCACTCCCTTGGTCCAGATCTTGAGGGGGAGTGTGTAGATGAGCACTTATACAGGGCTATGATTGGGTCTCTTATGTATCTTACAGCTAGCAGGCCTGATATCATGTTTGCTACATGTATTTGTGCAAGATATCAAGCCAACCCTAAGATGTCTCACTTAATCACTGTGAAAAGGATTTTAAGATACCTCAAAGGTGCTTCAACACTTGGTCTATGGTATCCAAAGAATCCAAATTTCAATCTGTATGCCTATACAGATAGTGATTATGGTGGTTGCAATATGACTGCAAAGTCTACATCTGGGGGATGTCAATTCCTTGGTGGAAGGGTGGTCTCATGGCAATGCAAGAAACAATCCTGTGTGTCTGCATCAACTGCTGAGGCTGAATACATTGCTGCTGCAAGCTGCTGTGCTCAAGTGCTTTGGATTCAAAATCAGATGCTGGACTATGGATTTAACTTCAAAGAGACTCCTATCCACATAGACAACAATAGTGCTATCTCTATCACTGAGAACCCTGTGCAGCACTCAAGGACCAAACACATCAACATCAGGTATCATTTAATAAGAGATAACTATGAAAAGGGATTAATTAAACTAGTCAAAGTTCATACAGATGAACAATATGCTGATCTGTTCACAAAAGCTTTTGATGAACAGAGATTTAAGTATCTGATATCAGCTATTGGGATGATTAACTTTGAGTAGATTTTTCTTAAAACTAATTCTAATTATTTCTTCTTAAAATATGTGTGTCCTAAGTTGTCTAGTTCATCACTTTCATAAGCTCATGTTTTCTTTGGATGTAAAATTCTTTTTGAAGACTTTCCTTAGATTCTTGAAAATTTTTGATACTTCGGAAGATAAAATTTTATCTTCGGAAGAAAAACATGTCTTCAAAATACATAACTGTCTAAGAGATTTTACCTTCGGAAGAAGTCAAATTCATCTTCCGAAGCTTAAATTCTTATCTCAGACACTTATTTATTTTTAAGGACCTTTTCCTTCCGAAGCAAAATTAACCTTCGGAAGCTTTGTTTATTCCTATACAAAGCATCCAAGGGTTTATTTCTCTTCCGAAGCATAAATCTTCAAGACTCTCAGGAAAATCTTCCGAAGCCATTTTAGCTTCGGAAGCTTTTTCAATCAAAACTTCCGAAGACAAATAAACTTCGGAAGCTTTTCGAATTCCAAGAAAACTACTTTTTGAGCAAAAGTAAACTACCTTTTCAGAGGTGGGACCGACTTCCGGATTTCAAAGTTTATCCTCTTTCATTAACTTTGGTTCAAATCCCTTTTCATATAAATACCCAACGGTTCCCCCTCTTTCCCACTATCTTCCTCATTTCTACTATTTCTCTAACCTAATTCTCTAAACCGCCTTTGCTTTCTACCTTTCTTCACCCTTAAGCTTCTGAAATGGCCAACCTTAACCGCAGAAACAACCCTGATTTCTCCATGCAACTTCACAGGCAACATAATCAAGTTGCTCTGTTAAGCTCTGAGAAAGATGCAAGTTTCTCAGAGATTTGCCAATTTTGACTCTGTCAAACTACTTCACCTCCCTGACCATTGATCCTACTCTATATGAGGATCACTTGCTTGAATTCTGGAAGACCTGCCAAGAGGTCATTATGGATGGGGAGAAGGCACTGTTGCCACAGTGCAAGGGAGGACAATCTTCATCACTCCGGCCATCATTAACCAACATCTGCAGCTGGATGATGAAGAAGGTGAGGTGTCCTTCCCAAAAGAAGCTGTTAATCATTCTTTTGAGCAGATGGGCTATGAGGGAGATTTCTCTGTAAAGACCTTTAGGAAAGGGAAGGTCTCATCCCAATGGAAATTCCTGCTCCATGTGGTTATCCACAGCTTGTCAAACAAGCATGGTGGATGGGACCAGATTCCTGAGGATCTCTCCTTTATAGTTCATGGAATGGTTCAGGGGTCAAGTTCAGGTATTCACAATTTGTTTATACTAATTTACTTGCAAACTTAGACTCCTTAGAGTATTACATGTTTCCTAGATATGTTCAACACATTCTCAACTGTGAACTGGGCTCACAGTTGAGGGAAACAAGTAATATTCTTAAATTGGGACAGATGAAGCCCGGCATCTTTAAAATAATGAAGAAGCCAACTGTAGGCTTCTCAGGGGTAGAAACAGCCCTAGTCCCAAAAATGTTAGAGCTCATTGCTCAAGGTGACAACCTAGCAACACAAGCTAGTGTTGAACCCACACCTCTTTTGTCCTTACCTTTAAAAAGACCAGAAATCACCCTCACCTACCAAAGAAAATCCAAACGAACCCCTGCTCAGGCTATTGAGTCTGTGCAGGCCCCCAAATACTCAACCTTACAGGAAGAAGTGGACACTAGAGCTCCCACTTCTCCTGAGGAGCAAACCACTCCCATTACTTCACCTATCAGGGCTGAGGTTCCTCAAGCTCACCCTGATGAGCTCACTAGCCCAACAACCTTAAGCCTTCACTCTGAGTCTCAACACTCAAGTGAACAACCTTCAGGGGACAGCTACCATCCCCAGCCTTTGGATCTCAACCAACCAATTCCCAACCTATCCTTTTACACTGATGAAGACTTAGGATTCAGTGAGTACCATGAGTCTCTCTTCTCCTCCCCTACTCAAAAGAGATGAGTACCTCTGACTCTCCTCAGTCTATCCCCCATCAGTCACCTATTACTGAGGTGGACACTTCTGAACCTGTTCAGGATGTCCATATGGAAGAGGCTCTCACTTTTGAAAGTGATTACATCATTAAGACCTCAACCATGGCAACTCAGCCCATTGGCATCTCAACTGAGGCTGCCAGTGAGCAGAGGAAAACCAGCAGCCAAGAAACTCAAGCTGGTGGTGAGAGAGAGGACTTTGGTCCAATCATCTCATCCCCCAATGAATCTTCTGATGAAGATGAGGGGAATTTGAGACTAAAGGTGCAAAAACTGTCAAAAACATGCACCTATTTAGTCTCTAAGGTTAGTCACTTGGAATCTCAGTGACTACCCTGCAAAACAGGGTCAATGATCAGCAACTCCAGATTTCATATCTGCAGGAAAAACTAGCTGGGAGACCTTTAAGGAGAGCTCAACCAGGAACACAAGAACCTGTGGAAGTGATTGACTTATCCTCCAGCTCACCTATGCAAGTGGGTGATGCTACCAAAAAGGGGGAGAAAGTTGTTACAACCACAGAACCTGGGAGTTCTTCAGAGAGAATGGACATAGAGGACTCACCATCCTCACTTGCTGTTGTGCATTCTCAGCAACTTCCTCAAGTTCACATTAATGTGGACTCTATAGACTCTCTCATCAGGAGTCTCTTTGAGGAAGGTATACCAAGGGCTGTCTCATCTCCACCACAAGGAACTGGCAACTACATCATAAGGTGGAGGTATGATGATGACAGGAGAGCCCTTATACTTCAGAGAGTTCAAGGCCAACAAGAAATTTTCAATTCCAAAGCCTGAGCTTCTATGAAAGACTGGATTTAGTCAACTTGCCACTTGTCAATCCAAGCAATTCAAGACAAGCTGACAGGCTGGCTCAAAGAATCCAAGACAGGATCCTTGCAGAGTTTACTCTAAGAAGGAGACTTCGGGAATCAGGCAATGTCATCGGTCAACTGGATGTTGAGGTGGACCCTAAGATTAGTTTCATAGGGGAAACTTTGACTGAAGGCCCAGTGGCAGAACCTGAGACCCCTGTCTCATCATCAACAACTGCTGCAGAGGTTCAAACTCCATCTGAGACACCTGCTGGTGAAGGTGTTTCTCAGCCTCTCTCTGGCCAGAGCATGGAAGCTACTCCAAGCAATGAAGGCCAAGCCTCAATCCACCCTGAGTCACAAAGGTCTGTTGGTGACAAAGGGAAAAGGATAATGACTCCTGAGGAAATTGAGGAGGAAGAGAGAGAGAGGAAAAGGAGACTAAGGGGAGAAAGTTCTACTGGGTCATCTAGCTTCATGCAAGCTGCAATCAGGGCTGCTCCCAGACCAAATACTCAAGATGATGAGTTAAGGGCAGTCAGGATTACCTATTTACAGACTAGGAACTATGACATTGATAAAATCATCTCCCTCCCCTTAGAAGAGTTAAATGAACTGGCGGATATGGAAGTGTCAAGAGAGTTGAAGGAGAAAGAGGATGCAATGATACTTCTCCAACTCAAAGAGGAGAAGAGACAGAAAAGACTTTACAAGCATGCTCCCACTCTCTCACCAGTTCAAGAAAGTCCTGCACAGGAAGATGTGGCTCCACAAGAACCTCAGGTAGATAAAGAAGAAGATAGGATCAAGATGATCAACTACCTGAGTGCCACAGGCTTCTATCAGGCAGATGCACTTCTTCCCTTGTCCTATGACTTCATTGAGTTCGAGTATCTAAAGCAACTTGAGCTTGAGTTAGTCAAGGAAAGAAAGACAACTAAAAGGAAGCTAAGGGAAGAAGCTGCAAAGTCAAGAGCCATCATTCAAAAGAATGCAAAGAAGTCTGCTGACAGACAAAGAATGGTGAGCTTCTTGAAGCTGTATGGATTCTCCGGAAGGAGACTTGGCCCCATGTCTCTATCTACTATGGATGAGCATATTAGGGTGATCAAGCAGAAGATTTAAAGTGGAGAACTCATTGACTTGCACTCTCTTCCAAGTCAAGTCCCACCTGAAGTGGAGGTCAAGTTTGAACAACCAGAGACACCTCAACCAGCACCTCCAGCTGAGCCTCAGCAAGCTTCATCTTCTGATCCTAGGTAGGGTCAAACTCCCTCTCCTTCTGAACCTGTGAGGGAGGAACACCCAACTGAGAAAGACACTGATGATCAACATGGTGCTGCAGACCAGTCTTCTCAGTTAAAGACATCCAAGAGGAAGAAGAGGATGGCTTCTAAACCAAAGACTAAGAAGAAGAAGCCAAAGTCATCTACCTCTGCACCTCAGGCTGAATCAGATCAACCTGAGGAGGTGCATGATGAGGCAGCCCAAACAACTCCTATTCAAGTGGCTCCTCTAACTAGTGAGACACCCATCTTGTCCTGGACTTACTCTACCAATCCAGAAAGATGGAATGTTATCAGAGATCAAGGTGTTGAGAATGTCTACTCATGGCAAGACATAATCAACTTACCTCTGCATGATCTCTTTGAAATGAGAAGATATTATGAGAGTCTTGATGATCCTGACCATCTCATGAAGAAAGGAATGGTCCTGATTGTACTGAAGACTACCAACATTTGAAGATCTTCTAAGTGTTTTGGTAGCATCAGCCTAGGGGGAGTTTGTAAGGATTCCTGAAGTCTGATGCAACCCAAAACAGCCTAAGTGTCTCAGCAACATACACTAAGTACTGAAGTGAAGAATGCTTCGGAAGTTTTACACAAAGCATTAGAAAATACTCTAAGTGTAAAATCTTCCGAAGCCAAGACCAATATCTTCCGAAGCCAAACCTAAAGTCTTCCGAAGCTTCAGAGACAAAGTCTTCCGAAGCTTCAACCTATGAAGACAGATTTCTTCCGAAGACTTTTAGTACACATGCTTTATCTGATGTACTGTTCCATAAATCATCTTTTCTGCTGCATCTCTGTAAAGTCACCAACTTACATGAGGTTGGTGAAAAGGGACTTGCTTTTGGCAACTGTACATTGAGGTCTTGAGTCCGTAACTTTCCATTTCATGTACTTTATCCTTTTTGTAATGTATAAGGATGTGAGCTATGGCATGTCATAGTCACAAGGTCAAAAGGCAGATATGCCTTTTGATCCTACAATTGATTTTGTTAGTGTCTAGTCAATTGTATCCAGCTGGCTTTCAAAGTATAGCCGGCTATAGGTTGTAGTATAAGTATTCCAAGTTCTTGTATCTTTCTGTATGCTTTGTAACACTTGTAAAAGAACTTGAGAAAGCAATATACTGCCTCCTTGAAACCCATACTCTCTTGTTCTGTCTCTTGCTTTACTTGTGTTCTTTGTATCACCTTTGGTTACCCAGTTCACTGTTTGATTAAAGTTTAGTTAATCTCCTCATTGTGTTGTTGTGTTGTAATTGTGTTGAAGCCCTTAAACGGTCCTGCAAAGTATAAAAGTCGTCTCAACGGGTTGGATATAAATGGTCTATAGTTATGTATAGAACTGAATAAATTAAAGCTGAAGTCTTCAAATACTATGCCAGCAAACTCAAAGGCACAACTAACAAAAGGCCAACTTTTGTTTGTTACCATTTTAAGAAGCTCGAAAACATACAGGGAGAAACACTAATTGTCCCATTCGAACGTGGTTTGGAAATGATGGGGTTATACGGTTTCTTGACCTGATGTATATAATTATAACTTTATTGAAATACTAGGCTAAAGTCCCGTGTAATACACGGGTTCAATCAAAAATATTATTATTGTTTAAAAAGTTGCGTAAGTTATAATGTTGTTGATAATACTTTGTATATCGACTTTTATGTATAATTTTTAACATTAGCTATATCTAACATTTGTAGGTTTTCTCTATTAATATTTATAAGTTTAAATAGTGTATAATATGGCATAAAATAAATTTATAAATAAGAATTTTAAGTAATAAATAAATTAAATTGAACATGAAGAATAATATTTCAAATTCATAAACATCCGAAAATTTATTTGTATACAACATGATGTTTTGTTGGTTATTTTTAGATCATTATCTAATATTAATAGTTTTAACTTTTATCTATTTTTAACTCGAGATAATGCAACATAAAGTTGTGCATGATCCCTATTTAAAAACACACCAATTTTAGATAAAGATTGTCATTGGCTTTTGTTTATTGTCATTGTAAAACACACTGATAATAGAAACTGACTTCTTTGAAATTCAACTGTGAAATAAAAGTATGGTTTTCAATATTACTTCCAGATACATCAAAACAATTTTACATATCAAACGAATTCCAATCAAACATAATAATAATAATAATAATAATAATAATAATAATAATAATAATAATAATAATAATAATAATAATAATAATAATAATAATAAGATGACAGTACACATGAAAAGAAATAAAAAAGTTTAAAAAGTAGAAACATGTAATACCTATTTATATGGACTGTTAAAGTAGATCATCTTCAAAAAAAATTAAAGTAAAATTATTAATCCAAAAACACAATTGTAGACAATGATAGGTTAATCATAATCGCATAGGATAAAAACTCAAATATAAGAAAAAATCTATTGTTAAAGAAAACTTGATAAAACCGAAGCCAAAATGAGAAAGTAAATGAAGTCCGTCGAAGGCGATATCATCAAACTTTATAAAGACAAATCGCGAGGGTCGTAAACCTAGGATGGTTGAGAAATATATGAAAATCGGGTATGATTTCATTTCAAAAAAAACATACCCATTAACTCCTTCAAACTGGAGAGGAGTCGATTAAAAAATCCCGTAACTTTTGTCAAGATTTGAATATAAACCGAGTATTTAATGAAAAAACACAATCAAGGAATCGATTTCATAGATGAAGAAAATAATAAATGATTTGTACAGTTTTTATTGATGAATTATTTGAACAAAAAAGAAATATCGGGTATTATTTAATTTCCAAAAAAGATGTGCTCTAATTTAGGGTTAAATTTCTAAATTTTCCTTAAATATCTCTTGTATCAAAAGTTAACTTTTAGTCAAATGAACCTAGACTAACACTAAGAACAGATACATTTTTAGACAGGAATTGGAAAAAATAGAGGCTTAAGAGAATGCCACGTGACACTAAAGTTATTGTTTTATTAATAAGTATAAATTTGGATGATAGTAGAACAAGATTTGTTTAACATGATGGATTACTTTCATCAAGAGGGGTGATAAATCATGGTTGTGGCTCTTCATTTAGTCCCTAAAGGAAAACATCCTGTTACACTTGTACCATCTAAACGGTCTTGATCATAAACTTTTTTTCATGTTGGATTAATGAATTGTCAAATAGTGTTATGTTATATGATTTTCATTAGAAGTGTCTACATGTTTGCATAAGGATTAAAAAAGACCTACACGTATATTTAAACAAACTAACTCTATCTAAACATATATAGAAATATGTCAACTAATGAAAGCTTGAATTCCTTTGATAATGACAAAATTGGTGCTTATGGCATGCAACCTAGAGTATATGCTAGATTGAGTCTATCATACGTGAGGAAGTGATATATGATGTCGTTTTTCGTATTTTTATGTGCATTCTGTTATAGTCATAGTTAGGTGACACATTTTTAGACATGGAAATATAAGTTGATAACAAGCTGTTAGACTACATTAAATTCTTTGAGTTCAATTATATATGTAACTTATATATTTATGGGTGTAATGTGCGTTTATCTCATCTATATATATTCTTGAGTGTCCATTCTCCACGGCCGCATCCTCATCCCGCTCTTGTCCTTTTAAAACATATTACCTCATGTTGATGGCTCCTCCTTTATATATCCCGCCTTGTTATATCACCCAAGAGAAACAGTCTGCAGTCTCAAACCCTCTTCATGCTATTTGGCTCGATCGCTCATGATCGGAATGCCTTTCTCTTTGAAGAGGCTATGAAGGAAATACTTGGTCTCGAAACTACTCATCAAGTATTAGTCATTGCCCTTGAAAACGCATACAGTAAGACGTCTATCGAATGTGTCCACAATCTTCGAGATCGATCAACTCCACCACACTACTAAGGGAACTTCCTCAGTTGCTGAAATTACGAGGAAGTTTAAAAGCATCTAAGATAATTAGTTGGCGGCTACCGATCAACCCGTGGAGGAGACTGATAAACTTCATTGGTTTCGCTATGGTATCGGCTACCGATCAACTCCACCGTCCACCTACTTTCCGAGACCTGTTAGTTCAAGCGAAGAGCCACGAGTCATTCGTTCTCTCCCTGCACGGTCCTCAAATCCCACTTGTTGCCTTTACTATTAAAACCTCTCGCCCTACCCATGCTAGTGGTGGTCATTCTTCTTGTCGGAATTATTTTGGTGGCCGTGGTAGGGGCTGCCAATTGTGCCGGAAAGATAGGCATTATGCCAACATGTGCCCAAGTTTGCCCATCTTTGCTTCACAATCAGTCCCATCAAAAAGTGATTTAGCTAAGTTCTCTCATGCCCAATGCCATTTTACCTCATTTGGTCTCGATTGGGTTGTTGACTCAGGGGCTACTTATAATGACCCTGCCTATCGATAACATTCATAAAGTCTCCTCCTACTCCGGTGATGCAAGGGTCACCTTTGACAATGGTAACCAGATTCCCGTTTTGATATTTATTGAACATGAAGATCATCAAAGTATTATTCAGAGATTATCAAATTACACACTACATCACTTATTTATAGTAGTTAGAAGTACTAACTAACTATTTACACATTTTACCCCTACACTATACTATTGTTACAAAAGAATTCTGTACAATACAAAGAATTACACTAACACTTCGGAAGAAAACTAGACTTCGGAAGAAATCAACTAAACTTTGGAAGTATATAAGCTTCGGTAGTATAACAATCACCCCCTTAATTCTTTTATTGAACCTACTCCAAGCAACCCTTTCATAACAGCAAATTTTAGCCTCGGAAGAGCTTTTGTAAGAATATCAGCTCTTTGCTCCTCTCCACAAATATGGTTCACAACTACCAAACTCCTTTCAGCACAACTCCTTATGTAATGGTATCTGACATCTATGTGCTTAACTGCTTGCCAATGAGTAGTTCTAGGAAACTCCATGAATCTACTAACTATACCCATAGAGATAACTTAACTCAGGTCTAGTTTGAGTTAAATATCTCAAACACCCTATAACTCTTCTATACTTAGTAGCATCCACAGAATCCTGATCCTCATCTTTCCCTAATTTCAACCCTGGATCCATAGGGACTTTGGTTGAATTGCACTCCCACATATTTTGTTCTTCCAGAATTTTCTTTGCATACCCAGACTGATTCAAGAATATACCCTTTTCTTCTTGTATCACCTCTATGCCTAAGTAGTAGTTTAACAATCCAAGATCTGTCATCTCAAACTTAGACTTCATCATGGCTTTAAACTCCTCAACCATTCTTGCACTAGAACCAGTCACTATCAAGTCATCCACATACACTCCTATTATCACAGATCCATCTTCAGATTGATTATTATACACTGCATGTTCCTATGGACGCCTTTTAAAACCAAATTCTACCAAGGAATCATGTAATTTCTCATTCCAAGCCCTTGGAGCCTGTTTAAGGCCATATAATTCTTGATGAGCTTATACACCAAGCTTTCTTTACCAGATTTCACGAAACCCTCTGGCTGTGTCACATACACATCTTCTTTCAAATCCCCATTCAAGAAGGCTGTCTTAACATCCAAGTGATGAACCTTCCATTTGTGTGCAGCTGCCAAGGCTAGAATTAACCTCACAGTTTCTAACCTAGCAACAGGAGCAAACACCTCTTCATAGTCAATTCCATACTTCTGAACATAACCTTTCACAACCAACCTAGCTTTGTGCCTGATAACCCTTCCCTCTGTATTCCGTTTGAGTTTAAACAGCAACTTAACTCCTATAGGTTTCACTCCCCTTGGACATTCAACTAGATTCCAAGTTCTATTCTTCTCTATGCTATTAATCTCATCTTGCATAGCTTTTCTCCACTCAGGGTTGATCTTAGCCTGCTCATAGTTGATTGGCTCTTCTACTAACAACAACTCTGACTCATTGAACATAGGAGGCTCAAAAGGAAACTGTTCTAAGACCTCTGATCTATTTAACACATCATTTAGGCTTGCAAAACCTTTAGGTGGGGTATCATCATATGTTGATCTGGGAACTTGTGCACTATCCATAGGATACACTTCACTTGCACCCCCTGAATCCCCAATTCTTCTCCAAACTCAGAGTTAGACTGATCTTGACTGAACACTTCATTCGGAGAAGCTTCATTCCCAGTACTCATGTCAGAGTTCTGATCCAAATGATCAGATGTTGGAGCAGTTGATGCTACATCATTCAAACCAGGTACACTTGAGGACACACCTAGTGTTGCATACCTTTGTCTTGACACATCAGGGTTACTATTTTCATTTCCCAGGGTTTTCCTTCCTTAAACTTCACATCTCTACTCACCACTATCCTCCCGATCATTAGGTTATAGAGCTTGTAGGCTTTAGAACCAGGCTCTGTGCCTAGATGCACCATTGAGATACTCTTATCATCTAGCTTCTTTACTTGATGTCTGGGGATCTTCACATGTGCCTTGCATCCAAATACCCTTAGATGTTTCATCTTTGGCTTTCTTTTGAACAAACTTTCATATAGTGTGATCTCTTCTAGGGCCTTAGTTGGACTCCTATTGAGCAGAAAAACTGAGTGTCTTACAGCTTCAGCCCAGAAGTCCAAAGGCATATGCATTGCCTTTAGAATAGACCTGGTCATGCCCATAACTGTCTGGTTTCTCCTCTCCACAACCCCATTTTGTTGTGGAGAGTAGGGGGCTGTCAAGTATCTCTTAATACCCTCCAGGTCACATAGTTGTTCAAAGCTTTTGGAAGTAAACTCTCATCCCCTATCGGTTCTAAGGGCTTCAATCTTGTAAGTTGTTTCTGATTGAACTTGGGCTTTGAAAAACTTGAATGCTTCTAGTGCTTCATCTTTAGACTTCAACAAGTATACACACATGAATCTTGAGCAGTCATCCATCAGGAGCATAAAGTATCTGTACCCAGCAGGTGTGGGTGGGTCTATTGGCCCACACAGATATGCATGTACCAGTTCAAGAGGTGCCTTTGCCCTGAAATTGCTTGTACTAGGGTAGGCTTGACTTCTATGTTTGCCAACCAGACAACTCTCACATAATTGTGATTTGTGGCTAATCTTGGGCATTCCCCTCACCATATTGTGCCTTGACATACGGTTTATAGAGTCAAAACTCAAATGTCCTAGCCTTGCATGCCATGTCCAAGCTTGGTCATTCATGGCTGTAACTAAACACATGGGGGGTGTGACAGTGAGTTTTATTTTGTACAGCCTATTTTTAGACTTCTTTACCTTTATCAGGGTCCTTCCACTCTTCTCATAGACCCATAGGTAGCCATCTTTCATCAAGACTTTACAGCCCACTTCATCCAACTCGCCCAGACTTAGTATATTGCTCCTCAGAGCAGGCATGAAGTAGACATTTGTCACTACTCTGTGTTCACCATTGCTACATTGAAAGCATATGGATCCCCTGCCTCTGATTACAACCACTGACCCATCCCCAAACTTCACCTTGCCAGTAATGGCTTCATCCAATTCAGTGAAGTGGGTTTTGATGCCAGTCATGTGGTTGCTAGCCCCATTGTCAAGATACCAGGTGCAGGAATCACCTTCACTTGGCATATCCTTCAGAAACACACTTTGTTCCTCAAGTAGGCCCATATCTTGTTGCACCATCAACAGGGCTGGTTCTTGATCTTCTTGTGTTTGTGCCAAGTGTGCTTCCTAATCTCCTCTTCTTGGAGCCCGACACTCACTAGAGAAATGGCCCAATTTATCACAATTGAAACATCTCATGTTTCTCTTGTCCTTCTTGGTGGCATTAGTACTTTTATCACCACCTTCCGTGCTGGTTTTGCTTCCCCTGCCCTGAGCATACCTTCCTCTCCCTTTGCTTTTGCCTTTATTATCCCATCCACTGGATCGTGGATTCTGAATCTTGGGTTCAAGCTTGGCCTTCTCTTGCCATTCACTCTTTGTCAAGAGTAACTGCCCTGAGGAGTTCTTCCCTTGAGAGGCGGTTTCAACCTCTCTTCTTATGCCTTCAGCCTCCCCACCAAGTCTTCAAAGGACATAGCTGCCAAATCGGCAAATTGTTCTATGGCTTCCACAATAGGGAGGAACCTATCAGAGGCTGCCTTTAAGAACTTGCTCACTTGTTTAGAGGCTGCAACGGTTGTCCCCAGGGCTCTATATCGTGACACCAATTCTCCCATCTTTCCTACAAAGTCATCTATCAACTCAGACTCCCCCATGGATAGCATTTCAAACTCACGATCTAGAGTTTGAATTCGGGCCTGTTTGACCCTATCCTCGCCAACATAACGCTTCTTCAGGGCACCCCATATCTCCTTCGCAGACTTGAATGCAGCCACCTGCATTAGTACATCCTCCGGCAAAGACTGGAAGATGAAGGCCCTTGCCTTCTTTCCAACCTTGGCATCCACCGCGCCTGGGGTGGGAGGTTCAATGGCATCCCAGAGCCCCTGGGCATCCATGAACGCCTCCATCTTTATCGCCCAGGAGGTGTAGTTTGTCGGCGTAAGGATTGGAATCTTGAACGAAATCGGATCGCTAATGTCTTTCAGGACCACCTGTTTGTTCTGGTCCGCCATCGAATTGAATCAAGAAACCGAATTGGGTGGGAATTACTGTCGAACACAGTAGGCGTAAGATTGGGGAATTTTTTCGAGATCGGAAGAGGGATACGACTAATCAAGATCGTAAGAGGAAGACGATGGATCGAAAGCCTATAATCGCTCTGATACCAAATGATATTAATTGAACATGAAGATCATCAAAGTATTATTCAGAGATTATCAAATTACACACTACATCACTTATTTATAGTAGTTAGAAGTACTAACTAACTATTTACACATTTACCCCTACACTATGCTATTGTTACAAAAGAATTCTATACAGTACAAAGAATTACACTAACACTTCGGAAGAAAACTAGACTTCGGAAAATATCAACTAAACTTCGGAAGTATATAAGCTTCGGAAGTATAACACGTTTCACATCTTAGCTAGGCACACTATCTTTTTCGACAATATTAGTCCAAATAATGTTTCGGTGGTACCTCACTTAACTAAAAACCTAATGTCAATGTATAAGTTAACCTTTGAAAATTATTTGGATCCTTTACATTAATATCCTAATTTTTCATACCGGACCAAAACACGAAGTAAGGCATTTGTTGAAGGAAGAACAAAGAGGGATTGAGCAACTAGAAAGTACTAATCACAAGTAGTAAAAGCAATGGGTGAAAGGTAGCAAAAAGTTTTTGCTTGTAATACTTTTAGACATTGGTTTTCGATATTTGGTAGAGTGGAGCTTTACAAGTATGGTTTCAACCGGAAAATCATGCTTTGACCATCATTAAGGAGAACAATACCATATTTATTTATTGTCCGACATATATGAGACATTATATGGGCCATGAGGATGTGGGTGATCATTAATGTTCATGAGGTGTAGAAGCAAATTGAACCTTGAATCAATGTAGATGCTAAAAGAATAATATTACAATTGATCTATTGTTTCAAGCTATACCCGAGGAGCTAATATTCCAAGTAGCTAATCTTAAATCCAGAAAAAAGATGTGGAAGTTCTGAAAACCCATCATTTGGGTGAGGACTGAATCCGGATGGCAGGACTGAATCTCTAATGGTCGAGTTTCAAAATCTCAAAATGAATGATCAATGTATTCTTGAAGACTTTGCTAACAAGTTGTTTGAGTATGTTTCTCGAGCCACCTCACTTGGCTTGGTTAAAGAAGAAATAAAATTGGTTTATTTCTTAACGAGTTTCCTACATGTTTTACTCATATGGTGGATTATATAAGGACAAGATGTGGAGTTTTAGATCATCGGTTATGATGATGTTATTGGCTGACTTAAAGCCTATAAAGAAAAGATCAAGGATATGATGATCCAAACTAAGCATTATTCGCAAATTTGGATGAAAAAGCAAAGGAAAAGGAACACAGGTATGAGAATTGTGGTTGTAGGAACTCGAATCGAGAAAATTTTGGACATAGCCAAGGAAGACATCAGGTACAAGAAAGGTCGAGGAGATGGTCGAGTACAATAAGACGAGAGACACATCAGGTGTTATGTACAAGTGCAATGATCTTGGGTATTACATATGAAAGTGTCCAAAATGGGGGAAAAGGATGATGCATATCTAACCTGATTAGAGGAGTGAATGTTGGACTAATCTTGTAATTACACTATAATCAAAAGGGTAGGAATTGAAATAATTATGAATATTAGTTTATTAATTATATAAATGATTTTTTATTAGTTTAGGAGTTTAGTTTGTTAATTTATTTGTTTAATTAAATAGTGTTTAAGTTTGCTTAATTAGAATTAGTATTGGTTTAGTACAAATAGATGATCAAGGGGTCATTGCAAATTATCTCGGATTTTATTAAAAAAAGAGTCGATCTTAAGTTGAGATCCAAAAGTCATGCGTTGCTTTATTTCTTTCTTTTTTTTTTCTGCTTAACAACCGTCGATCTTAAGGTGGTATCCACCCAATAGCTTTAGATTTTTAAAATCATCACAACATCTAATCTGTCTTAGGCATTTATGCACCAACACACTTCTGATCTTCAAGTGAAAATGCATTCTTAATGTCAAAGTTAATGAAGACCCCAAATTGTAGATCTAGACCAAAGAGATCAAGAGAATACAAACACTATAAAGGCACCTCACAACTACTATACTCAGATTTACGAATAACACATGTTGTGAAAGGACTATATTTGTGTTTAGTGAACTAAAATTTCCGCCACAATCATTGGTAATTTCGTATATTTTGTAGGATTCCTAGGATAGATTCTAGTACCTAGGCAGCTTGTATTCTAAACACTTTTGTTTATTCTTTATTTTTCTGGAAAGGAAGGTGACACCATAACAAAGTTTTCTGACATAATTTTATTCTACACAATCCGTTTCGTCTATTCTTATGGATTCTATAGGTCGATACCAACTACTAAATTTGTCAACATCACTTAAGTTAACTATGTAGCAAATTTTGTCCTTTTTTGAAGAAGGCTAGTGCTGAGGTACAGCAGCAGTACAATATATTTAAGTAGTTGGGTCTATATTGACATCGTCTATGTTATGATCAAGACATGTTTGTATGTATATGTACAAAAGTAGACCTGGGTACGGGCCCTATTAAAATAATTTCACGTTGTTCACTTATTTCTCACTGGCCTATTTACAAGACTGTACTAAAAGTGTATACTTCTATGATTCTTTATATTGTAATAATCGTCTTTTGAATCATATCGAAAGCTTCTCCGTAATGATTCCATCAAGCAGATAATTTTCTAAGGAAAAAGCTCTTAATACAGGTGTGTATAAAAACCTGTTTGATTACAAGAAACAAAATCTGTACCCACTTCTCGTGCTTTGTTGCAAATTGTGACATTTCCGATCGAAGACCCCTTCGGATTATATTCCTAAGAGAAGACTCCTTATTACACATGGGTATTTTCAGATTTATAAGGATTTTTCAAGCAAAGCAGATTTTCAAATGTATGCTTTTTACTTCGACTCGCAAAGCAGACGTACCAAAAGGGTGCTTTGTGATTTACGTTGGCAAAGATATGAAAAAGAAGCGTTTTGTGGTGCCTTTGTCGTACTTGAAGCATCCTTTGTTTTTGAACTTGTTGATGCGTGCAGAAGAAGAGTATGGTTTTGATCATAATATGGAAGGGCTCGTGATCCCATGTAGAGAAGACAGTTTCCAAACTATCATTGAAAAAGAATCGTAGTGTTACTCCATGATTCGTATAATTTCCCTAATTAAAGTGTCATTTTGTATAGATAGACAGTCACTTAACATCTTGCACCAGAAGAAGTTGATGAAAAATGAAAGTCCAATCTTTATTCCTGATTAAGATGTTAGTCATTGTTCTAGAATTATTGTTTAGGTAGCCTGTTAGGTCCATATAATAAATTAAAGTGGGACTTCTTTTTGAACATGAAGCATTTACAAACACTTGTTCATGCTAGGACTTGAACCTGCCATAGTGTTTTTGTTGGTACGATATTCTTAACGCAATTAATTACATAGAATATGGATTAAAGGATGATTTTGCAAGCTATAAACAGATTCAAGACAATGAGATACCTATGGAAAAATAGATGTGGGCAAAAAACCAGGTACGGAGCCGGGTGGGGACCTTACCCACCTGATAGAGGAACCGCCTTGAACTTGTTTATACCCGTATCGTAGGAACTAGTATTAAAGTTCCACAATGCAACCATCCCGACCGGGACCCGAACACGGTCCAACTCCGACACGCGCTTGCACCCGGGTCCTAACCGGTTTTTGACATTTACAAAAATATAGCCGTTTTTAACGGCCGTTGGGTGAGTTTTTTAACCATTCAATTTGGATTTTGGCCCCCCTAACTTAGAATTAATAGGTGTGGGTTGATATAGTTGACTACCCAACTCAAAAAGCAAAAACATACATAAAAACACAACAAAGTACTCTCGTTTACTCTCGTTGTATACTTTCTACTTAATTTCTATACATAATGGCTCACTAACAATCATACATTGTTCAAGCTTCGTCCACCGGGTCAACCATTGTTTGGGTTTTTGCACATAATTAGAACATGGATGTTTGGTATAATTGGGAATTGGTTAAGTTAACTGGCGGGTTTTTAAAGGCTCATTGCAAGTTTCATGGTGCTTTTGCTAAACAAAGATCGAAGTAAGACTTTCAATAAACACATTACAAAGAAGTTTTGTAAGGTATTGAAAAGTATTCCAGATTCTAAACAAACACAATTGAGTAAAGACGGTGGAATCTTTCATTACAATGTTACCATAGTTCAAAGTCGAATAACAACGTTCGTGATTCAAGAAGCTTTACCTTTGGGCCACTTCCACAACTCGCAGTTGACCAACATGATTCGAGAGATGGTTCAACCTCGTTACAACCACGTACTACGCTTAGACGTTATAGTTTAAAACTTTGGAAAAAAAACAAAAAAATTATTGAAATGTATATTTTGGAATTTTAAATACCGATGTGAACTTAACTAATAATATTGATCTTATTTGATATCCACATACTGAATACACGGTTTACTCGAATTGTACATTCATATCACCGCTCATTGGATGGATTCTAATTCATGGAAATTGATGAAATGTATGATTGCTTTTGATCTTATTTGATATCCACATACTAAAGAATCTTTGTTTCAACTTTTGGATAATGTTATAACAACTCACAAAATAACTTTTTTTCAATTACATTTGATAATGCGTCAAACAATACAACTGCATTTTATACATTAAAATTAATATCATCTGATTTGACTATGTTAATTAAATGTTGTACGAGATGTGATGACTAAACAACAAATGAGTAACACCGCAATAAGCATGCTCGTCATGTATACTTGAAATAATTTATATCCACTATGACTACCGAAAATTATCGTCAAATTGATATTTTGGCTTCCTGAAAAGGCAATGAATTCCAATTTCTGATTCTTTCTTTTATGCCTGTGATTTGCTATTCGTCCAAGCTTCTATGACAGCTTTAGAATCTTTTTTTTTTATCTTAGTGGCAGGGTAATATCTTTTTTGAGAACATGACTCATTTTAGAGGGGATGTGCGTTTTCTTAAAGCATTATTAGGACACGATAGATCGTATAAAAGAGCAAACAAGTCGAACACGAAATAACACTTGAACCTAAAGTACAAAATGAAGAGGTGAAAGTAGGAGCATCTGCAAGCATATCCGATGATGAATAGCTTTTGATGAAACGTCTCGCAAAAAATAAACCTACTAGCTTAGACAACCGCTAAAATATTTTATTTTTTGTCTTTGTAGATAATTTAAAATAAATAAATGAGGAATATAACCTTTACTTAATAATGTTATTTTTCTTGGTAAATATTAAACGATTAAAAAATTAACTTATAATTAAAAATTTTCAACATTAAATATTAAATTAACATATAATTAAACAATTTGAACATTAAATATTAAATTAATTTAAAATTAGAGAAGTCCAACACTAAACATAACATAAACATAAAACTAAACAAATCCTATCTTAATTCAAATTAAAAAAATTACACAATGTCTAACTTAATGAAAATTACAAAGCAATTGACGATTAAAACCTCCTAAATTACTAACTTAACAAATGATCTTTCATGGACTTATTCGTATTCCATAAAGGATTCCAGAACAATACTTACATCATTGTTATGATCTTCCAAAAGATTCATCTGTCTCCTGTGGATTTTATAAAATATTTCAAAAAGTGTCTTTGTTCTTCTTCATTTTCTTGTCATTTAATCTCTTGTACGAACTTGACTGAATAACCTATTTGCTTTATCCCTCATGCGATCCCCAAAATCATCATAGGTGGTTGTACTCTCGGACTCGGTCTGAATGTGTACCGGAGAAGTTGTCAAGATGCACTCTTCGTCATTGCTCCAAAAATGGACATTTTTAGAAGAATATTTTTGGAAATGTTTTAGAAAGATTGGAAATCATTCGTGTAAAAATGTTTAATATTTTCTAGTATTTATAAGATTTATTTCTTTGTTATTATAGTTGTTGCCAATTGTTGTGTTTACAGCCATTACCGGCATTCAAATTCATAATCGCTGCTAAAAAACCCTGGGTATTGGACCTGGTAACGTACCCAACTCGAACCATACTCAACCCTCTCTGGTTCTAGAGGGTAAGGTTTTCACTACCTAAGACTCGAACCAAGTTCATAGGTGGTTACAGTTGTACCAGGGTCCAAAAACCTGATATGGCTTAACTTGATTCCGGGTTAGGACCAAAACCCAAAATGCTCACCTCTAAATGGAAATATACAAAGTAGCCCACTAGCTTGAAGATATAAGATGGGAGTTGTGTTCCACCCATTTAAACAACACATCAAAGGTTTTTGAGTTAATTACATGAAAGGTCCCTGTGCTTAGACTTGTTTTCACTTTCGGTCCCCAAGTTTGACAATTACAAGGTCGGTCCAAATGTTTGTCAAAACGTAACATAAAAGGTCCTCACAGGGATGGCTATTATCTTTTTCTCTTAAAATTTAAAAAACAACTAAACTGCCCTTCGTGAAAACTTAAAACTCTAACCACCACCAGTCTACCACCACTATCTCCAACACCACCCAAATGCTACCACCATCCCCACGACTAGAACGCCACCACCATCCCTACCACCACCACCTTGCAACAACCATCCCCAACACCATCAGAACGCCATTACCATACCCATCACCACAGGTTTACAAACCACTATCTCCAACACCACCGGGACTCCACCACCATCCCCACCACCACCGGACTGTAACCACATATCCAACACCATGAGTCGCCACCTCGAATCCAATCAAGGTTAGGCTGCAATGGTGGTGATGGGTGATGCTTTTGTTACCAAAAATCTATCAAGAGATAATAGTGGGTTACGGTGGCTGTTTGGAGATGAAGATGAAGGGAGGAGAGGACACTGACGTGGTGAGGAAGAGAAAGAGAGTTGGCCTGAGTAGGTGGGTTGCGGTGATGGGTAGCGATGAGGGGTAGCGGAGGTGGTCTGGTAGGATGGTGGTGGTGGTGGTTTGGTAGAATAATGATGGTTAGAGTTTTAAGGTTGAAGATAAAGTTGTGGGTCCCATCTTTCATAAATATTGTTTTTTAATGGTCAGGGGTATTTTGGTCATTTTATTAGGACTTAACGGAAAAAGTTAACGGCCATCCACGTCAAGAACCTTTTTTGTTATGTTTTGACAAACCTTTAGACCGACCTTGTAGTTTTTCATATCTGAGGACCAAAAGTGAAAACAAACCTAAACACATGGACATTTCATGTAATTAACTCAAGGTTTTTCATTATATAATCCACTTCGCCCCTTTCTCAAGTCTAAGCACAAAATAAAATAATTTAAAAATACTAATAAACAACAAACCTAGGTCGCACATTGCATCACACGATCACAGATTCACAACGGTAACAATCTATTACTAATTCTCGATTGTGGTGTTGGGGCCGGGGGAACGAATAGAAGAGCGAAACCATGGAAGAAAAGCTAGAAGGTTAAGATGAGCCACTTCCCATACTTGTGTTCTTTTTTATTTTATTTGCAAATGGTAGTTTAATTAGTACTTACTTTGTTTATTTAGGAGTTGTGATGCAGTCGGAAACAGAGAGATAGATAATTGAACCTGTTGATTCAACAAGAATACCAGGAACAATCCTTCCAACTATCGTTGATTCACAAAGAATACCGATAATTAGGGTTTTCACTAACACACAGTGATAGAGAGAAAAACAGATTTTTTTATAACTTGAATAATCTTTCTCCCATCTCTTACAATCATATAAATAAACAAAACAAAATTCGAATGGGCCACAAAACATAAACGGGCCGAAAACTGGGCCAAAAGCAAAGTCCAACAAAATGTAAAAATAAGACAAAAATTGAAATAACTCCTAAAATAAGCCGTTTTTGGGCCGAAACGATGACCCAAACCGCCTACGGCAGTTTGTCAAAACGTGCTCCTCGGTCCAACGGTCGTTTTGACTGGTCGTGGGCCCAAAACGGAGACTTCTAGCCCAACTTATGACCATTTTAGTGAAGCCCCCTTGGATAAGCGATCTTGGGCCTCCAAAAAGGCTAAAGCTTCCTCATCCACACTTGGGACCGCATCAAGTTGCCATGATTGTTTTATTTGCACTTAGTTATTATGATTTGATGAAACATATCAAAACGAATTATAAAGCATGAATCACGTTGTACCAAAAAGAGAACAAAAAGACTAAATCTCACAATGGGTCGCTGTTAAAGTAAATAAAAAATAGAAAATAATGCTACTAATTAACAATCAAATGATGTTCTAAACAATCCTCACGGACAATCAAAAGACGAACAAAACAAGTAATGGTTGATGAAGAAACAACTATTGCACAAGTAAATGAACCAAACAATAAACAACCAAACAATAAGCATCTTAATGATAAACAAACGTATAATGAACAACAAAATAGATGCTTCTAGTAAGGAGGTATATATTTCTTCTTTTGATAAGGATTTGAACTCATAGCCCATTCTATGCAAGCAATCCTTCACCACTACATCGATCGCCATTCTTAATTTGAGCATTTGCTGGATCTTCGAAATGTAATACTCTGTAAAGAATCTCCGTAGTTGATGCAGTCGGAATCAGAAAGATAGATAATTGAACCTGTTGATTCAACGAGAATACCAGAAACAATTCTTCTAACTATCGTTGATTCACAAAGAATACCGATAATCAGGGTTCACACTAACACACACTGTGATAGAGAGAAAAACAGATTTTTTTTATAAACTTCAATCATATTTCACGCATCTCTTACAAGCATATAAAGAAACAAAACAAAAGTCGAATGCGCCATAAAACATAAACGGGCCAAAAACTGGGTCAAATGTAAAGTCCAACAAAATGTAAAAAGAAAACAAAAATGAAAATAACTCATAAAATAAGCCGTTTTTGGGCCGAAACGATGACCCAAACGGAGACTTCTAGCCCAAGTTATGACCATTTCAGTGAAGCCCCTTTTAATAAACGATCTTGGGCCTCCAAAAAGACTAAAGCTTGCCTATTCACACTTGGGCCCACATCAGTAGTGATGGTCATGTTCTTGTCTTAACTTTGGCAACTATATATTTCCTTGATCATCTCTCTCATTTGTGGTTGTCTTCTAAAAATCTTTAAAAACATCCTCATACACAGTTATGTCAGTGGATATTGCATAGAAAATCTAAGACTGCTTCAAGCCTTCAATCATAAATCTAAAAGTACTCTTATCATCAAGTACATTTTCAAGATAAGTAATACCATTATTATTCTTCACGAATGTCGGCTGTCTAGCCATCTACATAGTCATAACGAAATAGAATTAGTAGCAATATCCACTTGTCAAATATTTAAAAAAAAAATTTAAGTTTGAAAATCAATCATACAAGTTTCGCATCTGACATGTTTTCGCATGGGTTTAGTGTGCAAGAACATAAAAGTTTTTCATGAGGCACATAAGTCAATTTGGTCAAAGTTTTTCCTTAATGTTAATTCAATGAATATTCTCGCATGCTACAGTTTTTGTGAAAACCCAAAACCAATTCAAACAATTAGGGTATTATATATGTTGACTTTAGTCAATGATTATAACTTTCATCCAAGTGAATCGCATATGGTTAAGTCCTTATTTAATAGTTTTAATCCGTTATCAAATCATTTCAAATCAATCTGAGTGAAAAAAAAACTTTCAAAGTTCAATATTTGCTTCTAGTTCATGTAAATTAATGTGAATGATTACATAATAATAACCAAACACTATACGAATCAAAATATCCACAATAATCAACAGCAATAACATGTAGAAATCAAATATATGTGCATAACAGAAGTGAAAAATAGAGTGAATGAAATTTTTTCGCAAACCGGAAGCATGATATCCGAGCGGCTTGTAGTTAGATAAATCAGAAATCTAATCATTGACTGATACATATTTTGATCAACATTTTCACCCATGAGATTTAGAGTTAAAGTAGGACGAGAAGACATAGGAGTTGGATCAATTTTGAATCCTAAAACTTGTATTGCTTTAAACTCTTTCATGTCATCATTTGTAGACCTAAAGATAATATAATCAACATAAATTTGAAACAGAATTAGATCATCACCCGTTTTCGTATAAATAAAGTTTGATTGATAGATGCTCGAGTATACCCATTTTCAAGCAAATGCTTTGTGCAAGTGGCATACCAAACACGTTGTGCTTGATTTAAACCAGAGCTTTGTCTAACTTGTATACACAATCCGGATGATCTAGTTCTTCAAAACCTAGCGAATAGCCTTTCTTTGACAACTACATATAAAAAAGCACTTACTACATCAATTTGATAGACTTTAAAATTCATGAATGAAGCATACACAAGGAAATTACGAATAGCCTCAAGTATAGCTCTCGGACCATAGGCTCCTTTATAATCCAGTCGTTTGAATTGATTAAATCCTTGTACGACCAATCATGCTTTATTTCAAATAATTGCACCCTTTTCATATGTTTTTTTGTGATAAATCCACTTTGTTCTAATTGGAAGCTTATCTTATGGTAGCTCAACAAGATGTCATACATTCAACTTTTTAACAACATCAAATCATCTTGCGTTGTCTCAATCAAGTAGTTTTCTTTTAATGTCATTTCATCATTCTTTGAAATAGTCTAAGAGATGAAGGAAACATATTAATATGTGTTAATTGCCACTGACTGCCTTCTAGTGAGTACACCATCGGATAACTGACCAATGATTGCATCGGTTGGATAAATTCTTTGAATTCAGAGTAAAGGACTACCATCTTCTGAAATAACTTCTTCTTGATTTGACATATGACCAACATTGTCTGGAACACCATCATCCCCTTCTCGTTGATACACTATTGTTTCCTCTAAATGATCATTTGCAACATGTGCTTCAGATGATGCCATAGCAAATTGAGATTCTTCAAAGGGAACTTGAATAGGCTTAATAGAAAAGTCATAAACTCGTTCAGAAAATACATAAAAATTAGAACCATGTGCTTTAAGTTTCCCAAATTGAGATTCTGATTAAGGTGTATCATCTTAAACAATAATAGAAGTACTTGAAGAAATCTTCCCAAAAAATTTAAACTATAGGATGAAAGGATATTCTCATCCGTCTTGTAAATGATGACAATAAACAAGATATTGTTACCAAAATGGGCGAACTATTCTTTTCTAGACATGTGTCATTCTCTCGGAGTCCTTAACAAAGTTCATTTATCATGTAATACAAAACGCGGCTTAACAATGAAACAATCCTTAGCTGTGAAGTGAGTAAAATAATTTTTGTCAAAAATCAGTGAAAACACTTAGTAAATTATGCTTTAGCTCCTCCTCATATGTCACATCTTAAAAACTTAATACTCCATTCTTCACTGTGCCTTTCCTTGTAATCTTTCATCCTTTATCCCCAACAAAAATTACATATCTACCATTATATGATTAAGTGTTGTGTAATAGTGAAATGTTTTCTATCATGTGCCTAGAACAACCACTATCAACGTTTCACTAGCTGTTGATAGTTCACTTTGATTGTCTCTGCACATATAACACAACTAATGAGTTTTGGGGACCCAAGCTAAGGTAGACTTGATTAGATTGTTCTCACTCATGTATGTGACAAGTTTTAAAATTATATCACGTTTATCATCAAGTATTGTATCTCCTTTTTGTGCAAGTGGTGATCATGGAACCTTTTCTTTCCACAATTTACGAGGCTTTGTTAAACGATTCACTTCCTCTTTTAGTTTTACAAGATTAACCAATTTAGGTTTAGATTTTATATTATCAACTTTCTTTGCTTTTTCAACAACTTGTGGGTTATTTGATTTTATATATGGCCTTTTTGAGTTATTGTGAAAACTAGAGTTTGATTTGTTATGAAACTATATGGTCTTGTAAATGATTTCTTGTGAGGTGTATCATATGAGACTTAAATTTATCCAAAATATTGTGTTTTACTACATCTGATTGTGATAAAAATTGTTGTCTTTTGTTTAAACCATGATTATGAAATAGTAGTTGACTTGGTGATTTGTATCGATAAATACAATATTTTACAATGTGATTTGACTTTTCACATTTAAAACATCTTTTTGGTGAAAATCAATGATGATCAATATATATATATATATATATATATATATATATATATATATATATATATATATATATATATATATATATATATATGTATGTATATATATATATATATATATATATATATATATATATATATATATATATATATATGTATATATATATATATATATATATATATATATATATATATATATATATATATATGGGAGGGATCTTCATTAGACCTGTTAATGCATTTTCATCTAAAAAACTCCATTTCTCTTTAAAAATTGACCATGGTGATGTTGACAATGGTGGCTATGTGTCGGAATAGGTGCGATGGTGATGTTTGGTATGTTATTGATCTGAATCGTCGGTAAAGGGAGAAAAATATGAAAAAGGGTTACATCTTCTACATTCACTAAAGTGGGATGACGGCTAGGGTTTCATGTGAATAGAACAGGGAAAGTCAAGATGAAGAAGAAGATGAGGATAATGAATTCGGTTATGTATATGTAACCAAGATGAAAACGGTGATGAACTTGATCGAAAAGGGTTCCAGGAGGATGTAAGGCCCTGTTCGCGTGACGCTTACAGTTGGATCCTCATCGCACATAAAACATATATTTTCATCATCTTACATAAAAACATTGCAGCAGAAACATTATAAACGACATTTTCATTTCATCAAAATGCTATTGCAAAATAATACAACCGTTCATTACACAATATCATTTTACATTTCATTACAAAAGCATTATAACATTGGATGCCATCCAAAATAAGCTGAGTAGCCACCCCGTGCCATCCTCAGCAACCTTACCTGCCAACTGGAAACACATAAAAGTCAGCGTTGCTGAGTGAGTTCTAGTTTTATAATAAAACATACTTTTCTTTTGTTAAAACCATTCTATACTTTCATGTGATCACACATCATACGTACACATAGATAATATCATTATTATCTTCATCATTCATTCATACTTTAACTTTCGTTCGTTCATACGTTCTTACTTTCATTCGTTCATTTATTATTACATCTTTTCTTTCCATCAAACCATAAACTTTACCCTTCTGATCCTAGTACTGGACCTAGGCCTATCATAGACCTTCTATAACGGTGCACAACACCTCATGGTCACAGTACCTAAGGTAAAGTTCAGGATCACTACATCTGTTACTTCATCACGTTCTGGATCAGCGTCAACAGCTATGCCCCAAACTATATGGCTACTAGGCCGAAGTTCATAAATGACTTCCACACTGCACAAAGCCTGGCACCAGCACCGGGGTAAGCGACAAAGATCCCAACTGTATTCTCCACCCCCAACATTATGGGTAACTCGGGTAACCGCTATAAACCACTACATACTACACCCCCGACGTTATGCGTAACTCGGGTAACCATCATATACTACACCCCCAACATTATGGGTAACTATGACATACTACACCCCCGACGGTATGCATAACTCGGGTAACCGATACATACTACACCCCCAACATTATGCATAGCGCGGGTAACTATTACCTACTACACCCCCAACATTATGCATAACGCGGGTAACAACTATACACCATGTACCACACCGATGGTCAGTCACAAAGACTGGAACCCCTGCGCGCACCCTTAAGGGTTAGCTGAACCATACGCGGTTGAGCTTACGACATTTTAGAGCCGCGCACTTCTTTACATTTCGCTTGCAAGCCTTTCACATTTTCATTCGTTCATTAATGCATTCATTCATTCATTCATCATGTTCCTCTTTTCATTATCTTACACTTTACGTTACATAATACTTTTCAGTTCATTTATTAACATTCAACGTAAAGCCACGAAAAGATACACATACATAGCAGGAATATAAACATAAACATACACACATCGCCATACAGGGCATCATCATACATACATACCATCATACACACACATCAATCATACATCACATCATCATCATCACACACATGCCCAACATAACATCTATGACCTTGAAAGTCAACTTACGCAAGCCTTCGAGAACCTCCCAAGTCAAAGCCCACAACTTCACTTTCCCTCGAAAGTCATAAGATAAACCGTTGTTCCTTCGGGCGTATGAGCCCTACCTGGGCGTATGGACACCCTCCAATCGCATGGCCTCCCAGGCGACTGAACACTTAGGCGAATGGACATCAGGCGAATGGACCCTATGCGACTGGACTCTCAGTCGCATGACCTTCATGCGTATGGCCTTCAGTCGCATGACTTCAGGCGCATGGGCTTCAGTCGCATACCCTTCATACGAATGGACCTCAGTCGCATGGCCTCCAGGCCCATGGACCCTAGTCACATAACCTTCGTGCGAATGAACCTCAGTCGCATAACCTTCAGTCGCATGCCTTACAGGCATATGAACTTCAGTCGCATTACTATCATACGTATGGACCTCAGTCGCATGGCAATCGTGCGCATGGACCTCAGTCGCACGCCAATCAGCCGTATGGCCTCCAATCGCACTCCAGTCGGTTGCCTAGCCTTAGGTGATGCAAAATGCAGTTCCAGCCGAACGCTGCCCCTTTCGGCCTCCAAGCTCTTCCAAACTCGATTTTAGCCCAAATCAACCATCCTAAAACTTAGAAACACCTACTACAACATCATTCAAGCATACACAAGCCTGAAATCCAACCCCAAACGCACCAAACACATACACATACGCATAAAAACGTGTCAACACCTAACTTTTTCAAAAACAGGTTTTAGATGTGTTCCAGCCCTAAAATCAGTTGAAAACATGTAAAAGAGGGGGCCTAGAACTCACACAAACGATCCCGTCGAGTAGAGCTTCGATTTGACCCACTACACTTTGATTTCCACGCTCGAATCCACCCGAACCAAGTTTTTCTCCTCTTTTCTCCTTCTCTTCTCTTCTTTGGCTGAGTTTTGCAACAATGAGGAGGGTGTGGGCTGCCCTCCCCCTTTTATACTCCCACTTATCGAAGTTTCTTCCCGTTTTGGCAAGTTTGGTCCCTCGACTTTGGACTTTATTTCTTTTCTTCTTTCGTCGGCTTCATAGAAAATTTCCAGGTGTTACAAGTCTACCCCCTTATATAGGTTTCATCCCCGAAACCTGTTATTCCCTAAACCATCACGGCAATATTGTCTCATCTCTTCTCCAGTTTCCCACCTGGAGTTCAATCGGTCTACGTCGTTTATCCACACACGACTTCTTGTCTATCTTTGGCTACCTTCATCAAGGCTTTGATCCTTTCGAGCTTCTCATTCATAGCCTCGATCACCTTAAACCGTCACCGTGACCCCGTCAGGCGCTGTCAACCGTATCATTTTTCTGCGACACACAATGTTCGCCTCGAGGTCCGCTAACCAATCCATCCCGAAAACCAAATCAAAGGGCATATCTATATTCTTATTACTAACATGTGATATAGCACAAATATTAACAGGAATAAAACTTTTACTAGCGCCAGAATCGAACGACACAAAGGCTAAAGGTTGATTTACAAGAAACGTACCTGACACAACATCGGGGTCCGTCCTAGATTCCTCCGATCTTCTTCACTCCCGAACCTTCCGCCCTCGGCTTCTTGCAATCCCTGCTCATGTGACCTTCCTCACCTTAAGAATAACACCTCCCCATACCACAGTTCTTTGCCACGTGTCCGGTCCTTCCACAACAGAAGCAGACATTGGTCCCCAATCTACATTCCCCGGGGTGTTTGTGTCCACACTTGTCACACCTCTCTGACCCCGCATCAGGTGTGACCACATGCTGGTCATCCACCCGTGCACTTTTGTTACTTGGAGCGGCTCCGCCACGTCCAAATCGCTTCCCGTTCCAATCCCGATCACCCTCTCCTTTCTTGCTACCTTCTGTCACCATCACAGATCTTTCATCGTATAATCTCCCCGCCAAATCAACCGCCGACCTAAACGTGCTCGGTCGGGCAGCGATCATGTGCCTACGGATGTCCGCTGGCAAGCCATGAATATACCTCTTGATCTTTCGTGATAGAGGTGTCACCTGATCTGGCACCAGCCGTGTCATTTCATTGAACTTGGCGTTGTATTGCTGATTTGTCATCGTTCCCGCCTCCAGCTGCAGGAACTCCCTCTCAACTTTATCCATCTCACGATGAGGACAAAACTCCTCAATCACCAGCCTCTTCAACTCTGACCATCTCATCCTTCCGATAGCCCTGCTTCCCTCAACCTGGACAATATTGTCCTACCAACATAGAGTTGTGTCCACAAAAGAGTGGGCAGCAAACTTTACTTTCTGATCCTCCCGGCATTCGCTGATGTTCAAAACAGCTTTCATTTCTCTCACCCACCGGTGAGCAGCAGCAGCGGTGCCATTTCCATCGAAAGTAGGGGGCTTGCATCGTTGAAACGCCCCATAGTTACAGCCTCGTGCTGCCTCCAGCGCAGGCTCTTCTTCCTCTTCCTCATCATCGGAGAGAACCGTTTCGGTCTCCGGTTGCTCCCGTCCTCCCGAGGACCTGTTCCTCTCTTTCCTCTCTCCTTCCTTTACAGCCTTAATCACTTCGGTCACCACAGACGGTAGGATCGTCTGTATGACCTGATGAACCTCCTCTGCAACTGCCTCTTTCATTGAGGCCCTCAAATTCGCGCTCTCATCCCCAGCCTCCGGATGAGGGGTCTCAGGTTCTTCATGAGCCACCTCCTCGGCCCTAGGCCTTCCTCTTGTGACCCGTGGTTCAGCACCACGTCCACCACCACCTCCACCACGAGAAGCTTTTGAAGATCTACCACCGGCCATTCTCTAACACACTGAAAGATTCAAACACCAACACGGTCATTCAAGGAACAGCTCAGTTTATGTCAAGTATAGTAAGTCCCTAATTACAGTGGCCAGTTGTGATTAGCCACTTACTTTACTCTTCATACCCCTAGCATTACCTGTCCTGACTACATCAGTATCTAAATCTACCAGCAACACGTAGATCACATAACATACGCACATAATACCGGTTAACATTACGAAAATACCTGATGGCACGCAACTACTCAGATTGGCATCCCATTCCCATTTTCGTCCCATTCTCAGTTTAAGTTAAGGTTTATTTTGAAAATTTACCCATTTCACTTAAACTTTGGCTCTGATACCAACTTGTAAGGCCCCGTTCCCGGGACGCTTACAGTTGGATCCTCATCGCACATAAAACATATATTTTCATCATCTTACATAAAAACATTGCAGCGGAAACATTAAAAACAACATTTTCATTTCATCAAAATGCTTTTGCAAAATAATACAACCGTTCATTACACAATATCATTTTACATTTCATTACAAAAGCATTATAACATTGGATGCCATCCAAAATAAGCTGAGTAGCCGCCCCGTGCCATCCTCAGCAACCTTACCTGCCAACTGGAAACACATAAAAGTCAGCGTTGCTGAGTGAGTTCTAGTTTTATAATAAAACATACTTTTCTTTCGTTAAAACCATTCTATACTTTCATGCGATCACACATCATACGTACACATAGATAATATCATTATTATCTTCATCATTCATTCATACTTTAACTTTCGTTCGTTCATACGTTCTTACTTTCATTCGTTCGTTTATTATTACATCTTTTCTTTCCATCAAACCATAAACTTTACCCTTCTGATCCTAGTACTGGACCTAGGCCTATCATAGACCTTCTATAACGGTGCACAACACCTCATGGTCACAGTACCTAAGGTAAAGTTCAGGATCACTACATCTGTTACTTCATCACGTTCTGGATCAGCGTCAACAGCTATGCCCCAAACTATATGGCTACTGGGCCGAAGTTCATAAATGACTTCCACACTGCACAAAGCCTGGCACCAGCACCGGGGTAAGCGACAAAGATCCCAACTGTATTCTCCACCCCCAACATTATGGGTAACTCGGGTAACCGCTATAAACCACTGCATACTACACCCCTGACGTTATGCGTAACTCAGGTAACCATCATATATTACACCCCAAACATTATGAGTAACTATGACATACTACACCCCCGACGGTATGCATAACTCGGGTAACCGATACATACTACACCCCCAACATTATGCATAACGCGGGTAACTATTACCTACTACACCCCCAACATTATGCATAACGCGGGTAACAACTATACACCATGTACCACACCGATGGTCAGTCACAAAGACTGGAACCCCTGCGTGCACCCTTAAGGGTTAGCTGAACCATACGCGGTTGAGCTTACGACATTTTAGAGCCGTGCACTTCTGTACATTTCGCTTGCAAGCCTTTCACATTTTCATTCGTTCATTAATGCATGCATTCATTCATTCATCATGTTCCTCTTTTCATTATCTTACACTTTACGTTGCATAATACTTTTCAATTTATTTATTAACATTCAACGTAAAGCCACGGAAAGATACACATACATAGCAGGAATATAAACATAAACATACACACATCGCCATACAGGGCATCATCATACATACATACCATCATACACACACATCAATCATACATCACATCATCATCATCACACACATGCCCAACATAACGTCTATGACCTCGAAAGTCAACTTACGCAAGCCTCCGAGAACCTCCCGAGTCAAAACCCACAACTGCATTTTCCCTCGAAAGTCATAAGATAAACCGTTGTTCTTTCGGGCGTATGAGCCCTACTTGGGCGTATGGACACCCTCCAATTGCATGGCCTCCCAGGCGACTGAACACTTAGGCGAATGGATATCAGGCGAATAGACCCCATACGACTGGACTCTCAGTCAAATGACCTTCATGCGTATGGCCTTCAGTCGCATGACTTCAGGCGCATGGGCTTCAGTCGCATGGCCTCTAGGCGCATGGACCTTAGTCGCATAACCTTCGTGCGAATGAACCTTAGTCGCATAACCTTCAGTCGCATGCCTTACAGGCACATGAACTTCAGTCGCATGACTATCATGCGTATGGACATCAGTCGCACACCAAACGGCCGTATGGCCTCCAATCGCACTCCAGTCGGTCGCCTAGCCCTAGCTGATGCAAAATGCAGTTCCAGCCGAACGCAAACTGCCCCTTTCGGCCTCCAAGCTCTTCCAAACTTGATTTTAGCCCAAATCAACCATCCTAAACCTTAGAAGCACCTACCACAACATCATTCAAGCATACACAAGCCCGAAATCCAACCTAAAATGTACCAAACACATACACATACGCATAAAAACAGGTCAACACCTAACTTTTTCAAAAACGGGTTTTATATGTGTTCCAGCCCTAAAATTAGTTGAAAACGTGTAAAAGAGGGGTCCTAGAACTCACATAAACGATCCCGTCGAGTAGAGCTTCGATTTGACCCGCTACACTTCGATTTTCACGCTTGAATCCACCCGAACCAAGCTTTTCTCCTCTTTTCTCCTTCTCTTTTTTCTTTGGTTGAGTTTTGGAAGAATGGGGAGGGTATGGGCTGCCCTCCCCCTTTTATACTCCCACTCATCGAAGTTTCTTCCTGTTTTGGCAAGTTTGTTCTCTCGACTTTGGACTTTATTTCTTTTCTTCTTTCGTCGGCTTCAAAGAAAATTTCCGGGTGTTACAGAGGATACACATATGTACCCAACTCGTGATGTACGTATATGTAACTTTGATCGCTGTGAAAATGAAGATCAACTAGCTGGAAAAAGGTATTGCTCTGTCATCATCGCGCCATCGTCCCTGCATTACACACCATCACTAGCATCGCGTACCATCACTAACACACCATTACCGCCATCGCATACCCCCTTTATGTTGTCAATGGTTCGATCTAGCACCACCAGCACCACCATCAATGGTTCGATTAAACCTTTAAATATTTCAAGAACAACAATTATTCAAGAAATAATACTTTTAAATCAGAGTCAAACCTGCAAATCGGGTGGAAGATGATAAAGACATGTTATGTAAGTGATGTTACATATATGTATCTTGGAAAAAGAGGAAGATCTATTATGTAAGTTACGTTACATATATGTATGTTGGGTTATGTAAGTTAGATATACGTAAGCAGATTAGATTTAAAAGAAGACAATGGTGAATCAGAGAATTTACATGTACATAATGACACGAGATACGTATATGTAAGTGTATGGGTTTGTAAAGAGAGATTTAAATACTTTTACATTTTTTATAAGACTAAAGACAAAGAGAGTTAGCAAGAAGATAAGGAACATACAAGAGCTACGTATGAACATAATAAAGCTAATGTAAACATTTATGAGAAACATATACAAACAATCAATCATTGTATGTAACTCGTACATATACGTAACAAAAATATTTAAGAGATCAAGTTGTTTAGGATAGGGAAACAAATCAGGTTTCCTATTTACTTACATATACGTACTCAGGTCACATATGTGCTTACATATACGTACATATGGGTGAGACTATTCATTGTTGGGTTTTTTTTAAAACAATGAACATGAAGTCAGTTGTTTGAGGGAGATTAAAAAGATGAAGATACATTTAATTGTTTGTTTCCTTTTTCTTTTTTTTTCAGAAAAACATAATTTATGTGGGATGAGAGAAAAGAGTGAATATAGGAATTTTAATATGGTTTCCTAAACTAATATTTGTGTTCTAAATTTGCCCTTATACCATTAATATAATCTCATTTAAATGTCATTATTTATATTAACCATTGATCTAATAGATCAATGGCTTAGATGTTATATATATATATATATATATATATATATATATATATATATATATATATGTATATGTATATGTATATGTATATGATATACATATATATACATATATATATATATGTATATACACATATATATATGATATATATATACATATAGATATATATATATGTATATATATATGTATATACATATATATACATATGTATATATATATGTATATATATATATATATCCCTATGTATATATATATATATCTCTCTATATATCTCTCTCTATATCTGTATATATATCTACCTCTATCTATCTCTATGTCTCTGAATCTCTCTCTCTCCCTCTCTCTCTCTGATCTCTCTCTCTCTCTCTCTCTCTCTCTCTGTATCTCTCTCTCCCTCTCTCTCTCTGTCTCCTCTCTCTCCTCTCTCTCTGTCTCTCTCTATCTCTCTCTCCCTCTCTCGATGGAGATATATAGTAGAACATATAATATACATATGTATATATAGATGTATATACATATATGGATATATAGAGATATACATATATATATATACATATATAGATATGTATATAGATAGAGATAGGATAGATAGAGATAGAGAGATAGTCTAGAGAGGTATAGATATATGTATAGATATGTATATATATACGTATATTACCTATGTCTATATATACGTATATAGAGTATATATTATATATAATATATATATATATATATATATATATATTATCTATATATATATATATATATATATATATATATATATATATATATATATATATATATATATATGGGGAGGATCTAATGAGAACCATATTATAATTGAAAACCATAAAAACTAAATCTTAATCATTATACAATTTGATCAAGGATCATAATTACATGATATTTTTGTTAATTAATCTTAACTAAACTTGACACAATTAAATGAAGAAGGGCATAACAAGAAAATCATATTTGTAATTCTTACTTGCTGTAATTAATGATTACCAAATCTATTAAAAATTTTCCTTCTCTCCTAATTCCCAAATCTCTTTTTTAAACTCTTAAAATTATTAACAAATCATAAAATATGAAGATATTTTGAAAACTAAATGATATGTAGCAAATGGATGGCTGGTACATATACGTGTTGACCATATATGTAAGCTTATAGGTAAGTCTTTGTTCGTTTAATAGTGCGGTTAGGGTTTGCTTATAAACTAAAGAAGGTTTGGTACATATATGTAAGCATATAGGGTTATGTTATTATTTGGTGGTTTTGGTTGCTTAGGAACCGAACATGGCTTGGTACATATACGTATGATCCGTATACGTAAGCAACAAAAATAATGTACGCTATTTTGTTATAGTTATATAATGGATGGAAACAAGTCAACATACTAGGGGTGTATTTTGGAACATGACTTGATACATATACGTATGGTCGATATATGCAAGCAACAAAATTAATGTACATTATATGTATTTTTGTTACGTATACGTAACCTATATACATAACGTGTTACGATTTTCTAATCTTCATCTTCTTTATCATAAATACTAAGAATACACACTAGTATGTGCTTTTAAATAAATAAAATACACAAGATTTCATTCATATCTTGTTGTAAATATTAAAAATCATGATTAGAAAAAATAGGAAAATTTTAAAAAAGATGATTTTAAATCGTATATCATCAAAAATTAAAATAAAATAAACTCAAAAAGATAATGTATTTTAGGTAGAAGAAAAGAAAGATGTATCAGAAACCTCATGATACAATTACCAACTTGAGTAATATAATAATTTGAATTGAAATTGATTTGTGATGGAGAAAATACTCGAACAACAAATAAAATAATTTTTTTATTATTTGTAGAGAAATAAATGAATGAGTTAGTCAACAAATCAATTAGTCTAGGAGTAAATCAAGAAAATTACAAATAAATGATGTCAAAGTTACAAAACTAACCTTTTAGTTAAAATATAAAAAGGAAGAAAAGAAAAAATCTAATTGGTTGAAAGTGGTTTATATGGTTTTCAATTATAAAGGTGGTTTTCATTTGAATGCCTGTCGTTCATCCCCAATCATCGTCTTCATCTTTATCCACATCAACCTCATCCATCTCTAAACAATAAAATAACATGCAAACCTAGAGTTTGAAAACATATTGTAAATTAGTATACTATGGGTTTAGAAATTTCAATTAAGTAGTAGGTTTGATCTAGGATAATTAAATGAATTTTTGTTCAATAAGAACATTTGTGTTATTCGCTTTATCCAAGAGAATTCAAATAATAAAATAAAGTGTATATATGCAAAATTAGTAATACGTATATGTAAGACAACTCAAAATACATGAAGCATAACTATAAATGTAATGAAAATCACTGATACGCATGTAAACTGATTTAAAAAAATACTAACAGAGGTATTCAACTAAATCACTAGTTTCACATATTTAGAACAGAAGCTTTGCGTAAATGTAGCAGCAATGCTACGCATATGTAACAGCAACGTTACTTAAATGTAACAACAGTATAACGTATATGTAATAATTCTTTTAGCCTTCTTCATAGTGTTCTTCGTGTTTGTTATGTTCTTAGAATTCGAAACTAGATGTTTGTTTTGAGTTCATCATCTTCACTAATTCATTGCAAAAACGTGAACAAACTAGAAAAGTTTCTTAGATTCAAAAGTTAAAATACATCAAAGAAAAGAATAAACATTAAACAATAACAGAAAATATTGATTTCTCAAGTCATTTTCGCCCGACTTCGGAGTTTTGGAAATTCCTAGTATCATAATAAAAGAACGAAAAATGAACCTTGTAACGAATAGAATCGAACCATCGAAGAACAAAAATTCAAAATCAAAGGTGACATGATTATAGCGAGACATGGTTGCAATGTTTTGATTAAGGATTTCTATGTTGAAGATGATATTGAGTTCTATTGTGATGATGATGCTGATGAAAAAGGTTTGAACAAACAAGATCGATGAGTTTTGTGATGAAGGAATTTGATGTATATTGACTAAATAAGAAATCTAAAAAATTTGAATTTAAATAAACAGTTGCCAAAATTATAGGGTGTTAATTAATTTTACAAGTATACCCTTTTAACAATAAAAATAAAGAAATATACTATAAATTATATGATTGGTGGATATTAGTTTTCTTGGTTTTCTATTAAAAAGTTGGTTTTCTTTTGAAACCATGTGAGAGAAATTAGGAATGGACTTTGAATGAGGTGTTAAATCCTTATACTACCCTTTATCTTATTTATCTACCCTCCATAATTTTGTATTTAATTACTATAATGCCAATTAAATATAAATTTATGGAGGGTAGATAAATAAGATAAAGGGTAGTATAAGGATTTAACACTTCATTCAAAGTCCATTCCTAATTTCTCTCACATGGTTTCAAAAGAAAACCAACTTTTTAATAGAAAACCAAGAAAACAAATATCCACCAATCATATAATTTATAAAATATTTCTTTTTTTATTGTTAAAAGGGTATACTTGTAAAATTAACACCCTTTAATTTTGGTAACTGTTTATTTAAATTCAAATCTTTTAGATTTCTTATTTAGTCAATATACATCAAATTCCTTCATCACAAAACCCATCGATCTTGTTTGTTCAAACCTTTTTCATCAGCATCATCATCACAATAGAACTCAATGTCATCTTCATCATCGAAATCCTTAATCAAAACATTGCAACCAGGTCTCGCTATAATCATATCACCTTAGATTTTGAATTTTTGTTCTTCGATGGTTCGATTCTATTCGTTACAAGGTTCATTTTTTGTTCTTTTATTATGATACTAGGAATTTCCAAGAACTCCGAAGTCGGGCGAAAATGACTTGAGAAATCAATATTCTCTGTTATTGTTTAAGGTTTGATTCTTTTCTTTGATGTATTTTAACTTTTGAATCTAAGAAACTTTTCTAGTTTGTTCACGTTTTTGCAATGAATTCAAAGTGAAGATGATGAACTCAAAACAAACATCTAGTTTCGAATTCTAAGAACATAACAAACACGAAGAACACTATGAAGAAGGTGAAAACAATTATTACATATACGTAACATTGTTGTTACATTTAAGTAACGTTGTTGTTACATATACGTAGCATTGCTGCTACATGTACGCAAAGCTTCTGTTCTAAATATGTGAAACTAGTGTATTTAGTTGAATACCTCTGTTGGTATTTTTTTTAAATCAGTTTACGTATACGTATCAGTGATTTTCATCACATTTATAGTTATGCTTCATGTATTTTGAGTTGTCTTACATATACGTATTACTAATTTTGCATATATACTCTTTATTTTATTATTTGAATTCTATTGGATGAAGCAGATAACACAAATGTTCTTATTGAACAAAAATTCATTTGACTATCCTAGATCAAACCTACTTCATAATTGAAATTTCTCAAACCCATAGTATACTGTTTTATAATATGTTATCAAACTCTAGTTTGCATGTTATTTTATTGTTTAGAGATAGATGAGGTTGATGTGGATAAAGATGAAGACGATGATTGGGGATTGCAGGATCGGGTTTGTCACTTAAACACTTGTATTTCTCTCAAACTCACTTATGGAAACACTCAAATCAGATGAAGTAATGTCTTTTACAAGAGTTGATAATAATATAATAAGTAACAAAGGAACAAGCAGAAATATATTTTCAAGGCACTTGTATATATTACTTCTCAACTCAAGATATTACAAGACTCTTACAAGCAAAACAAGAGTTACAATGAGAAACTATATATACTAGATCCTACAGCCGGATATACTTTGATACCAGCTGGAAACCTAAGACTAAAGCATATACTACAATGCTAAAGTTAAGGTATCTTAGATAAAGTATTATCTAAGATATGGTAGTCATGACATGTCCATGACTTACCTTTTGTCACCAACTAAAGATGGCAACTGTACTAACATAAAAAGATAAACAGTGGATTAAAGTATGGTCAACTACATGGCTTTTGAGAAAACGCCATGCAGTATCTTAGAGATTTGCAGCGGAGTGTCAGAGAGGCCATACTTATGTCCACTGGATAATAGGAGTGTCTTCCGAAGGTTAATTGGCTTCGCAAGAACAAGTTCTTCCGAAGCCACTTATACTTCGGAAGAGGCTTCTATGCTTCTGAGGCTTTGAGGACTTCTGTACTTCGGAAGTTGACTTCAGATCTTTCTCTCTAAGTCTTGATCTTCGGAAGTAGGTTCTTTGTCTTCGGAAGTTGGAGTTTTCCTTCGGAAGTGTGTTTTACACTTTGTCTTGGGAAGAGCTCCTTCTTCCTTCGGAAGTTCCATACTTAGCTTCGGAAGTCCGTTGTTTGTTGTACCAAAATCTTCTAAGTGACTTGGTTTTGGTTGCAACAGCCTTTCTAGATCCAACAAACTCCCCCTAGGCTGATGCTACAAAAACCTCACTTATTTCTGCTTCTCAAAGCCTTCAGCACAAGGGACAAAAGGTATTTGTCTGTCTCTTTGTTCTTCCCTGAAGTAGTGCTGAGAAGCTTGTACAAGTCATTGGTGGATAGGAGATCCAGACTATCGCTCTAAATGACATGTACCCTTTGTTGTGTCCCCCTGAAGAGAGTTAGTTGATGGGAGTTATAGTCATACTCCCATCTAACAACAGACTCAAGTTTAGGACCTTCAACCATTTGTAGAAAGGCTTTGCCTTTGGTTGCTGATCCTTTCCTTTTCTCCTCCTCTCTCAGTTTCAACTCCTCTTCAACCTTGCTTCTAGAAGTAAGCTCGGCCATATGAAGGCTGCCTAGATGATTTCTGATATGGGCAGCTACATCAGAGTTTGAAGGGTTGGAGAATGGCTTCTCTGCTAACTCAGCAATGTCAAACCTGCTCAAGTGTAGCAGAGATGAGGCACTCAACCTGTTGAGCTCTCCATTCTCTCTTTCAACAATAAAGTTGTGAGAAGAGTCTTCGAACCTCCACTGGATGATCTTCTTTCTAGGTGCTAGAGTTTGTCTTGGCACCCTGTCTCCTTTCTTAGTATCCAGTAGAGTCACCAGCCTTCTCCTTAGCTTCTTTTCTTCCTCATTCAAAGTGTCTGAATTGAGGCCAAGGAGGTTTGCAGCTTGGTCCAAAGTTCCTCTGGGCAGATCAAGAAATTGATCTCTTGTGAGGGAACTTGAGGATCCGTCAACATAGGTGAAATTGACTGAATCCTCCTCACAGGAGATGTCGCTCAGTGTTGTGCAGTTTATGAGCTTTGTCTTGACTGCCTTGAATTCTTCCATGGAGAGATGTTTAGAAGGCTGAGGGGATGGTTTGATGGGTTGATGGGTAGGTTGAGGTGTTTGGGTTCTGGCTAAGGTTTTGGGTTCGAGGATAGGTAGTTTAGGTGGTTGAGGTGAAGAGGTTGGTAGGTGTGATGGTGTAGGTTCAGGGGTGTATGGTTCAGAAGTTGGTTCGGTTTTGATTGGGAAGGAAAAGGGTATAGGTTCAGGTTGAGGTTGGGTTTGGAGTTTGGGTTGAGTGGTTGCTTTGAAGGTCATCCCCTGTCCCCTTCTATACATCTCCTTCCTCTTCCCCGCGCGAATGTCAGCCTTAATGTCACTGACATGTCGCTGGAGAGTCTTTTCTGACATGGGACCCACCTGCCTGCCAGAGAAGCCATGAGCCTTAAGATAACTTTTCATCCAGGCCTTCTCACCTATCTTCTTGGCAGCAGTCAGTCCTGCTTCCTCTTCTTTCTTCTTCTTTTGCAACAGCTTTTCCCTTGCAGCTCTCTTTCTCTCTTTCTCCATTTGATCTTGCTCTTTGTTGAAGAGCCATAAGATCGTTCATTGTTATGTGGAGACAACTCTTCTTGAGAGAACCTCTGGAGAGTAGGAAGGTTATCCTTTCCCTCCTGAGCTGCAGATCAGCTTCTGTTTCCCTTCTCTCCCTTCTTCTTCTAAGGCCAACCTTGCAGATTCTTCTTTTTGCTGTTTTAGCAGCAAGGTTGCCTTTTCTAGCTCTATTAACTCTCTAGTGGTAGCAGGAGTACATCTTCAGTTGCAGCCCCTAGACCAACAAGTCTATCTATGAACTCTACTCTTTTTCGGTTGTTGACTGCCTCCTGGTTGGCTGCAGCTGCTTTGGTACTTCCAGCTAATAGTTTCCCAGTTGGAAGCCTACCTTTTCTTTTAAGCTTTCCAACCTTTCTTCCTCCTGAAGCTCTTCCGAAGTCATCTTCCTCTTTCCTTTGATGTCTTCGGAAGTACTAGACTTTGGGGGGGTTCTTGGATGGAAGATCCAGTTGGGTAGTAGTAGAGATGGGAGCTGGAGTTAATGCTGATGTCAAAGCTAAAGGTTGGGTGAGAAAATCCTCCCTATTAACCTCATATGCAAATTCCAGAATTGCATCTGTGACTATTAGATCATCGGATAATGAGAATAGTCCTTCCGCAGCAGCAATTTCAGCTTCGGAAGTTGAGATTGTTCTTCCGAGGCTTTGAATTGTGCTTCGGAAGTCTGTGAAAATACACTTTCTGTCCCAACTGTTTCAGTTGCTAGGCCATCAGTCCTTGTTTCCCCTTCAAAGTAATCTCAGGTTCCACTTGGACCTTAGGTTGACCAACTTCCTCAGTGGTAGATAGTGGTAGAAGGTGCATTTAACCTCTGAAGCTCTTGAGCTCCGAAGTAGATCACAGACATATCAGGGCTTGGCTGTGATCTATAAGGGATTCCAATAGGAACTTGTTAAAGAACCTATTGAGATCTTGGAGCATCCTTTGATCCCCTTGAAAAACAACTGGAGGAGGCTCAGGGAAATAGTAGCTTGTTGCACAGGATACTTTGAGCTCAAGGAAGTGAGAGCTTGACTTTGGTTTCCTCTTGTCTTGACTTTTTCTCTGAACACTCTCCCCCTTTTTGGTAGCATCATCCTGAGAGCTTGATGAGCTAGAGGAAGAGGTCAAGAAGACCTGAATTGGTACATGCCTAACAGACCTCTCAATCTGTTCTCAGCTAGTTTGCCTTGAGAGTTTCAATCTCAAGTTGCTGAGTGGCAGACCTATCCTCTAAAGTCCTAACCTTAGATTCAAGGTTTGAGACTTTAGAAAGTAGGTCTTGAATGGTGAGTTGCATCTTCCCTCATCTTCTTTTGAAGAATCATGGGGAGATGAGGTAACATACCTGGTATGTTCATCCTCACCACCAGATGTGGTTTCTTGGCGCCCTGGTTTCCCTTGCACAATGATGTCTCTTTCAGAGTCATCAAAGGGCATGGTTGCCGTAGATTCAGTCTCAGTTCCGTTACCACTGTCCTAAGGATTCATTGAGGCTCCTTCAGTAGTGGCAGCTGAATCTACATGAGTCCCCTCCACATCAGTGGGACTCACCTCAGTAAGGCTTTTTGATGGGGGCTAGAGATAAGGGGTCTCTCTAGGCTCTGTTGATTCTTGAGAAGGTGTTGTGGATAAATTCATTGCCTTTAAGAGACATAATCTCTTCACCAGCTCCAGTCAAAAGGTCAGTAAAGGATATGGAATTGAAACCTAATGACCCGGGACTTTGATCAATGTCTAGAGGCATTGAGCCTGTGATAGGGTTGTCCCTTTTTGGCTGCTGAGGGAGTATAGAGACTCTCCTAAGGGCTATCAGCTTGGTTTTCGGGCTCATGGGTCTGAGACTGAGGAGACTCAAGACCCATATTGAGGTCAATTGTGAAGGATGGTTGGACCTCAAGCTGAGTGGGAGCCCTTTGTTCCACTATAGCCTTTTTGGATAGAACATGAGGAGCTTGTTCAATCAGAGTAGATTGAACAAGGGTTCGTTTGTGACGTCTCTGATAGGTAATTGTAATGGGTGGAAAAGGTAGATTTGGCAGAGTGAGGGTAGTTGCTGGTGTGGGTTCATCACCTGTGGGGTTAACAGGGATGTCACCAGGAGCCATTGGCTCAATCATACTGGAAGAAGTGCAGTATCTCTTCCAGTGAAGTTGGTGGACACTCTCTTCAAGGTCTTGAAGATGGTCGGCCTCATTTGAGGAGCAGTCAGAGTAGCTGCACAGGCAAGCTTGCCCTGGTCTAGCTCACAGTTGATTATGTGTTGAAGAAACCTGGGATACATGAAGAATGTGTCCCTTTGAAGATTTCCCATTAGGTTAGTCAGCACAAACCTTGAATAGTTGAAGCGGAGGCTTTTACCAACCCATGAACTAGGCACCCAAGTTCATATGGGATTTGATCCCATCCCCCAGATTTATTAGACAGCAGTGAAGAACCACACGAAGCAGGAACTTTCATTTGTAGGAGAAGTTGAATTTGTAAACAGTTGACCTGCTGACATATCCACCGTATCCCATTTCGAGATAAGAATTGTCCAAATCTGTTTTGGGGAATTCCGTTGGAGCGCCCTCATCATGAAGCTCTAGATGCTCCCTGATGATCTGTTCAGATATAACCAACTCCTGGCCGCAGATGCTCGACCGAATAACACGAACCTCGTTTAGGGTTTCAATCTGACCATTTGCCCAAAATTCAGACATTTGGTTTGAGTAAATCGTGGGGTTTACAGTCAGAGCGGTGTAATACGAAGATTGGGTTAGAAAAGAATGATGTCTGAGAAGTCAACATCCCTTGAAGAATCAAGGAGTGCGACTTGGTTGTGCTGAGGGTTTAGTGCCATTGAAGAAGATGATAGAAAGATAGTTCGGAATAGGTAAATTGGAGAAGAAGAAAGCTTTTAGGGCAGTAATTTGGGTAAAAAGGATGTAAGTGATTAACCGGAAGTATTTAAATGGGTGGGTGGAATGACGGTTTAAAGGGGTAAATGGATAAGACGATGTGAGGTTTCAGTGGATGATGTGACATGGGCGGTAAGGTTAGTCTATTTAAATAATCCGACATCATTAAAAAATCTTTACTTTTTACAGAGTGGGGCCCAAAAGATTTCCGTTACACAGTAAAATCTTTCTTCCGAGTATAAAGCATTTCCGAAGGTAATATTCTTCCGAAGGCAAATTTACTTCCGAAGGTAAATTAATTACTTCCGAGAGTATATGTTGCTTTTCAAGTGGAGTGTGTTAAAAGCTTTGGAAGTTGATCTGATATGAAATCAATCGCTTCTTCTGAGACTTAACACTCTTCCGAGAAGAAAATTATCCTGGGAGAAATTTGCTTCGGAAGCTATGCAAAATATCTCCGAGGGTTAATTTCTCTTCGGAAGAATTCATACTTAGAAAAATTTAGACAAAACATCTTTTGTAACAGGGCTTAGATTGTTTTGACATGAGACTTTACACATTAAAAGGTTTTCAAATGAGATTAACTAATCAATGTTTATCATCCCAATAGCTGTAATGAGATATTTAAATCTTTGTTCATCAAAGGCTTTGGTGAACACATCAGCATATTGTTCATTTGAGTCAACTTTGATTAGTTTGATACGATTTTTCTTATGAATATCTCTAATGAAATGATACCTGATATCAATGTGCTTAGTCTTGGAGTGCTTCACTGGATTTTAGTAATGGATATAGCACTGTTGTTGTCAATGTGGATAGGAGTGCTCATGAAGTTAAATCCGTAGTCTATCATCTGGTTTTGAATCCATAGCAGCTGAGCACAACAACTAGCAGCAGCAATGTATTCAGCTTCAGCAGTTGATGTAGAGACACATGATTGCTTCTTGCATTGCCATGAGATGATCCTTCCACCAAGAAATTGACATCCACCAGATGTGGATTTCTTGTTGATGTTGCAGCCACCATAATCACTGTCAGAGTAACCATAGAGATTGAAATGCTATTTCTTGGATACCAAAGACCTAGTTTAGATGCTCCTTTGAGGTATCTGAGAATTCTCTTGGTAGCTATTAGGTGAGACACCTTGGAGCAGCTTGATATCTTGCACAATGCAAGTTGCAAACATGATATCAGGTCTACTTGCTGTGAGATACATCAGAGAACCAATAATTGCTCTGTACTGATGTTGATCAGTATCCTCTCCCTCAGAATCAGGGCAGAGATTGTGGTTTCTGGGTATAGGTGTTTTTGCTGCTTTACAATCCTTCATATCAAATCGTTCTAAGATATCATTGACTACTTAGATTGATTGAGGAAGAACCCTTCCTTCAATTGCTTTACCTGAATTCCAAGGAAAAATTCCATTTTTCCCATGGAACTCATCTCGAACTTCTTCTTCATAATTCTCTCAAAGTCTTTACACATTTGGTCATTTGAGGAACCAATATGATATCATCAACATAGACTTGAACGAGCAAGATGTCTTTCCCAGACTTCTTATGAAGAGTCTTATCAGTCTTATAATGGTACCTCTAGTGTAACCATTCTTCATGAGAAATTGAGACAATGTCTCATACCACAGCCTAGGTGCTTGGTGCAGCCCATATAGAGCTTTATCCAACTTTCACACATAGTTTGGATGCTGTGGATCTTCAAATCTGGAGGCTGGCATACATAGACTTCCCTATCTATATCCCCATATAGAAAGGCACACTTGACATCAAGCTGGTAGACAGTGAAATTCTTGGATGCAGCATAAGCAAGGAAGATCCTAACTGCCTCAAGTCTTGCGACAGGTGCAAAGACATCAGTATAATCGATTCCCTCTTCTTGAGTGTATCCTTGAACCACCAGTCTTGCCTTGTTCTTGATAATCAAGCCTCTATCATCTCTCTTGTTTCTGAATACCCATTTAGTGCCTATAGGTACTTGACCAGATGGTAGCGGACATAGGTTCCAAACCTTTTGTCTTTTGAATTGAAGCAGCTCCTCTTGCATTGATTCAACCCAGCTACTATCTTTCAAGGCATCTTCCACCTTCTTGGGTTCCATTTGGGATAAAAGCATGAGTACAAGCAGACATTCCCATATGAGTTTGTCCTCTTGTTCTCACGCCTTCAGAGACTTCCCCTATGATGTTTTTAGCTGGATGAGTGTTATGAATCTTAAGTCTAGGAATCACCTCCAGTTGCAAAGATAAGTCCAAATTGGACATATTTTGCTCAGGAGCTTGAATACTTGGTCCAGCTGTTGTTTCAAACTCATTCAATGAGGACTGATTGAATGAAAGAGAAACATCATCATTTCTTTGCTGTGAAGCATCATTAACAGTTGCCTGTTCCTTGAAGATGGTGCTTTATCAGCTGGTGTTGTGCAGGTCACCCGAAGAGATTTGAAAGTCAACAGGTGAATCCCTTGTTAAAGTACCACTATCTCTTGAAATGGTTATACTGTCAGATCTTTCAATAGTGGGAACTTGATTTGCTTGCAACTCTTGGAGAACTTGGAATAGGTCTGGGAAGCTCAAACAGTTGATCTTTCATCAGAATCACTTTGAGCACCTGTTCCAGCTGAAACATTCTCACAAGATGGTTTAGAATAGTTTGGAAACAATTCTAAATCAAAGATATGATCAGGGCCATTCCCCCTAACACAAGGAGTGTGCTCATTAACTACAATGTTGGAAGATTCCTCAAATTGTTGGTTTTAATATTATAAACTCTATAAGCTTTAGAGTAAGAGGAATACCCAACAAAGATAGCATCATCTGACTTTTCAGCAAATTTTGCCAAATTGTCTTTTGTGTTAAGTATGGTACACCTGCTGCCAAAGGACTTAGAAAGCCAATGAATGGTGGCCTCTTGTTCCATAACTCATAAGGGGTTTTCCATGTGGCTTTACTACAAGAACTCTGTTCTGCACATAGCATGCAGTGCTAACTGCCTTTGCCCAGAATGTTAGAGGCAGCTTTGAATCAGCTAACATAGTCCGAGCAGCCTCAATAAGTGTCATATTTCTCCTCTCAGCAACACCATTTTGTTGAGGAGTTCTAGGAGCACTATATTGTTTGGCAATCCCTTTTGAGTTACAAAATGAGTCAAGAACTAGGTTCTTAAACTCAGTCCCTTGATTACTTCTAATTATTTTAACCTTGTGATCAACTTGATTTTCTATTTTAAGAATAAAAGATTTTAAAGTTTCAGCTGTTTCATCTTTGGTTCTTAAAAAGAATACGCATGTAAATCTAGTAAAATCATCAACAATCACAAGGCAATATGATTTCCTTCCAATGCTCATTATACTTGTGGGACCAAATAGATCCATGTGCAATAAGTGTAATGGAGTGGTGATGGAGTTAACAACTTTGGATTTATGAGAAGCCCTGTGTTGTTTCCCTTTCGGGCAAGCAACACAGTTATCTTTGCAGAAAAATTCCTTTTTAGGCAAACCATGTACCAAGTTATTTTTAGCCAATTTATTCATTGTCTTAAAATTTACATGACACATTCGTTTATGCCATAGTGTTGACTCATCACCATCAGCTTTGGAAAGAAAGCATGATACTTCTCCCATTGGGGAAGCATTGTTCATATCGCTTGTACCTATCCCCTTCCTGGGAGATCTAAGAAGCACCAAATTCCTGAGGATTGTCATCCCGGGTTTGAGGATAATGCACTCATGTTCTGTGAAGAGCATTTGATGCTTTTGATCACAGAATTGAGAAACACTTAACAGGTTGTGTTCAAGCTGTTTGACAAAATTAACTTGTCAACTTTTAACTTTCCATTGGATATACTTCCTCTGCCAGAAATATATCCTCCGGCCTCACCTCCAAACTGGACAGGACCTCCATCATAATGTTAAAATTGTTGAAGAAGAGATCTATTCCCTGTCATGTGCCTGGAGCATCCACTATCTACAATTCAAATGTTGTTATTCTTGTCATATGGATGTCCCTGCACATAAGGTGAGATAATTAGTTTTGATTGGAAACCCAAGCCTTATTGGTCTTGGGTTCTTCCAATGATAATGACATAATTGAACCAAAATTTATGCATGGGGGTTCAATGGATGTCTTTGAAGAAGAGGTTTGGGCTACAGCATCTTCCTTGATCTTCCATTCCATCCCTTGGTTGATCATAGAGGATGAGCTTGTTGAAGCTTTTGTAGCTTGGCATTCTTCCGAAGCTTCTTTCTTTTCGGAAGAAACCTTCACCACCTTTTCTTCCGAAGCAGTCTTCTTCTGGGATGGTTTCAAGGGGACTCTTTTGCTTTTCTGAGTCTTTCCAGCTGTAACTTCCAAAGCCTTTTTCCTTTTGGAGAAGAGAATTTTCTTCCGAAAGAAGCCTTGCTTCGGAAACAAGCTTTCCCTTTTTCATCACTTGAACCATTTGATATGGTCCAAATAGAAACCTTCCCTGACTCCTTCCTTTTTAACATTATTTGCATAATGTGTGCTAGCAGGTTGTAGTAACAATCTTGTCCATGTGGTTTTGCAGACCACACATTATGCATGCAATGTTAAATGTAAGGATTGCTGTTTCTTGTTCTTTTTCTCTTATCAGCAACCTTTCCCTTTAATTTCTGATCCTTTGGTAGGATAGGAGTACTGGTACTACACTCCTTCCTGAATCAGAATTTCCAACCACCTGGAATCCAGTTGAGATGAATACACCCTTTTGCTTTGGGTCTATCTTTAGCTTGGACTCAGTCACTTTCTTGGCAGTTTTTCTGGCTGCCTTAGCTCTGCTTCTTCTGGCTTTGGTGGTCAGGGTTTGATCATCATTGGCAGGGGAGGGATACATAATTACCTGGTCCTTCCCTGTGATGGTCTCCATAGTTGCATCATTCTTTGACTCATGAGAAGGTGTGTCAGCAGATGGAACCTCTTGCTCTTCAGTACCACACCTTGGTTGTCTTATAGACTCATAAGAGTGTGGTGGAGCAATCTTATTGGTTCCCAACCCACCTTTGTTTTGGTAACAAAGTTTTGAGTGAGAGGATGATGCAAGAATGGCTTGGAAGTTTTGCTCGGAAATAGCATACTTCCTGGCTTGAACCTCAGCAGTAGACAAGCTGGGCTTGAGCCTCAGTCAATTTGGATATTAAATCCATTATTTGAGTCTTGTAGTTTGTATGTTCATGTTTTAAGAGGGACACAGTTTTCTCTAACTCCTCAATTTTTCTTTGGTAGTCAGATTCAACCTTTTAAAGTCAGATATTTAAAACATTTAAAGACTCAATATCAGATTTAATTTCCATATTGTAGTCCTGATACAGTTTAACCTTAGCAATACAGGCAGGAGTACAGAGATGTTCATATACCTTGTTTTCATCTGTTCCGGCCATAAGTGCTTGAGCAGGAGTCACATCCTGAACCATGAAGCTCCAGTCAACCTCTTGAGCCATTGCAGCAGTCTCTGTTGACTTTCCGGTGGGCTTTGGTGTAGACGGATGTGTGGAGGCCTGTGAGTTCCCGGGTTGGACTTGGGAGCCTTGCATTCCCTTGCAAAATGACCAAGTTGGTTACAGTTGTAACATTTGGCCTTGCTTTTGTCAAACCCAATTTGCTGTTGATTGGGTTCTGAGGGAATTGCCTTCCTAGTTCTTTAAAGAACTTTGCTCTGTAGGTTAGAAGAGCCATTTGTTGGACTATGTACCTGAAATATTGCTGGCTAAGAGTCTCTCCAGCAACATAGGTGAAGTTCTCAAACTGCTGCTTCAGTGAGTCCTTCTTGGAATCATTTGAGCTCGAGTACATTGACCAAGCGCATCAAAGAGTTCTTTGGCAGACTTACAATGCTCAAACCCCACCATGATAGAGTTTGCAATTGCAGTCATAAGAACAGTCATAGCATTGCTGTCTATGTCAAGCTTCTTCCTGTCTTCATTAGAATAATCTTCAACGGCTTTCTCAATCATGGCACCGTTTCCACCAGCTACTTTTGGCTTATACGGGCCATTGACAATGGATTGCCACATCTTGCTGTCTTGATACCTGATGAAGCCTTCCATTCTTTGCTCCGAGACCTGAAGTATTTAGGGGTGATGATGGGAGCTTTGGTCATCGTCCCCATCTCTACTTCAGATTTGTTGAGGGCCATTTTGAGTGAGGTATAAGGAGGAGTGAAAAACTGGTTGATTAGGATGGTAAAATCTCACAATCAAGAGCCTAAAAAGCTCCGATACCAATTGCAGGATCGGGTTTGTCACTTAAACACTTGTATTTCTCTCAAACTAAACACTCAAATTAGATGAAGTAATGTCTTTTACAAGAGTTGATAATAATATAATAAGTAGCAAACAAAACAAGCAGAAATATATTTTCAAGGCACTTGTATATATTACTTCTCAACTCGAGATATTACAAGACTCTTACAAGCATAAAACAAGAGTTACAATGAGAAACTATATATACTAGATCCTACAGCCGGATATACTTTGATACCAGCTGGAAACCTAAGACTAAAGCATATACTACAATGCTAAAGTTAAGGTATCTTAGATAAAGTATTATCTAAGATATGGTAGTCATGACATGTCCATGACTTACCTTTTGTCACCAACTAAAGATGGCAACTGTACTAACATAAAAAGGTAAACAGTGGATTAAAGTATGGTCAACTACATGGCTTTGAGAAAACGCCATGCAGTATCTCAGAGATTTGCAACGGAGTGTCAGAGAGGCCATACTTATGTTCACTGGATAATAGGAGTGTCTTCCGAAGGTTAATTGGCTTCGGAAGAACAAGTTCTTCCGAAGCCACTTATACTTCGGAAGAGGCTTCTATGCTTCCGAGGCTTTGAGGACTTCTGTACTTCGGAAGTTGACTTCAGATCTTTCTCTCTAAGTCTTGATCTTCGGAAGTAGGTTCTTTGTCTTCGGAAGTTGGAGTTTTCCTTCGGAAGTGTGTTTACACTTTGTCTTCGGAAGAGCTCCTTCTTCCTTCGGAAGTTCCATACTTAGCTTCGGAAGTCCTTTGTTTGTTGTACCAAAATCTTCTAAGTGACTTGGTTTGGTTGCAACAGCCTTTCTAGATCCAACAAGGATGAACAACATGCATTCAAGTTTAAAACAAGATGTCACATCTACGTAATACTACTATGACTTATACGTAACATTGCTATTACGTATACACAACACTACTATTAAGAGACGAGGATTGGGGATGAATGATAGGCATTCAAATTTGATTGTATAAAATTCATGTTTTGCACACAAAGAACATAATGATGTTACGTATGTAACACCATTATTACATGTAAGTAACACCATCGTTACGTATACGTAACACTACCATTTCGAAGAGTCTTACTAACATGGAGTTTATAGGTGCTAAATATATGTAAACTTTAATCATTTGTTCTTATTCTTCGTCTTTATTTATTTTTTTGACAAATATTATGGTTAGCAATGTATATAGATTATTACACATATTAACCATCTATTGTATTAGCATGCATTACACTATTTACATATGTTACATTGGGCAATACTATTTTTTTACTAAATATCTGTACATTTATTTTGATATGTCAAGGTTTTTATTTAACTTAAGTTTCCATACATATACGTAAGCTAAGTAAAACCATACAAAGATAGTGATACATATATGTATCAAAGCTACCAAGTTAATAAAGCGATTGCATCTGATGTACGTTTGATACTCATGTATAGCTTTTCTTTGGATACATATATTTTTCTAATAAAAATTTAAAGTTTGCTATAATATTTAAATATTAAAAGAGAGAGAGAGGGGGGGAGAAAGAGTATGATTTTAGGGATATAATCAACTGTAAATGAAGGCTTCCATACATTTATATAGTTGTTTTGTCTATTATACCCCTTTAACTTTATAAATTTAATTCTTTAAATTCCATTTATTTATCATCTTGTCATTATGTGATCTCAACCATTAATTAAACAAATCAATGGTGGATTAGTGGTTTTTATGGTTTTCTATTAAAAATGAGTTTTCTCTTAAACCCTCCCTATATATAGAACATATATAGATATACATAGATGGAGAGTAGAGATATAATAGACATAGAGAGAGATAGACAGATATATAGACAGAGATAGAGAGAGAGAGAGAGAGAGATAGAGACCAGATAGAGAGAGAGAGAGATCGAGATACAGACAGAGAGAGAGACAGAGATAGGTAGAGACTAGAGATAGAGACATAGTGAGAGAGAGATAGAGAGAGAGAGAGAGAGAGAGAGGAGAGAGAGAGAGAGGAGAGAGAGAGAGAGAGAGAGAGAGAGACATAGAGAGAGAGAGAGAGAGAGAGACAGAGAGAGAGAGACAGAGAGAGAGAGACAGAGAGAGAGAAGAGACAGACAGAGACAGAGACAGAGACAGGAGAGAGAGAGAGAGAGAGAGAGATAGATAGAGAGAGAGAGAGATAGAGATAGACAGAGAGAGAGAGAGATACAGAGAGAGAGAGAGAGAGAGATAAGAGAGATGAATAGATATACAGAGATTAGAGAGAGAGAGATACAGATAGATATATGGAGATATATATATTGAGAACCGTCATTTTTTCACCATTAATTTAGTATTTTCACCATATATAGATAGATAGAGAAGAGAGAGACATAGAGAGAGAGAGAGAGAGAGATAGAGAGAGAGATTAGAGAGACTAAGGAGAGATAGAGGAGAGGAGAGAGAGAGAGAGAGAGAGACAGAGAGAGGAGAGAGACAGAGAGAGAGATAGAGAGATGAGAGATAGAGAAGAGTCTAGGTATATATATATCTATGTATATTTAGTCTCTTATATTATATATCTCTAATATATAATATTGTATATATATATGATATCTTATATATATATTATATATATAATATATATAGATAGGTATATATATATATATATGATATATATATATATAATATATATTGAGAACCGTCATTTTTTCACCATTATTAGTATTTTTAGATTTCCAACGCCTACCATATAATATCCTTTTATTTTAAATTGTCCACCCGTTATTTACATATATAAATCTTGTTAGACCATGTGTAATACCTGATTCCATAAAATTCGGTATTACACATGTGTTGAATGAATTTCGTTAAAACAATTTTTTAATTTTTTTATTTTTATGAAAGATTGAAAGTAGAAAAACATTTTTGTTTTTTAAGTTTTTTATTTTTATGTATTTTTGTTTTATAACCTTTTAATCATATTTTTTGTTATTATCATTTCCTATTGAAAACTAGTAGCTCACATTGATTCTAAAGTTATCACAAACAAGGAGTTTTTATTTGATCCTCTCCTTATATATACATCACACACACACATAAACATATATATATATATATATATATATATATATATATATATATATATATATATATTTATATATGCATATATATACACTATATTAAAAATTTACCTGCTTTATTTTTAAAACCTTTATAACTTTTTTATAAATTATTTTTTAAGAATTACACTATGTGTGGATCTAGAAAGGCTGTTGCAACCAAAACCAAGTCACTTAGAAGATTTTGAGTACAACGTACAAAGGACTTCCGAAGCTAAGTATAGAACTTCCGAAGGAAGAACGAGATCTTCCGAAGACTAAGTGTAAAACACACTTCCGAAGGAAAACTCCAACTTCCGAAGACAAAGAACCTACTTCCGAAGATCAAGACTTAGAGACAAAGATCTGAAGTCAACTTCCGAAGTACAAGAAGTCTTCAAAGCCTCGGAAGCATAGAAGCATCTTCCGAAGTATAAGTGGCTTCGGAAGAACAAGTTCTTCCGAAGCAAGTTAACCTTCGGAAGACACTTCTATTATCCAGTGGACATAAGTATGGCCTCTCTGACACTCCGCTGCAAATCTCTGAGATACTGCATGGCGTTTTCTCAAAAGCCATATAGTTGACCATACTTTAATCCACTGTTTACCTTTTTATGTTAAGTATAGTTGTCATCTTTAGTTGGTGACAAAAGGTAAGTCATGGACATGTCATTACTACCATATCTTAGATAATACTTTATCTATGATACCTTAACTATAGTATTGTAGTATATGCTTTAGTCTTAGGTTTCCAGCTGGTATCAAGTATATCCGGCTGTAGGATCTAGTATATATAGTTTCTCATTGTAACTCTTGTTTATGCTTGTAAGTGTCTTGTAATCTTGAGTTGAGAAGAATATATACAAGTACCTTGAAAATATATTTCTGCTTGTTCCTTTGATTACTCATTATATTATTATCAACTCTTGTAAAAGGCATTGCTTCATCTGATTTGAGTGTTATTATAAGTGAGTTTGAGAGAAACACAAGTTTAAGTGACAAACCCGATCCTGCAATTGGTATCAGAGCTTTTTAGGCTCTTGATTGTGAGATCTTACCATCCTAATCAACCAGTTTTTCACTCCTCCTTATATCTCACTCAAAATGGCCCTCAACAAATCTGAAGTTGAGATGCGAACGATGACCAAAGCTCCCATCATCGCCCCTGAAAACTTCAGGTCTTGGAGCAGAAGAATGGAAGGCTTCATCAGGTACCAGGAAGCAAGATGTGGCAATCCATAGTCAATGGCCCGTATAAGCCAAAAGTAGCTGGTGAAAACGGTGCCATGATTGAGAAAGCCGTTGAAGATTATTCTGATGAAGACAGGAAGAAGCTTGACATAGACAACTATGCTATGACTGTTCTTATGACTGCAATCCCAAACTCTATCATGGTCGGGTTTGAGCATTGTAAGTCTGCCAAAGAACTCTTTGATGCACTTGCTCAAATGTACTCAAGCTCGAATGATTCCAAGAAGGACTCACTAAAGCAGCAGTTTGAGAACTTCACATATGTTGCTGGAGAGACTCTTAGCCAGCAATGTACATGGATCTCATCTCTCTTCCCTTCAATCTGTGGGAATCACTCATGAACTCAGAGACCTTACTAGAAAGTTTATGAGTGCTCTACCCAATGAGTGGACATTCTACTGTGTCTCCATCAAGAGAACAGAGAATCTGAATACACTCACCATGACCGAACTCTATGGGATCCTTGATGGATATCGTTTGGAATTGGAAAGCAAGAGGGGCCACCAGACAAGCAGACCCTTGAGTCTTCCTGCTAGCAACACTTCAATGGTTGCTGAAGGCTCAGGCATCTCCCAGTCTCAGCAATACTTGACCTACACCCAGCAGCCATCTTGTTCCTCTGGGCCTTACATCATATTTCCTGAGACTCCAAGGTCTCAACAAGCTCAGCAAAGCTCCTTTCAGGAGGGCTGTGCATTTGTCTCAGGGAATAGGCACTCAAATGACTATCAATACTGCTTTGATGATCTAGAGTGTTTTAGCCCGGATGAGATAGAGTATATGGACATAGTCCAACAAATGGCTCTTCTAACCTACAGAGCAAAGAAGTTCTTTAAAAGAACTGGAAGGCAATTCCCTCAAAACCCAATCACCAGCAAATTTGGGTTTGACAAAAGCAAGGCCAAATGTTACAACTGTAACCAACTTGGTCATTTTGCAAGGGAATGCAAGGCTCCCAAGTCCAACCCGGGAACCTCACAGGCCTCCACACATCCTTCTACACCAAAGCCCACCGGAAAGTCAACAGAGACTGCTGCAATGGCTCAAGAAGTTGACTGGAGCTTCATGGTTCAGGATGTGACTCCTGCTCAAGCACTCATGGCAGGAACAGATGAAAACAAGGTATATGAACATCTCTGTACACCTGCTTGTATTGCTAAGGTTAAACTATATCAGGACTACAATATGGAAATTAAATCTGATATTGAGTCTTTAAATGCTTAAAATCTGACTTTAAAAGGGCTGAATTTGACTGCCAAAGAAAAATTGAGGAGTTAGAGAAAACTGTGTCCCTCTTTAAACATGAACATACAAACTACAAGACTCAAATCAAGGATTTAATATCCAAATTGACTGAGGCTCAAGCCCAGCTTGTCACTGCTGAGGCTCAATCCAGGAAGTATGCTATTTCCGAGCAAAACTTCCAAGCCATTCTTGCATCATCCTCTCACTCAAAACTTTGTTATCAAAACAAAGGTGGGTTGGGAACCAATAAAATTGCTCCACCACACTCTTATGAGTCTGTAAGACAACCAAGGTGTGGTACTGAAGAGCAAGAGGTTCCATCTATTGACCCACCTTCTCAAGAGTCAAAGAATGATGCAACTATGGAGACCATGACCATCACAGGGAAGGAATAGGTAATTGTGCCCTCCCCAGCCAATGATGATCAAACCCTGACCACCAAAGCCAGAAGAAGCAGAGCTAAGGCAGCCAGAAAAACTGCCAAGAAAGTGGTTGAATCCAAGCTAAAGATAGACCCAAAGCAAAAGGGTGTATTCATATCAGTTGGATTCCAGGTGGTTGGAACTTCTGATTCAGGAAAAGAGTACAGTACCAGTACTCCTATCCTACCAAAGGATCAGAAATTAAAGGGAAAGGTTGCTGATGAAGAGAAAAAGAACAAGAAACAGCAATCCTCTCATTCCTAGAAAGTTAACATTGCATGCATAATGTGTGGTCTGCAAAACCACATGGCTAAAGATTGTTACTACACTCCTGCTAGCACACATTATGCAAATAATGTTAAAAGAGAAGGAATCAGGAAAGGTTTCTCATTTGGACCATATCAAATGGTTCAAGTGATGAAAAGGGAAAGATTTTTTCCGAAGCAAGGCTTCTCTCGGAAGAAAATTCTTCTTCCGAAAGGAAAAAGGCTTCGGAAGACTCAGAAAAAACAAAAAAACAGTCCCCTTGAAAACATCCCAGAAGAAGATGTTCGGAGAAGGAGAAAAGGTGGTGAAGGTCTCTTCCAAAAAAAAAAAGAAGCTTCGGAAGAATGCCAAGCTACAAAAGCTTCAACAAGCTCATCTTCTATGATCAACCAATGGGATGGAATGGAAGATCAAGGAAGATGCTGTAGCCCAAACCTCTTCTTCAAAGACACCCATTGAACCCCCATGCATAAATTTTGGTTCAATTATGTCACTATCATTGAAGAACCCAAGACCAATAAGGCTTGGGTTTCCAATCAAAACTAATTATCTCACCTTATGTGCAGGGACATCCATATGACAAGAATAACAACATTTGAATTGTAGATAGTGGATGCTCCAGGCACATGACAGGGAATAGATCTCTTCTTCAACAATTTCAACATTATGATGGAGGTCCTGTCCAGTTTGGAGGTGAGGCCGGAGGATATATTTCTGGCAGAGGAAGTATATCCAATGGAAAGTTAAAAGTTGACAAAGTTAATTTTGTCAAACAGCTTGAACACAACCTGTTAAGTGTTTCTCAATTCTATGATCAAAAGCATCAAATGCTTTTCACAAAACATGAGTGCATTATCCTCAAACTCGGGATGACAATTCCTCAGGAATTGGTGCTTCTTAGATCTCCCAGGAAAGGGGATATGTACAAGCTTGATATGAACAATGCTTCCCCAATGGGAGAAGTATCATGCTTTCTTTCCAAAGCTGATGGTGATGAGTCAACACTATGGCATAAACGAATGTGTCATGTCAATTTTAAGACAATGAATAAATTGGCTAAAAATAACTTGGTACATGGTTTGCCTAAAAAGGAATTTTTTTGCAAAGATAACTGTGTTGCTTGCCTGAAAGGGAAACAACACAGGTCTCCTCATAAATCCAAAGTTGTTAACTCTATCACCACTCCATTACACTTATTGCACATGGATCTATTCGGTCCCACAAGTATAATGAGCATTGGAAGGAAATCATATTGCCTTGTGATTGTTGATGATTTTACTAGATTTACATGGGTATTCTTTTAAGAACTAAAGATGAAACTGCTGAAACTTTAAAATCTTTTATTCTTAAAATAGAAAATCCAGTCGATCACAAGGTCAAAATAATTAGAAGTGATCAAGGGACTGAGTTTAAGAACCTAGTTCTTGACTCATTTTGTAACTCAAAAGGATTGCTAGACAATATAGTGCTCCTAGAACTCCTCAACAAAATGGTGTTGCTGAGAGGAGAAATAGGACACTTATTGAGGCTGCTCGGACTATGTTAGCTGATTCAAAGCTGCCTCTAACATTCTGGGCAGAGGCAGTCAGCACTGCATGCTATGTGCAGAACAGAGTTCTTGTAGTAAAGCCACATGGAAAAACCCCTTATGAGTTATGGAACAAGAGGCCACCGTTCATTGGCTTTCTAAGGTCCTTTGGCAGCAGGTGTACCATACTTAACACAAAAGACAATTTGGCAAAATTTGCTGAAAAGTCAGATGATGCTATCTTTGTTGGATATTCCTCCTATTTTAAAGCATACAGAGTTTATAATATTAAAAACCAACAATTTGAGGAATCTTCCAACATTGTAGTCAATGAGCACACTCCTTGTGTTAGGGGGAATGGCCATGATCATATCTTTGATTTAGAATTGTTTCCAAACTATGCTAAACCATCTTGTGAGAATGTTTCAACTGGAACAGGTGTTCAAAGTAATTCTGATGAAGATCAATTGTTTGAGCTTCACAGACCTATTCCAAGTTCTCCAAGAATTACAACAAATCAAGTTCCAATATTGAAAGATCTGACATCATAACCATTTCAAGAGATAGTGGTACTTCAACAAGGGATTCACTTGCTGATTTTCAAATCTCTTCAGGTGATCCTGCACAACACCAAGCTGATAGAAGCACCATCTTGAAGGAACAGGCAACTGTTAATGATGCTTCACAGCAAATAAATAATGATGTTTCTCTCTCATTCAATCAGTCCTCATTAAATGAGTTTGAAACAACAGCTGGACCAAGTATTCAAGCTCCTGACCAAAATATGTCCAACTTGGACTTATCTTTGCATCTGGAGGTGATTCCAAGACTCAGAATTCATAATACTCATCCAGCTGAAAACATCATAGGGGAAGTCTCTGAGGGTGTGAGAACAAGAGGACAGACTCATAATGGGAATGGCTGCTTATACTCATGCTTCATATCCCAAATGGAACCCAAGAAGGTGTAAGATGCCTTGAAAGATAGTAGTTGGGTTGAATCAATGCAAGAGGAGCTGCTTCAATTCAAAAGACAAAAGGTTTGGAACCTATGTCCGCTACCATCTGGTCAAGTACCTATAGGCACCAAATGGGTATTCAGGAACAAAAGAGATGATAGAGGCTTGATTATAAGAACAAGGCAAGACTGGTGGTTCAAGGATACACTCAAGAGGAAGGAATCGATTATACTGATGTCTTTTCACCTGTTGTAAGACTTGAGACAGTTAGGATCTTCCTTGCTTATGCTGCATCCAAGAATTTCACTGTCTACCAGCTTGATGTCAAGTGTGCCTTTCTATATGGGGATATAGATAGGGAAGTCTATGTATGCCAGCCTCCAGGATTTGAAGACCCACAACATCCAAACTATGTGTGCAAGTTGGATAAAGCTCTATATGGGCTGCACCAAGCACCTAGGTTGTGGTATGAGACATTGTCTCAATTTCTCCTGAAGAATGGTTACACTAGAGGTACCATTGATAAGACTCTTTTCATAAGAAAGTCTGGGAAAGACATTTTGCTTGTTCAAGTCTATGTTGATGATATCATATTTGGTTCCTCAAATGACCAAATGTGCAAAGACTTTAAGAGCATTATGAAGAAGAAGTTTGAGATGAGTTCCATGGGAAAAATGGACTTTTTCCTTGGAATTCAGGTAAAGCAATTGAAGGAAGGGTTCTTCATCAATCAATCTAAGTATGTCAATGATATCTTAGAGCGATTTGATATGAAAGATTGTAAAGCAGCAAAGACACCTATACCCAGAAACCACGATCTCTGCCCTGATTCTGAGGGGGAGGATACTGATCAACATCAGTATAGAGCAATCATTGGTTCTCTGATGTATCTCACAGCAAGTAGACCTGATATCATGTTTGCAACTTGCATTTGTGCAAGATATCAGGCTGCTCCAAAGGTGTCTCACCTAACTGCTGCCAAGAGAATCCTCAGATACCTCAAAGGAGCACCTAAACTAGGTCTCTGGTATCCAAGAAATAGTGATTTTAATCTCTATGGTTACTCTGACAGCGATTATGATGGCTGCAACATCAACAAGAAATCAACATGAGGTGGATGTCAATTTCTTGGTGGAAGGATCATCTCATGGCAATGCAAGAAGCAATCCTGTGTCTCTACATCAACTGCTGAAGCTGAATACATTGCTGCTGCTAGTTGCTGTGCTCAGCTGCTGTGGATTCAAAACCAGATGATAGACTATGGATTCAACTTCATGAGCACTCCTATCCACATTGACAACAACAGTGCTATATCAATTACTGAAAATCCAGTGAATCACTCTAAGACAAAGCACATTGATATCAGGTATCATTTCATTAGAGATATTCATGAGAAAAATCTTATCAAACTAATCAAAGTTGATTCAAATGAACAATATGTTGATTTGTTCACCAAAGCATTTGATGAACAGAGATTTAAATATCTCATTACAGCTATTGGGATGATAAACATTGATTAGTTCATCTCATTTGAAAAACCTTTTAATGAGTAAAGTCTTAGGTCAAAACAATCTAAGCCCTGTTACAAAAGATCTTTTTCTAAATTTTATCTAAGTATAAGTTCTTCCGAAGAGAAATTAACCCTCGGAAGATATCCTGCATATCTTCCGAAGCAAATTTCTCCCAGGATAATTTTCTTCTCGGAAGAGTGTTAAGTTTCGGAAGAAGCGATTGATTTCATATCAGATCAACTTCCAAAGCTTTTAACACACTCCACTTGAAAAGCAACATATACTCTCGGAAGTAATTAATTTACCTTCGGAAGTAAATTTGCCTTCGGAAGAACATGACCTTCGGAAATGCTTTATACTCGGAAGAAAGATTTTACTGTGTAACGGAAATCTTTTGGGCCCCACACTGTAAAAAGTAAAGATTTTGTTAATGATGTCGGATTATTTAAATGGTCTAACCTTACCGCCCATGTCACATCATCCACTGAACCCTCACATCATCTTATCCAAAACATCCTTTAAACCGCCATTTCACCCATTTAAATACTTCCGGTTAATCACTTACACTCTTTTTACCCAAATTACTGCCCTAAAAGCTTTCTTCTTCTCCAATTTACCTTATTCCGAACTATCCTTCTGTCATCTTCTTCAATGGCACTAAACCCTCAACATAACCAGGTCGCACTCCTTGATTCTTCAAGGGATGCTGATTTCTCAGATATCATTTCTTTCCTGACCCAATCCTCATACTACACTGCTTTGACTGTAAACCCTACAATCTATTCAAACCAAATGTCCGAATTTTGGGCAAATGGTCGATTGAAACCCTAAACGGGGTTCGTGTTATAAGGTCAAGCATTTGTGGCCAAGAGTTGGTCATCTCTGAACAGATCATCAGGGAGCATCTCGAGCTCCATGATGAGGGCGCTCCAACGGAATTCCCCAAAACAGATTTGGACAGTTCTTATCTCCAAATGGGATACGGTGGAGATGTTAGCAGGTCAACGGTCTACAAATTCAACTTCTCCTACAAGTGGAAGTTCCAGCTGCATGTGGTTCTTCACTGTCTATCTAATAAATCTGGGGGATGGGATTAAACTCATTTCATTTTTCTCTTTAATTCCAATATAATCTTAAAAAAACTATATATTTTTACGAACATAAATACTTATGGTGTATTACATCATATTGTAATTACTTACAATCCATTACATCAAAATACATATATACAAACCAACTAAAAAAACTTAAGAAAATGATTTTACATGTATTTTCAAATGCAAATCAAAACTTTTAATAAAATTTGACTGTATGCATCATCGTGTATTAAACCTAAAAAATATCTACTTAAAATATCTAAATTTCTAGTATTATAATGATGAAACATATCGTATGCAGGATTGGGTTTTGTCACTTAACATTTGGATTTCTCTCAAACTCACTTATACTACACTCAGATCAGATAAAGTAGAATCTCTTTTAAGAGTTGATAATAATATAATAAGTAGCAAAGAACACAAAGAAATAATTTTTCAAGGCACTTGTATATATTACTTCTCAACTCAAAGTATTACAAGACTCTTACAAGCATAAAACAAGAGTTACAATGAGAAACTATATATACTAGATCCTATAGCCGGATATACTTTGATACCAGCTGGAAACCTAAGACTAAAGCATATACTGCAATGCTAAAGTTAAGGTATCTTAGATAAAGTATTATCTAAGATATGGTAGTCATGATATGTCCATGACTTACCTTTTGTCACCAACTAAATTTGGCAACTGTACTAACTGATAAAGGTAAACAGTGGAATAAAATATGGTCAACTACATGGCTTTTGAGAAAACGCCATGCGGTATCTTAGAGGTCTGCAACGGAGTGTCAGAGAGACCATACTTATGTCCACTTGTTAATAGTAGTGTCTTCCGAAGGTAAGTTGGCTTCGGAAGAACAAGTATTTCCGAAGCCGCTTATACTTCGGAAGAGGCTACTATACTTCCAAGGCTTGAGGACTTCTTTATTTCTTCTTACTTCGGAAGTTGACTTCTGATCTTTCACTCTAAGTCTTGATCTTTGGAAGTGACTACTTTGTCTTTGGAAGTTGGAGTTTTCCTTCGGAAGTTGATCTTACACTTTGTCTTCTGAAGAACTCCTTTTCCTTCAGAAGTTTCACACTTAGCTTTGGAAGTCCTTTATTAGCAGCACCAAAATAGTCTAAGTGATTTAGTTTTGGTTGCACCAGCCTTTCTAGATCCAATAAACTCCCCCTAGGCTGATGCTAACATTACCTCACTTGTCTCTGCTTCTCAAAACCTTCAACACTAGGGACAGAAGATATTTTGTATGTTTCCTTGTTCTTCCCCGAAGTGGTGCTGAGAAGTTTGTACAAATCATTAGTGGATAGGAGATCTAGTCTATCACTTTGAATGATATGTACCCTTTGTTGTGCCCCCATGAGAAGAGCTAGCTGACGGGAGTTATAGTCATACTCCCATCTAACTATGGATTCAAGTTCAGGACCTTTAACCATTTGTAGAAAGGCTTTGCCTTTGGTTGCTGATCCCTTCCTTTTCTCATCCTCTCTTAGTTTCTACTCTTGTTCAATCTTGGTCATAGCAGTTAGCTCGGCCAGATGAAGACTGCTCAGGTAATTTCTGATGTGAGCAGCTACTTCAGAGTTGGAGGGGTTGGAGAGTGGCTTCTCTGCTAACTCAGCAATATCAAATCTGCTTAAGTGTACCAGAGATGAGGCATTTAGCCTATTTAGCTCTCCACTCTCTCTCTCAACAACAAAGTTGTGAGAAGAGTCTTCGAACCTCCACTGAATAATATTCTTCCTAGGCACAAGGGGTTGACTTGGTACCTTGTTACCTTTCTTAGTATCCAGCAGAGTCACCAGCCTTCTCCTTAGCTTCTTTTCTTTCTCATTCAGAGTATCTGAATTGAGGCCAAGGAGCCTTGAAGCTTGGTCTAATGTTCCTCTAGGCAGATCAAGAAATTGATCTCTAGGGAGGGAACATGAGGATCCATCAACATAAGTCCGTTTGACAGAATCCTCCTCACAGGAGATGTCACTCAGGGTTGTGCAGTTGATGAGCTTTATCTTGATTGTCTTGAACTCCTCTAAGGAGAGATGTTTGGAAGGCTGAGGGGATGATTTGGGAGGTTGTTGGGTAAGTTGTGATGTTTGGGTTCTAGCAAGTGTTTTGGGTTGGAGGATGGGTAATTTAGGTGGTTGAGGTGAGAAGGTTTGTAAGAGTGATGGTGTAGGTTCAGGGGTGTAAGGTTCAGTGGTTGGTTCGGTTTTGATGGGGAATGGAAAAGGAGTTGGTTCAAGTTGTGGTTGGGTTTGAGGTTGGGGTTGAGTGGTTGATTTGAAGATCATCCACTGTCCCCTTCTGTACATCTCATTCCTCTTCCCTGAGCGAATGTCAGCCTTTATGTCACTGACATGTCGCTGGAGGGTCTTCTCAGACATAGGACCCACCTGCCTGCCAGAGAAGCCATGAGCCCGGAGATAGTCTTTCATCCAGGCCTTTTCACCTATCTTCTTGGCAGCAACGAGTCCTGCTTCCTCTTCCTTCTTCCTCTTTAACCTCAGCTTCTCTTTGGCAGCTTTCTCTCGCTCATTTTCCATTTGATCTTGCTCTTTGTTGAAGAGCCATAAGATCGTATCATTGTTGTGTGGAGATAGTTCTTGTAGAGAGAAACCCCTGGAGGTTAGGAAAGTTATCCTTTCCCTCCTAAGTTGCTGATCAGCTTCTCTTTTCTTCCTCTCCCTTTCTTTCTCTAAGGCCAACCTTGCTGCTTCTTTTTTTTGCTGTTTTTACAGTAAAGTTGCCTTTTCCAACTCAACTCCTCTAGTGGTAGTAGGAGTACATCTTCATTCACGGCTCCTAGATTGACAAGTCTGTCAATGATTTCCACTCTTCTTTTATTGTTGACAGCCTCTTGGTTGGCTGCAGCTGCTTTGCTACTGGTAGCTAGCAGCTTTCCAGTTGGAAGTATACCTTTTCTTTTGAGCTTTTCCAACCTTGCTTCCTCCTGAAGCTCTTCCTCAGTCATCTTCCTCTTTCTTTTGACGTCTTCGGAATTGCTAGATTTTAGGGGTTCGTGGATGAAAGGTTCAGGTTGAGAGGTGGAAATGAGAGCTGGATTAATGCTGATGTTTGAGCTAGGGGTTGGGTGAGAAAATCCTCCCTATTAACCTCAGATGCAAGTTCTAGGATTGCATCTGTGACTATTAGATAATCGGATAAAGAGAATAGTCCTTTTGTAGCTGCAATCTCAGCTTCGGAAGATTGAGGTTGTTCTTCCGAGGCTTTGACTTGTGCTTCGAAAGTCTGTAAGAATGCACTATCTGTCCCAACTGTCTTAGTTGTTGGGCCATCAGTCCATGTTTTCCCTTCGAAATTAATCTCAGGTTCCACTTGGACCCTAGGTTGACCAACTTTCTCAATAGTGGTAGAAGGTGCATTTAACCTCTGAAGCTATTGAGCTTCGAAGTAAATCACAGACAAGTCAGGACTTGGCTGTTCAATGAGAGATTCCAACAGGAACTTGTTGAAGAACCTGTTGAGATCTTGGAGCATCCTTTGATCCACTTGAATTACAACTGGAGGAGGCTCAGGAAAAACTGAAGCTTGTTGCATAGGGTATCTTGAACTTAAGGAAGTGAGAGATGGACTCTGTGGTTCCTCTTGTCTTTGGCTTTGTCCCTGAACACTCTCCCCTTTTTGGTAGCATCATTTTGAGAGCTTGATGAGCTGGAGGAAGAGGTCAATGAGACCTGAATTGGTACATGCCTAACAGACCTCTCAATCTATTTCTCAGCTAGTTTGGCCTTGAGATTTTCAATCTCAAGTTGCTGAGTGGTAGACATATCCTCTAAAGTCCTAACCTTAGATTCAAGGTTTGAGACTTTAGAAAGTAGGTCTTTAATGGTGAGTTGCAGTCTTCCCTCATCTTCTTTTGAAGAATCATGGGGAGATGAGGTAACATACCTAGTATGTTCATCCTCACCACCAGATGTGGTTTCTTGGCGCTCTGGTTTCCCTTGCTCAATGATGTCTCTTTTAGAGTCATCAAAGGGCATGGTTGCCGTAGATTCAGTCTCAGTGATGTTACCACTGTCCTGAAGGTCCATTAAGGCTCCTTCAGTAGTGGCAGCTGAATCTACATGAGTCCCCTCCATATTAGTGGGACTTACCTCAATAAAGGCTTGCTGATGGGGGCTAGAGATAAGAGGTCTCTCTAGGCTCTGTTGATCCTTGAGAGGGTGTTGTGGATCAACTTCATTGCCCTGAAGAGACATAATCTCTTCATCAGTTCCGATTAGAAGGTCAGTAAAGGATATAGAGGGTAAGCCTAATGACCCGGGACCTTGGTCAATGTCTATTGGCATTGAGCCCTTGGTGGGGCTGTCCCTTTTTGGCTGCTCAGGGGAGTATAAAGACTCTCCCTGAGGGTTTTCAGCTTGGGTTTCGGGCTCATGGGTTTGAGACTGAGGAGACTCAATACCCATATTGAGGTTAATTGTGAAGGATGGTTGGACCTCAGACTGAGTAGGAGCCCATTGTTCCACTCTAGTCTTTTTGGATTGAACAGGAGGAGCTTGTTCAATCAGAGAAGATTGAACAAGGGTTCGTTTGGGGCGTCTTTGATATGTGATAGTGATGGGGTGAAAAGGTAGATTTAGTGGTGTGAGGGTGGTTGCTGGTGTGGGTTCATCACCTGTGGGGTTAACAGGGATGTCACCAGGATCCATTGGCTCAGTCATACCTTGAAGAAGTACAGTATATCTTCCGGTTAAATTGGTGGACACTCTCTTCAAGTCTTGAAGATGGTCAGCCTCATTTGAGGAACAGTCAGAGCAGCTACATAGACAAGCTGACTCTGGTCCAACTCACAGTTGATTATATGCTGAAGGAACCTGCGATACATGAAGAATGTGTCCCGCTGGAGATTCCTCATAAGATTGGTTAGCACAAACCTTGAGTAGTTAAAGCGGAGGCTTCTCACCAATCTATGAACTAGGCACCCTAGTTCATATGGGATTTGATCCCATCCCCCAGATTTGTTGGACAAGCAATGAAGAACAACATGCAGCAGAAACTTCCAGTTGTAGGAGAAGTTAAACTAGTAGACGACTGACCTGCTTACATCTCCACCATATCCCATTTGGATATAGGTGTTGTCCAAATCTGTCTCGGGGAACTCTTTAGGAGCGCCTTCATCATGAAGCTCGAGATGCTCCTTGATGAGTTGTTCGAAAATGACCAACTCCTGGCCATAGATGCTCGATCTTATTACCAGAACCCCATTTAGGGTTTCAATATGACCATTGGCCCAAAATTCAGCCATGTGATATGAGTAAATGGTAGGGTTAACAGTCAGAGCAGTGTAATAGGATGATTGGGTAAGAAACGAGATGAAATTAGAGAAGTCGGCATCCCTTGAAGAATCAGGGAGTGTGACTTGGTTGTGCTGAGGGTTAAGTGCCATTTGAGAAAGTTGCAGGAAGATAGTTCGGAATTAGGTGAATTGGGGATGAAGGAAGCTTTTAGGGCAGTAAATTTGGTAAAAATATGAAAGTGATTAGTTGGGGTTATTTAAATGGGTGAAATGGAGGTTTAAGGGGTTTGGATAAGATGATGGGATGTTTCAGTCGAGGATGTGACAGGGTGGTAAGGTTAGTCCATTTAAATAATCCGACATCATTAACAAAATCTTTACTTTTTACAGAGTGGGGCCCAAAAGATTTCCGTTACACATTAAAGGCTTTCTTCCGAGTATAAAGCATTTCCGAAGGTAATGTTCTTCCGAAGGAAAATTTATTTCCTAAGGTAAAGTTCTTACTTCCGAGTGTAAATATTGCTTTCCTAATGGAGAGTGTTATAAGCTTCGGAAGTAGATCTGATATGAAATCAATCTCTTCTTTCGAGACTAAAACTCTTACGAGAAGAAAATTATCATGGGAGGAATTTGCTTTGGAAGATATGTAAAACATCTTTTGAGGGTTAATTCTTCTTCGGAAGAATTTATACTTAGTGAAAATTTCAGAGGACTTTTTGTAATAGGGCTTAGATTGTTTTGACACAAGACTTTACACATTAAAAGGTTTTCAAATGAGATAGACTAATCAAGGTTTATCATCCCAATATCTGTAATGAGATATTTAAATCTTTGTTCATCAAAGGCTTTGGTGAACAAGTCAGCATATTGTTCATTTGAGTTAACTTTGATTAGCTTGATTAGATTTTTCTCATGAATATATCTAATGAAATGGTACCTGATATCAATATGCTTTGTCTTGGAGTGCTTCACTGGATTTTAGTAATAGAGATAGCACTGTTGTTGTCAATATGGATAGGAGTGCTTATAAAGTTGAATCTATAGTCTATCATCTGGTTCTGAATCCACAGCAGCTGAGCACAGCAACTAGCAGCAGCAATGTATTCAGCTTCAGCAGTTGATGTAGAGACATAGGATTGCTTCTTGCATTGCCTGATGTTGATTTATTGTTAATATTGCAGCCACCATAGTCACTATTAGAGTAGCCATAGAGATTGAAATCACTATTCCTTGGATACCAGAGACCCAATTTAGGTGCTCGTTTGAGGTATCTGAGGATTCTCTTGGCAACAACTAGGTGAGACACCTTTTGAGCAGCCTGATATCTTGCACAAATACAAGTTGCAAACATGATATCAGGTCTACTTGCTGTGAGATACATCAGAGAACCAATAATTGCTCTATACAGATGTTGATCAGTATCCTCACCCTCAGAGTCAGGGCAGAGATTATGGTTTCTGGGTATAGGTGTTTTGGCTGCCTTACAATCTTTCATGTCAAATCTTTCTAAGATGTCATTGACATACTTAGATTGATTGATGAAAAACCCTTCCATCATTTGCTTCACCTGAATTCCAAGGAAAAAGTCAAGTTTTCCCACGGAACTCATCTCAAACTTCTTCTTCATGATGCTCTCAAAGTCTTTACACATTTGATCATTTGAGGAACCAAATGTGATGTCATCAACATAGACTCGAACGAGCAAGATGTCCTTCCTAGACATCTTTATGAAAAGAGTCTTTTCAATGGTACCTCTAGTGTAACCATTCTTCAGGAGAAACTGAGACAATGTCTCATACGACAGCCTAGGTGCTTGGTGTAGCCCATATAGAGCTTTATCCAATTTGCACACATAGTTGGGGTGCTTTGGGTCTTCAAATCCTGGAGGTTGGCACACATAGACTTCCCTATCTATATCCCCATATAGAAAGGCACACCTGACATCAAGCTGGTAGACAGTGAAATTCTTGGATGCAGCATAAGCAAGGAAGATCCTAACCGCCTCAAGTCTTGCAACAGGTGCAAAGACATCAGTATAATCAATTTCTTCCTCTTGAGTGTATCCTTGAACCACCAATCTTGCTTTGTTCTTGATGATCAAGCCTCTATCATCTCTCTTTTTTCTGAAAACCCATTTAGTGCCTATAGGTACTTGACCAGATGGTAGCGGACACAGGTTCCAAACCTTTTGTCTTTTGAATTGAAGCAGCTCCTTTTGTATCGATTCAACCCAACTACTATCTTTCAAGACATCTTCCACCTTTTTGGGTTCCATCTGGGATAAGAAACATGAGTACAAGCAGACATTCACATTGTGGGTTTGTCCTCTTGTTCTCACACCTTCAGGGACTTCCCCTATGATGTATTCAGCTGGATAAGTGTTGTGAATCCTAAGTCTAGGAATTACCTCCACTTTCAAAGATAGATCCAGATTGGAAATATTTTGCTCAGGAGCTTGAACACTTTGTCTAGCTGTTGTTTCAAACTCATTCAATGAGAACTGATTGAATGAATGAGAAACATCATCATCATTTGTTGGTTGTGAAGCAGCATTAACAGTTTCCTGTTCCTTCAAGATGTTGCTTCCATCAGCTTGGTGTTGTGCAGTGTCACCTGATGAAGTTTGAGGGTCAATAGGTGAACCAGTGGTTGAAGCTCCACTATCCCTTGAGATAGTCATACTGTTCGATCTGCCAATAGGGGGAGCTTGATTTGTTGCAACTCTTGGAGAACTTAAATAGGTCTGGGTAGCTCAAGCAATTGATCATCATCAGAATCACTTTGAGCACCTGTTCCAGCTGAAAAATTCTCACAAGATGGTTTAGAATAGTTTGCAAACAATTCTAAATCAAAGATATGATCAGGGTCATTCCCCCTAACATAAGGAGTGTGCTCATTAACCACAATGTTGAAAGGTTCCTCAAATTGTTGATTTTTAATGTTATAAACTCTACAAGCTTTAGAGTTAGAGGAATATCCAACAAAGATAGCATCATCCGACTTTTCAGCAAATTTTGCCAAATTGTCTTTTGTGTTAAGTATGGTACACCTGCTGCCAAAGGACCTTAAAAAGCCAATGAACGGTGGCCTCTTGTTCCATAGCTCATAAGGGGTTTTTCCATGTGGCTTAACTACAAGAACCCTGTTCTGCACATAGCATGCAGTGCTGACTGCCTCTGCCCAGAATGTTAGAGGCAGCTTTGAATCAACTAACATGGTCCGATCAGCCTCAATAAGTGTCTTGTTCCTCATCTCAGCAACACCATTTTGTTGAGGAGTTCTAGGAGCACTATATTGTCTGGCAATCCCTTTTGAGTTACAGAATGAGTCAAGAACATGGTTCTTAAACTCAGTCCCTTGATCACTTCTAATTATTTTAACCTTGTGATCAATTTGATTTTCTATTTTAAGAATAAAAGATTTTAAAGTTTCAGCAGTTTCATCTTTGGTTCTTAAAAAGAATACCAATGTAAATCTTGTAAAATCATCAACAATCACAAGGAAATATGATTTCCTTCCAATTCTCGTTATACTTGTGGGACCAAATAGATCCATGTGCAATAAGTGTAATGGAGTGGTGATGGAGTTAACAACTTTGGATTTATGAGATGCCTTGTGTTTCTTCCCTTTCAGGCATGCAACACAGTTATCTTTCCAGAAAAATTCCTTTTTAGGCAAACCATGTACCAAGTTATTTTTAGCCAATTTATTCATTGTCTTAAAATTTACATGACACATTCGTTTATGTCATAGTGTTGACTCATCACCATCAGCTTTGGAAAGAAAGCATGACACTTCACCTATTGGTGAAGCATTGTTCATATCCAGCTTGTACATATCCCCTTTCCTGGGAGATCTAAGAAGCACCAATTCCTGAGAAATTATCATCTAATGCACTCATGTTGTGTGAAGAGCATTTGATGCTTTTGATCACAGAACTAAGAAACACTTATTAGGTTGTGTCAAGCTGTTTGACAAAGTGAACTTCGTCAACTTTTAATTTTCCATTGGATATATTTCCTCTGCCAGAAATATATCCTCCGGCCTCACCTCCAAACTGGACAGGACCTCCATCATAATGTTGAAATTGTTAAAGGAGAGATCTGTTCCTTGTCATGTGCCTGGAGCATCCACTATCCACAATCCAAACATTGTTATTCTTGTCATATGGATGTCCCTGCACATAAGATGAGATGATTAGTTTTGATTGGAAAGCCAAGCCTTGTTGGTCTTGGGTTCTTCCAATGATAGTGACATAATTGAACCAAAATTTATGCATGGGGTTCAATGGATGTCTTTGAAGAAGAGGTTTGGGCTGCAACATCTTCCTTGATCTTCCATTCCATCCCTTGGTTGATCATGGAGGATGAGCTTGTTGAAGCTTTTGCAGCATGGCATTCTTCCGAAGCTTCTTTCTTTTCGGAAGAAACTTTCACCACCTTTTCTTCCAAGGTAGTCTTCTTCTGGGATGGTTTCAAGGGAACTCTTTTACTCTTTTGAGTCTTGACAGCTTTAGCTTCCGAAGCCATTTTCCCTTTGGAAGAAGGACTTTCTTCCAAAAGCAACCTTGCTTCGGAAACAAGCTTTCCCTTTTTCATCACTTGAACCATTTGATATGGTCCAAATGAGAAACCTTTCTAGACTCCTTCTCTTTTAACATTATTTGCATAATGTGTGCTAGCAGGATTGTAGTAACAATCTTTGGCCATGTGGTTTTGCAGACCACACATTATGCATGCAATGCTAACTTTTTGGGAACTTGAGGATTGCTGTTTCTTGTTCTTTTTCTCTTCATCAGCAACCTTTCCCTTTAACTTCTGATCCTTTGGTAGGAAAGGAGTGCTGGTGTTAGCCCAGGTTGATCAAACTTGAATCAAATCATGAAGATAATAGATCAAATTAACATAAACACATTAAAACCCCAAATTGATCTAATATGATTGCATATGATTTGTATAATGTGGAAACCCCAATCAAAATGGTCATTCAACCATTAGTCAACACTAATGACAATTATCCTATTTATAGTGAATATAATATTCACTAATTGCACTTAACCCCTAGACTTAGGCTATTTAATGAAATTACATATAAAACATAAAAGTGACTAAAAACAAGATAAAATATATTTTGTTCACACAAAATATATTTATTACAATAAAACTTCTAGTCATCTAAATCTTCAACGTCTCGTCTCGGTTCTTCGTCTCGAACGTGTCGGGTTTGACTTTTGCATTGACTTTGACCGTGACGTTGACTTTTGTTGATTTTGACTGTGTTGATAATATACACTATCTTGTACAGCTCCAATAATACTCCCCCTTAGTCTATCATTATCAACGTCTTCATACGAATTCAGCCCCGAGACGTCAACACTAGAAAGATCTTCAAATTAAAGCTTTTTGAATTTGATGAGAAAAGTTATTCATCTCATAAGCTCCCCCTATTTATATGCTCCCCCTTTTCGAGTGCATCCTTTGAGAACATATTGGAACAGCTTTCCCCAATCTCTAATCTCGAGTGCTTCACAAGATGTAGGAGGAGGATTCCTAGCTCGGAATCTTCTGCAAACTTTAGGAACAAGTTCTCTGATCAGGTACACTGCTCAACTGATGATCGGCCATCACTTTCAGCAAAAATCTGAAACACATTCACAAACCCAATCTCGACATTTCTAATTAGATCATTTTATTTTAACAAAATAAACTCGTGTTTATCTGTGTGTGAAAAACAAGCAAACACGTGATCGTTTGTGCGCAATTTCTATGAAATGCATGAAAAATAATAAAATTGTAACAGGATAATATGAAAGACCTAAAAGAATTTTGAAATGAAAATTTATTATAATATTTTATTTTTATTATATGTATTTATTATAATTTTTTTAATTTTATATATCTATTTTTAATTTGTATATATATATACATACATACATATATATATATATATATATATATATATATATATATATATATATATATATATATATATATATATATATATATATATATATATATATATATTTTAATAACCGAGACCTGAATCGATCATGAAATCACATCCTCAAGATATATTTTAGCACAAAGATGAATTTCATCATCGACAAGCAATGAGATCACATTGATAACTGAATCTAATCACAGTCTTTGAATGATTTTTGAAATTCTCAAACAGATCAATAACGATTGCTGATATGTTTCTCCACTTAAACTCACGCCCTATCTTTTTAACAAGCAGCAGATGATTTGTTAAGGTTTGATTAAATACTTTAGAATGCTAGGACCCCACAATCATTTGGCAAAAACCCTCACCCAACCTCAGGATTTCTTGAATTTTATTACGATCTTTTTGGAACAAGGCTTGTGCATTAGTGTGCAAGAGAGAAAATCATCATAATATTACATTCTGTGATGAATTCATCGTTACATGATTTGACACAGCTTAGACCAAAATGGTGAGAGCTCCAGGTCTATACTCACGTATAACAAAGGAGATGACCATTTAATCATGTGCTGATGAGAGCTCCCGGTTAGTACTATCGTACAGCAAAGGAGATCATCACTCCAGGTCAGTACTTCCATATAACATACGATATTAGCATAAACACAAGACACATAAATACACCAACAATGGCTCAAAGATATGGTTTATATGATTTGTATCATGGTGGGTGAAAGATCAATTCTCAATTCAATTTTTGTCGGGACTCAGTTTTTTTGCAGGCCAAAATGATTGCGTAAATCCAGACATCCTTACGTATATATTTTAATTTAAATCATTATACTGCTGTCTACTTTATTCTTCAGGCTGAGTCTACCAAGCACATCATTAATGAATCTATTTGTTTTTCTGTTATTTATAATTAAAATAAGATGTGAATCAAATAACAGCATCAGATACTATCATTTCTCATTTTAGATGCCAGTCATGCACCAACAAGCATATCCAGAAGATATACAATCATTTCTCAGTCATATTGAATCAAGTTCCCAGTTGTTTTTTCATTTTCTTTATGTATTACTGATATACTCTCCCCCTAAATTTTTATTTTTGTAAACCTATTTTTTTGTTTGTTTTTTTAAATATTTTTTGTATTTTATATTTTGTTTTTATAAAACTGTACAAAAATAGAAATTTACCAAAGAAGATCTTTCAAACTTCACTGATATCAAGATAAGAAATGAATGATCAAGAAATATGTAGTGACTGTGAATTGAGAACTGTGATTGTGCAGATAAAAATCCAGATTGTGGATAAAATACCATGACCTTAACCTGTTTGTTCCGCCTCAAATTTGAATCAGGAACAATCTCTGTCAGTAAACAGGATTACTAACAGGCCTCCTGAACTGTTCCTGCACTCATTAACAAACTAGTTAGAGAGGGGAACCCAGGCCATCGTAGTCCTGGGAGTTCCTTTTTCATTAATATAAGAAACCTGCTTAAGCACACAACCTTTTGAAATATCAAGGATTTCTGTATTCTTCTTTTTAATTTTCCAAACTTGTTTCAGTTCAATTATATTTGATTTAAAAGAATTAAGTTTGGAAATCACTTTCTGTTTAAGATTCGAAGGAAAAGAATTTGGTTTTGAATCTTTGGTCATTTTCATCTTTGAATCGTGTGAAACCGAATTCACATGAAAAGGTTTGGATGGGGGGTTTTTCATCCAACCATTCAAAGATGTGTGTTTTTTACCTCTTGAACTAGAGAAGCAACCCGTGTTGCCTTTACCAACTGGAACATTCTTTGTAGACTGTGATCCGGAGAATCAATTCGGTTAGCCTTTACCATCCGAAACAAGTCTTTGAGGGCACTTCTTTACCACATGACCTTCTTTTCCACACTCAAAACAAGCCTTGAAAGGCTTTTGATTCTTTGTAGTCCCACATTGTGCAGGTGGTGATGAGGATTGCTTTGAGCTTGTTGTAGATTTTTGCTTGTTCTGAAGCTTCCCGTGCTGAACAGGGAATGAGATCTTCACTGATTGACTGGGTTGTTTTGCAGATGGAGACGAGATCCGTATTGGTCTTAATTCAGCTTTTGGAAGCTTTTGAGACTTTACAATTTCAGGTGATATCTTGATCTTTGATGAACTGACACGGTCATCTGTGTTTGATTCATCATCTGAGCTTGACCAGTCTCGTATACATAGATCTGCTTCCAATGGATCTTGATTGACATGAGTAGAATGTGTTGTTGTTGTTAGAACTTGATGATTAGATGATTCCAGATTTATCTCTTCTTTCACAACCTTGAAAGGATTAAAAGTACGAATTTCACCTGCTTTAAACTTATCAAAGAAGTTAGAAGAAATAATAGATATAGATTTACAAACAACCGGAACTGAACAATCGTGAACTTGACTGTCAGCATTCGGTTTATTGTATCACATACCAGTTCTAGAATCATAATCATCTCGCACCTCATTAAGATTGACACCGCTCAAACCTGCATGCAGATTATTAGTAGGTTGTTCAAACAAATCATTTTTAGGATGAGGTCTGGGGATTGGTGAATAACATAAAGTAGAAGGGGGTGGAACTGAATTAAATACAGTTTCACTATTAGATTTATATCCAATCCCATGTTTTACCCGCGCCCCTTGTTGTTTAGCAATAAGCTCATCCTTTTTCATGTGTGAAAGGGTCCATTTATCAAGCTTCGTTTGAAGCTGGGTTGTTTCAAATTGAGCTAAAATAGCCCTTTCTCTTAAAATATTAATTTCAACGTTACGCTCCAAAATGGTTCTTCTTAAAAGATCATTTTCAGCCAATGTTTCATTAAGTTTTCTTGAAAAAGCAATTTCATTTTTTTTAATTCCTGATTGATTATTTTTAATTCTTTTTCATTTTCCAGTAACAATCTGTTTGCCTTATAAATCCCAAATAACCGGATTCTGCAAGAAGAAGAACACATATCCTGAACAGTCTCATAAGGAAGACCCATGATAGTTTTTTCTGCAGCTAGGCTCTTCTCACAGTCGCAAACCTTTGTGATTCTCTGTTGTTCCTCTTCTTTGAATTTTAACAGTTCTTTATCCTCAAACTCTTTATTTACAGTATCAGCTTTCTCGTCTTCATTATCCTCATTTCTCTCAAATTTAGGTTTACTGTCAGTATCAACGCTCAGAGTTTCACAATTTTCTTCGATTTTAACAGTGGAATCCAAATCAGTTCTCAATAATTTCATCTTTGCAATCAGCTCGGCTTTGTAGTCAAGTATGCTTGTTACAGAAGAAACAAGTTCAGTATTAAGCGTGTTGGTTTGATGTGGGAACATGACTTGATTCTTTCTTTGGATATCCAGCTCGAGAGATTTTAGTCTATTGATCATATGTAACACCCGGTTATTTGTTTAGTTTGAAGCCGACAAAAGAAGAAAAGAAATAAAGTCCAAAGTCGAGGGACCAAACTCGCCAACGAAAGAAAGTCGGGTGAGTGGGAGTATATAAGGGAGAGGGCAGCCCTTACCCTCTCCCCCACACTCACAAATCCGCCATCAAAGAGAGGAGAAGAAAGAAAGGAAGAAAAGAGGAAAAAGTGTCGGTTCGGGTCGGTTCGAGTGGCCAAAATCGTCGTGTAGCAAGCCAAATCGAAGCCCTTGTCGTTGTGCTCGTTTGTGTGAGTTCTAGGACCCCACTTTTACTTGTTTTCAACCGATTTTGGGGCTGGAAAGCATCAAAAACCCGTTTTTGTATGTATGTGTTTATGACCCATTTGGGTGTGTTGCGTGTGATGTGTTTAGAGTTTGTTTCCGGGCTTGTGTGTGCTTGTATGGTGTTGTGGTATGCATTCCTAAGGTCTAAAATGGTTGATTTAGGCTTAGAATGGGTTTGGATGAGCTTGGAGGTCGAAAATGGCAGATTGGGTTCGGGATGAACTCCATTCTGCATCAGCTAGGGCTAGGCGACCGAATGGAGGCCATACGGCCGATTGAGAGGCGATTGAGGTTCATTCGCATGATTGGGACTCATTCGCACAATTGAGGGTTAAATCGCACGATTGGGAGTCCAGTCGCATGGGGAGTCATGCGACTGAGGGTCTAGTCGCATAGGTGCTTAGTCGCCTGTGTCCATTCGCAAGAGGTCAGTCGCATAGGTGCTCATTCGCCTTAGTTCCATCCGCATGAGGTCCATACGCACGACTGGATGTCCATTCGCATAAATGTTCATCCGTATGAGTCCAATCGCATGATGTTCAGTCGCATGGAGGCCATGTGACTGAAGGGTGTCCATACGCACGAATAGGGTTGTTGCATCCGAAGGAAAGTGTAGTTCAACTTCTGACTTTCGGGGGAAAGTGCAGATGTAAGTTTTGACGTAAAGGTTCCCGTAAGAGCATGTAAGATAACTGTTATGGCCTTAGAGAGCAGGTAGGGCATAATGATGATGATGTTGCACGTTTATGCATGATGCATGTTATGTATGATGTTGCCCTATATGACGTGATGTCGGTGCATGTTAATGTTCCTTAGTATGATGTATGTTTATCTTTCATGTGGCTTACATGTTATGATAATGGATGAAATGAAGTATTATGTAACGTAAAGTGGAAAGAAATGAAAAGTCTTGCAAGTATCGGATATCGGGTCCTTCTTTGTGATCGACCATTTATATAGAACCTCTATCGCTTACCTCTAGTACTGCGGCATACGCTCAGCTGTTCAATTATTGACTTCGGCCCAGTAGCTAAATAGTTCGGGGTGTAGCATATGGTATTGGTACGGAGGATATCCGATGCGCAAGTAAAGTTATAAGGAACGAATGAATGGATGAATGAAGAAGATAATAAAGATATTATCTATGTGTACGTATGATGTGTGATCATGCAAAAGTAACGAATGGTTTTAAATGAAAGTAAAGTATGTTTTATTATAAAACTAGAACTCACTCAGCAACGCTGACTTTTTATATGTTTTCCAGTTGGCAGGTAATGATTGCTGAGGATGGCACGAGGTGGCTACTCAGCTCTTTTGGGATGGCATCCATTCATTTAATACTTTTGTGATGTAATGCAACAATGTATTTTGTGACCGACTGACGCTGTATTATTTGGCAAAAGTTTTTATAATGAAATGAGATGTCCTTTTGAATGTTTCCGCTGCAATATTTTCCTAAGGCAAATGTAATTATATGTTTTATGTGCGATGAATGACCAACTGTAGGCGTCCCGGGAACGGGGCCTTACAAGTTGGTATCAGAGCCAAAGTTTAAGTGAAACGCGTAAATTTTCAAATAAACCTTAACTTAAACTGAGAATGGGACAAAAAGGGAATGTGATGTCAATCTGAGTAGCTGCGTGCCATCAGGTATTTTCGTAAAGTTAACCGGTTTTATGTGCGCATGGTATGTGGTTATGTGTTGTATGTAGATTTAAATACTGATGTAGTCAAGACAGGTAATGCTTGGGGTATGAAGAGTAAAGTAAGTGGCTAATCACAACTAGTCACTGTAATTAGAGATTTAGTGTACTTGACATAAACTGAACTGTTTCCTTGAATGACTGTGTTGGTGTTTGAATCTTTCAGTATGATATAGAGAATGGCTGGTGGTAGATCCTCTAAAGCTTCTAGGGGTGGAGGCCGTGGCAGGCCTGATGTTTAGTCGCGACCCAAAAGAGGAAGGCCAAGGGTCGAAAAGGTGGTTCCTGAAGAACCAGAGACCCCTCATCCGGAGGCTGGGGATGAGAGTGCAAACCTGAGGGCCTCGGTAAAGGAGGCTGTTGTTGAAGAAGTACACCAAGTCATGCCGACAATCTTACCATCTCTGGTGACCGAAGTCGTTAAGGCGGTGAAAGAAGAAGAAAGAAAGGAGAGAAACAGGTCTTCGGGGGACGAGAGCAACTGGAGCCTGAAACGATTTTCTCTGATAATGAAGATGAGGAAGAGGAAGATGAGCCTGTGCAAGAGGTTGCACGAGGCTATAACTACGGGGCGTTTATGAGATGCAAGCCCCCTACTTTCGATGGAAATGGCACTACTGCTGCTGCTCACCGTTGGGTGAGGGAAATGGAGGCTGTTATCGGCATCAGCGAGTGCCAGGAAGATCAGAAGGTGAAGTTTGCCACTCATTCATTTGTGGACTCGGCTCTATGCTGGTGGGACAACATTGTCCAAGCTGAGGGTAACCGGGCAATCGGGAGAATGAGATGGCCCGAACTGAAGAAGATGGTGATTGAGGAGTTCTGTCCTCACAGGGAAATGGATAAGATAGAGAGGGAGTTTCTGCAGCTGGAGGAGGGAACCATGACACACCAGCAGTACACCACCAAATTCAATGAAATGGCACGGTTGGTGCCGGATCAGGTGACACCTCTGTCTCGAAAGATCAAGAGGTACAATTAGGGCTTACCGGTGGATGTTCGCAGGCATATGATCGCCGCCCGGCCAGGCACGTTTAGGTCGGCGATCGATTTGGCCGGGAGGCTATATGATGAGCGGGAGGTGGTGGTGACTGAAGCGAATAAGAAGGGTGGTGGTGATCGGAACTGGAATGGGAGAAGGTTTGGTCGGGGTGATGCCTCGACGGGTAACAAAAAGGCACGGGTGGATGACCGCCGCGTGGCCACACCGGGAGCGGGATCGAGAAGGTGTGGTAAGTGTGGAAAGGAGCATGCGTGAGAATGTAGGCTGGGTTTGAATGTGTGCTTCAAGTGTGGGAAGACAGGACATATGGCAAAGGATTGCCTGGCAGGCAAATGTTTTAACTGTGGGGAAAGTGGTCATATGAGCAAGGATTGTAAGAAGCCGGGGGCTGAGGGTTCCGGGGCGAAGAGGACAGGAGGTGAAGGACGAGGGCGAGCGCCAGGGCATTCACCATGACACAGGAGGAAGCTAGGACGGACCCTGATGTTGTGTCCGGTACGTTTCTAGTGAACCAAACTTTAGCTTTTGTGTTATTTGATTCTGGTGCTAGTAAAAGTTTTATTTCTACTACTTTCTGTGCTAAGCTGCCTATTAGTAGTAGACGTGTTGATGCGCCTTTTGATGTAGAAACTGCCATAGGTAAGTCTATGTGGATCTCTGAAATGATAGAGGGCTGTGATGTGGAACTTGAGGGTCATAAGTTTCCTGTTAGACCATTCGTGATGACCTTAGGTGGTTTCGATTTGGTTCTTGGGATGGATTGATTGGCGGAATTCAAGGCGAACATTGTGTGTCGCAAGAAGATGATTCGTTTGACAACGCCTGACGGTAGTTTAGTGACGGTTTATGGTGATCGGGTTACTACGATTCCGAAAGTGATCTCGATGGCGGTGGCGGGAAAGTGTATGAGGCGGGGATGTAGCGCTTACTTGGCCTATGTAAAGGATATGGATACGCCAACACCACAACTAGCCGATGTACCGGTTGTGTGTGACTTTCCAGACGTGTTCCCAGAAGACTTATCAGGAGTGCCACCTGACCGAGAGATTGAGTTTCAGATTGATCTGATACTGGGTGCCCAACCTGTTGCAAAGGCACCGTATCGGTTGGCTCCGACGGAGATGAAGGAATTGATGGAGCAGTTGCAAAAGCTGCTTGATAAGGGGTTCATTAGACCGAGTATCTCACCTTGGGGTGCTCCGGTCCTGTTTGTAAAGAAGAAGGACGGTAGTATGAGGATGAGCATTGACTACCGCGAGCTGAACAAGTTGACGGTGAAGAACCGATACCCCTTACCGAGGATAGATGATTTGTTCGATCAACTTCAGGGAGCCAGTTGGTTTTCAAGGATAGATCTTCGATCTGGTTACCATCAGCTGAAAATAAAAGAACAAGATATCCCTAAAACAGCTTTCCGTACGCGCTATGGTCACTACGAGTTTCTTGTCATGTCTTTTGGCTTGACCAACGCGCCAGCTGCTTTTATGGATTTGATGAACCGTGTGTGTCAGCCGATGCTGGATAAATCAGTGATTGTGTTTATCGATGATATCCTGATTTATTCGAGGAGCGAGATTGAGCATGCCGGTCACATTCGGGAGGTTCTTGAGACGCTGAGGAGGGAGAAGTTGCATGCTAAATTCTCCAAGTGCGCGTTCTGGTTGCGCGAAGTTCAGTTCTTGGGACATGTGGTGAATCCCAACGTGATTATGGTGGACCCGGCGAAAGTGGAGGCGGTTATGCAATAGAAGTCACCAAAGACGCCATCCGAGATTCGTAGTTTCTTGGGTTTGGCGGGCTACTACAGAAGATTCATCCAAGACTTTTCTAAGATCGCTTCTCCACTAACTAAGTTGACCCGAAAAGATGTGAAGTTCGTATGGGGTCAAGCTCAAGAGAAGGTGTTTGAAGAATTGAAGGCGAGATTGACTCAAGCACCTGTTCTGTCATTACCCGATTGAAGCGAAGATCTGGTGGTTTATTCTGATGCTTCCTACTCGGGGTTGGGGAATGTGTTAATGCAGAGAGGAAAGGTTATAGCCTATGCATCCCGACAGTTGAAGGTTCATGAGGTCAATTATCCTACTCATGACTTGGAGCTAGCAGCTGTGGTCTTTGCGCTAAAGATTTGGAGGCACTATCTTTACGGGACGAAGTGCAGCATCTTCACTGACCACAAGAGGTTGAAGTACTTCTTCAAGCAGAAGTATCAAAACATGAGGCAGAGACGGTGGTTGGAACTTATAAAGGATTATGATTGTGAGATCCACTACCATCCGGGCAAGGCCAATGTGTTGGCTGATGCCCTTAGCCGGAAAGAGAGGCCCGAGCCGATTCGGGTGAAAGCATATCAACTGATCATGACCTCTGATGTAATGAAGCAAGTCAAAGAGTTTCAAGATGAGGCACTGAAAGAATATCATCTTAACTCTGAAAGAATGAGAGGTCTGGTTGGGGAATTGGGTGAAAACACACTCGGTGTTAGAACCCGATTCGGTCGTGTATGGATTCCTTGTTTTGGGGATCTATGGGTGAAGATAATGGATGAAGCCCACAAGACTCGATACTCCATTCATCCTGGTGCCACGAAAATGTACCATGATATGAAGAAAGATTATTGGTGGCCGGGTATGAAGCGCGACGTGGTGGAGTATGTGAGTAAGTGCCTTACATGCTTACAGGTGAAGGCCGAGCATCAGAAGCCGTATGGAAAGATCCAACCTTTGGATATACCGGAATGGAAGTGGGAGCACATCACCATGGATTTCATTACGAAGCTGTCGCGTACCCCGAAAGGGTACGATGCCATATGGGTGATAGTTGACCGTTTGACGAAGAGTGCTCACTTCCTACCGATTCGCGAGACATATTCATCTGAGAGGTTGGCTGATCTGTTTATCAAGGAGATTGTAACTCGTCATGGTGTGCCGGTGTCTATTGTATCTGATCGCGACACCCGATTTACATCCAAATTCTGGAAGAAGTTCCACGACGCTATGGGGACGAGGTTACATATTAGCACGGCTTATCATCCCCAGACTGATGGTTAGTCAGAAAGGACCATTCAGACACTGGAAGACATGCTTCGGGCATGTGTGATTGATTTTGGGGGAAGTTGGGATGACCACCTACCGTTAGCCGAATTCTCATACAACAATAGTTATCATGCCAGCATTGGTATGCCTCCATATGAGATGCTATACGGTAGGAGATGCAGAACACCCGTTTGTTGGGGTGATATTGGTCAACAGGAATTGGGACGCGTCGAGGTAATCGAGGCTACGACTGAGAAGCTTGACAAGATTAAAGTCTTCATGAATGCAGCCAAAGATAGACAGAAGTCGTATGCTGATAAAAGCGCAGGCCGATTGAGTTCCTGGTGGGCAACCGGGTTATGTTGAAGGTCTCACCTTGGAAGGGTATTATCCGATTCAGGAAGCGGGGCAAGTTGAGCCCAAGGTATATAGGCCATTTCCGCATCATCGCTCGAGTAGGAGAGGTGGACTATATATTGGAGTTACCGGATGAGTTAAGTGGAATTCACCCGACATTCCATGTATCTCATCTAAGAAAGTGCTTAGCTGATGAAGACATGATTATTACACTGGAGGATATCGAAGTAGACGAACGGCTCCATTATGTGGAGCAACCAGTGGCAATCATCGACAGAAAAGAGAAAAGACTGAGAAATAAAGTGGTTCCTCTTGTGCGTGTATAGTGGAAGCACAGGAAGGGATCCGAGTCGACGTGGGAGACTAAGGAAGAAATGAGACAGCATTATCCACGTTTGTTCGAAAAATAACAGGTTTCAGGGATGAAACCATTTAAGGGGGGTGGACTTATAACACCCGGTTATTTGTTTATTTTGAAGCCGACAAAAGAAGAAAAGAAATAAAGTCCAAAGTCGAGGGACGAAACTCGCCAACGAAAGAAAGTTGGGTGAGTGGGAGTATATAAGGGAGAGGGCAGCCCTTACCCTCTCCCCCACACTCACAAATCAGTCATCAAAGATTGGAGAAGAAAGAAAGGAAGAAAAGAGGAAAAAGTGCCGGTTCGGGTCGGTTCGAGTAGCCAAATTGTCGTGTAGCAAGCCAAATCAAAGCCCTTGTCGTTGTGCTCGTTTGTGTGAGTTCTAGGACCCCACTTTTACTTGTTTTCAACCGATTTTGGGGCTGGAAAGCATCAAAAACCCGCTTTTGTATGTATGTGTTTATGACCCATTTGGGTGTGTTGCGTGTGATGTGTTTAGAGTTGTTTTTGGGCTTGTGTGTGCTTGTAATGGAGGCCATACGACCGATTAAGAGGCGATTGAGGTATGCATTGCTAAGGTCTAAGATGGTTGATTTAGGCTTAGAATGGGCTTAGATGAGCTTGGAGGCCGAAAATGGCAGATTGGGTTCGGGATGAACTCCATTCTGCATCATCTAGGGCTAGGCGACCGAATGGAGGCCATACGACCGATTGAGAGGCGATTGAGGTTCATTCGCACGATTGGGATTCATTCGCACGATTGAGGGTTCAATCGCACGATTGGGAGCCCAGTCGCATGGGGAGTCATGCGACTGAGGGTCCAGTCGCATATGTGCTTAGTCGCATGAGTCCATTCGCAAGAGGTCAGTCGCATAGGTGCTCATTCGCCTTAGTTCCATCCGCATGAGGTCCATACGCACGACTGGATGTCCATTCGATTAGATGTTCATCCGCATGAGTCCAATCGCATGATGTTCAGTCGCATGGAGGCCATGCAACTGAAGGGTGTCCATACGCACAAATAGGGTTGTTGCATCCGAAGGAAAGTGTAGTTCAACTTCTGACTTTCGGGGGAAAGTGCAGATGTAAGTTTTGACGTAAAGGTTCCCGTAAGAGCATGTAAGATAACTGTTATGGCCTTAGAGAGCAGGTAGGGCATAATGATGATGATGTTGCACGTTTATGCATGATGCATGTTATGTATGATGTTGCCCTATATGACGTGATGTCGGTGCATGTTAATGTTCCTTAGTATGATGTATGTTTATCTTTCATGTGGCTTACGTGTTATGATAATGGATGAAATGAAGTATTATGTAACGTAAAGTGGAAAGAAATGAAAAGTCTTGCAAGTATCGGATATCGGGTCCTTCTTTGTGATCGACCATTTATGTAGAACCTCTACCGCTTACCTCTAGTACTGCGGCATACGCTCAGCTGTTCAATTATTGATTTCGGCCCAATAGCTAAATAGTTCAGGGTGTAGCATATGGTATTGGTACGGAGGATATCCGATGCGCAAGTAAAGTTATAAGGAACGAATGAATGGGTGAATGAAGAAGATAATAAAGATATTATCTATGTGTACGTATGATGTGTAATCATGCAAAAGTAACGAACGGTTTTAAATGAAAGTAAAGTATGTTTTATTATAAAACTAGAACTCACTCAGCAACGCTGACTTTTTATATGTTTTTCAGTTGGCAGGTAATGATTGCTGAGGATGGCACGAGGTGGCTACTCAGCTCTTTTGGGATAGCATCCATTCATTTAATACTTTTGTGATGTAATACAACAATGTATTTTGTGACCGATTGACGCTGTATTATTTGGGAAAAGTTTTTATAATGAAATGAGATGTCCTTTTTAATGTTTTCGCTGCAATATTTTCCTAAGGCAAATGTAATTATATGTTTTATGTGCGATGAATGACCAACTGTAGGCGTCCCGGGAACAGGGCCTTACATCATATCCATAAGTTTTGTGTCGATATAACCTCTTTATTGCTTCAACATTTTAACTCGATGATTCCATTCAGACGGAAGAGAGTCAAGAAGCTTTTGAATTCGTTCATGATTACTGAGATCTGGAACATGCTTCTTTAGATTATTTGCCACCTTTAAGAATCGATCAATCAAATCTTACAATTTTTCTTTCTTTATACCTACAAAAGAGTCAAATCGGTTTTCTGCCGTTGTGAGATTATTTGATTTAAAGTCTTCTAAAGATTACTTTATTTTAAAAATTTTGAACAATTAAACGACCCAAAAATATTTTTCCAAAATTTTAAAATAATTCTCCCCCGGGAAACATATATATTTTTTAAAAAAATGTCACGTAATGCAATCTTAGCAACTGGGGTCAAGCTGTTTGAAAATGTTGAATATTTCTTTATCGGTTTGAAAACAATTATTCCCAACTAGTCAATTTTCTTTGATTTATTTTATTATCCCACACCTCAAATTTAAAAAATTTAGCCCACAAAACCAGCCCAATTGTTACCCCAATTTTAATCGTTAACTAGCCCTTATGACGGTTTATTTTTTTAAAAGAAAGGCCCAAATTAACAAACTTAAACCCTAACCCTAAATTCAACACACACACACTTAGGGATAAAAGAGAAGGAGGCGGATGATGAGAGGGCTTTCAATGTTATCCTTTGCATATATGCTCCCTCATTCACACCCATCGCCGGCCGATTATTAGGTGGTCAAAGGACCATCAACCACCATCTCGCCGGAGCTTTATTCGTCGCCGTGAATCTGAGTCATCAAATCGGAGATCAAATGCTCTGAAGAAAGCTTCGAACCGGGTGAAGAGTATCTCTATAGTTGTTTAACCGTATGGTCTTGTTACGCGTGAGGAAAATTGAACCGCCTGGTCTTGTTACGTGTAAAACTCCCGATGGTTGTCAAGGTCTTAAGACCGGTGGGCACTGTTTGGAGTTTGGTGTTACTGCTTATGCTGATGAGATTCCATTATCAGCATAGTAGTATATGCTGAAATGTTAGTGGGGCTGTGGGTGTTAGATCTCAATGCAGTAAGGTGCTTGAGGTTCTAGATCTGGGTGGTAATCAGATCTCCGGCACGGTATGAAGAAATACTAATTTCGCAGAACATTAATTTTGCAGATTGATTTTTAATTTCGCAGCTTAATTTTTTTTAAATTTCGCAGAAAATGATAGATTCGTCGGAATTTTTGAAGTTTCACCGGAGTTGCAGTTTCGCCGGAATTTCGCCAGAGTTTCGCTGGACGAAACTCTAATTTCGCCGAACAGTTTGAACTTTCGTTCAAGATCATATCTAGTTTCGCCCCATGAAGATTTGAAGCTCTCAAGAACACCAAGAACACACACTAGTGTGTGTGAGAGAAATTTCAGATCTGAAATATTTCTTTGAGTTTTCTTGTATAACAGATGATGTAGATCCAATATATGCTGTAAATAGTGATAGATCTGATGTTGTTGTTGTTGAATTTGTAGAAATTTGAACGTAGATCTACTTTCTCTCTCTAGAAACCCATTTTCTCTCTCTAGAAACCCACTTTCTTTCTCTACAAATATGATGAATAACTTCAATAATCTTCAAAAATTCTTCAAATATTCATTGAATTTGATCCAATATGGCTCTGATACCAAATTGTTAGCCCAGGTTGATCAAACTTGAATCAAATCATGAAGATAATAGATAAAATTAACATAAACACATTAAAACCCCAAATTGATCTAATATGATTGCATATGATTTGTATAATGTGGAAACCAATCAAAATGGTCATTCAACCACTAATAACAATATTTATAGTGAATATAATATTCACTAATTGCACTTAACCCCCTAGACTTAGGCTATTTAATAAAATTACATATAAAACATAAAAATGACTAAAAACAAGATAAAATATATTTTGTTCACACAAAATATATTTATTACAATAAAACTCCTAGTCATCTAAATGTTCAACGTCTCGTCTCGGTTCTTCGTCTCGAACGTGTCGGGTTTGACTTTTGTGTTGACTTTGACCGTGAAGTTCACTTTTGTTGACTTTGACTGTGTTGATAATATAGACTATCTTGTACAGCTCCAACATCTGGTACTACACTCTTTTCCTGAATAAGAGTTTCCTACCACCTGGAATCCAACTGAGATGAATACACCTTTTTGGTTTGGGTCAATCTTCAGCTTAGACTCAGCCACTTTCTTGGCAGTTTTTCTAGCTGCTTTAGCTTTGCTTTTTCTGGCTTTGGTGGTTAGGGGTTGATAATCACTGGTAGGAGTGGGTAAAATTACCTGGTTCTTCCCTGTGATGGTCTCCATGGTTGTATCACTCTTTGACTCATGAGAAGATGGGTCAGCAGATGTCACACCCCCACTAAAAGCGAAAACACGGGGATGTAACGAGACCGGGATCGTCATAACACATGGTAAGAAATTATAATAAATGATGATAAAGCGTGTCATGACGACACCCGACACAAAGGAGACTTGTGTCGTGTTTAGTCAATATTCACGACAATATAGCCATAATCATAAACTTGTTAAATGATTTCACATAGTCAAATAGTAACAATTGTAATGTAAATTCCCACAACCCGGGAACAAGTATTAAAAAAATAATATTGTTTAATCAGACTACAACATTGATTCCAAAATATATGTTTGTCAAATATGTTTAGTCTCAAAAATGCATCCTAGGGTCTCCACTAAGGCAGCACACCTAGATCTTCAATTAGCATTGTCACCTGAAAAGATATGCTCAAAATGGTCAACAAAATTGTTGGTGAGCTCGTAGGTTTAAATAGTAAATAAGTAATTGATGTTGTATAGTAAATGTTGTGGAATACCGTGAATACAGTTATAAGTAAGTATAATCACATGACAATGAGCTTTGCAACCAAACCTAATGACGTACACACAGATCTTGTCAGAATATATTCACCCAAGGGCCCGTTCCTGGCCACTGTTGGTACTAACTAGTATACCAACATACATGGATGGGGGTGTCAACCCAGTAGTACTACCAATACCTATCTGTCGGTTCCCACACTGGAATTAAATAGTTGCAAAGAAAGTACCACACAGCAAACTAAAGCATGTATCAGATAAGTACTCATAAAACAGTAACACGTTGATTCCAAGTATGTAAATTGTACAACATTAAAAATGGGTGAGCATACTTTTCCCCCATGTTTGTAAATGATCGAAATGTTGTATAAGCATGAAAAGGGGCCACGAAACTCACTTGTTAAGTGGTAAGTATGAATGATCAAAGTTTCCAAATGTTGTATGAAATGCACGGTCAAACACATTGATTCATGCCTGGCCACCGTTACAAATCCTTAAGATCGTGGTACATCTTGTCTGCACCAGGATGAATAGAATATCGCGTCTTATGTGCTTCATCCATGACCAAGGTACGTACACCTCCCCATCTAGGTACCCATATACGATCCATGAAGTACTGTATACCATCATCCTTGCAACTCATTTGTTTATCCAATCCTCGGAATTCTTCTCGTGCAAGGTTTTCTTCTTTCAATGCCTCACTTTGTGCAATTTGGATCTGAGCTTTCAAATTCCTTTGAATGGTCAATCCCAAAGCTCGAGCACGTAGTGGTTTCACGCATTCTTTGCGGCTTAAAGCATCAGCCACCACGTTAGCTTTTTCCCGGTTGATACCGGATTTCACAATCGTAGTCACTAAGTAGCTCTACCCAACGTCGCTGACGCATATTAAGTTCCTTCTGATCCAGGATATGTTGGAGGCTCTTATGATCTGTGTAGATGATGCATTTGGTTCCATACAGGTAATGCCTCCATATCTTGAGTGTAAACACTATTGCGCCCAACTCAAAATCATGAGTTGTATAGTTCTTTTCGTGCACCTTAAGTTGTAACGAAGCGTAGGCAATCACCTTATCCTTCTGCATTAGCACACATCCCAATCCTTGATGTGAAGCATCGCAGTACACCACAAAATCATCAATTCCGTCTGGGAGGGACAATATCGGTGCGTTGCACAACTTCTCTTTTAACGTTTGGAACGCTTGTTCTTGTGCATGTCCCCAATCAAACTTCTTGTCTTTCTGAGTCAGCAATGTTAATGGTTGCGCGATCTTTGAAAAATTCGCAATGAAGCGACGATAGTAACCGGCCAATCCTAAGAATTGTCGTATCTCTGAAGGTTTCTGGGGTGCATCCCATTTCTTCACCGATTCAATCTTGTCGGGATCTACATGAATCCCACCCTCGTTAACCACATGACCCAAAAACTTCACTTCTCGCAACCAAAATTCACACTTTGTTAACTTGGCGAAAAGTTTCTCTTCTCGTAACAGTTCCACTATTGTCCGAAGGTGTTCTTCATGATCCTCTTTCGATCGGGAGTAGATAAGTATATCGTCTATGAATATGATCACAAACTTATCCAAGTAAGGTTTACACACCCAATTCATTAGGTCCATAAACACGTTGGTGCGTTAGTCAACCCGAACGACATGACCAAGAACTCATAGCGCCCATAACGAGTTCTAAACGCTGTTTTCGGTATGTCCTCCTCGAAAACCCCTAGTTGATGATATCCAGAACGAAGGTCGATCTTTGAGAAATATGAAGCTCCTTGCAGCTGTTCAAACAGATCGTCGATCCTGGGGAGAGGATACCAATTCTTCACGGTTAACTTGTTCAACTCACGGTAATCGATACACATGCGGAACGACCCATCCTTCTTTTTGACAAATAATACCGGTGCTCCCCACGGTGAGTGACTCGGTCGAATAAAACCCTTCTCCAGTAGTTCCTACAACTGACTAGATAACTCTTGCATTTCAGATGGTGCTAACCGATATGGCGTCTTTGCTACCGGTGTAGCTCCAAAAACCAACTCTATACGAAATTCCACCTGTCGTGGAGGAGGCAAACCAGACAAGTCATCAGGAAATACATCTGGGTAGTCCCGTACCACTGGAATATCTACTAATTTCCTCTCCTCTTCCTTCTTTTCCACCACATGAGCCAGAAAAGCGTAGCACTGCTTTCGTAAACTTCGGCGTGCTTTCATGCAGGAGATAAGCTTTAAGTTTCTTCCCAGTCGTTCTCCTTGAATTCTGAGCAGCTCCCCGTTTGACATGGGGATTCGTACTACTTTGTCCCGACAGACAATCTCAGCTCCGTGTTTCGACAACCAATCCATTCCCACGATCACGTCGAAACTTCCTAACTTAAAGGGTATCAAGTCTATATCGAAGGCATGGTTCTCCAATATAATCAAGCACTTCCTAATAATCTCATCGGCCTGAACAACCCTACCGTTGGCCATTTCTACAGAGTAGCTAGTTTCTAGCCTACTAGGACTCAAATCAAGCAATTGCACAAACTCAGAAGATATAAAGTTATTGTCTACTCCAGTATTAAATAATATAGATGCGAAGTGATCATTGAGTAAGTGCATACCCGTGACAACATTCGGGTCTTGACGGGCATCGTTGGCTCCAATGACAAATGCACGTCCCCGAGCTGTATTTCCTTGATTTACCGGGCCTTGATTTCCAGCTATGGCCATCACCTACTGTTGGTTGTTCTCTTGTTGACCCGGCGCCCGATTCAGTCTGGGGTACATGTTTCTGTAGTGATCAGGGCCTCCACACTCGTAACAGACCCTGGCATTCCCGGCGGGTTTAACCGCGTTGACCGGTGCCACCAAATTCGGTGCTATTCTGCAGTCTCTCGCTAGATGCTCCGGGCGTTTACAGTTAATGCACACCCGGCACGGCATTCCTCGGGGATGATGATAGTTGCACCTGTCACATTTAGGGTGCGGCCCGACATACTCTCTTTTGCCCTATGTCACGACCACAAAGTTTCTGGTTGTCTTGGCCCTCTTGTCAAATTTCCCGGCACTCGACCGGCTCATTTCTCCAACATCCTTCCTTTTCTCTGCTCCTCTACCCAAAACCCCTGTTCTCACCATCTCGTCAGTTAGAGCGCCAGCCTTTAGAATTGCGCTCTGGATCGTAGGAGGAGCAACTGCTGTTACCATCGCTCGGATTTGAGGCGCAAGTCCCCAAATATACCTCTCGATTCTCTTGGATTCCGGAGTCACTAGATGTCGAACAAGTCTTGCCAACTCGTGGAATCGATCTGTGTAAGCTCCATGCCCAGCACCCACCATAGCATGATTCCATAATTCATGCTCCAATTTCTGCATCTCGTTGAGGGGGCAGTATTCCTCTGTGATCAATGCCTTGAATTCATCCCATGACATCTGCATCGCTGATTCTCTTCCTCTAGTCTGAATCTGAGTGTTCCACCAAGTTAACGCCTTGCCCTATAATAAACACGTGACATACTTGATTCTCTGCCTATCGAGGCACTCACTGATGTCAATCACTGCCTCCATTTTCTCAAGCCACCTGGTCAGGGCTATTACTCCGCCCTTCCCATCAAATTCCTTCGGTTTGCAGGCCACAAACTCCTTGTACGAACATCCCCTTCTGGTATTAACAACCCCAGTCTCATTACCGGTTGTTCCACCATTCCCGGTTTCCTGATTGCTCTCGTTCCCAGTCGGGTTCCCATTACCTACTTCAGTTTCAATCCCACCTTGTCCTCTTTCTCCACCATCCTCATTATCATTGCCTCCATCCCCATGGGGGTGGTGTTGCTAAAGCGCATCACTCACTTGGGCCACAATAGTCAGAATCAGTGCGGCCAGTTGCTGAGCGATCAAGGCTGCCATATCAGAGTCTCATGTTCCCTGATTGTTACTGGCAGGGCCATCACTTGTTCTTGGTGCTCTACCTCTGCCTCTGCCTCTGCCCCTCGGGGCTTCACTTCCGCCACTGTTGCTGCGGGTAACTCTTCGAGGCGGCATTTTCTAATCATAAAAGTAGTAAACACATAAGCTTTAACCATTTCAAATTATATTGTCCACATCGTTCATCAAAGTCTAGCATTCCAAGTTAATATCACACTTATTGTCACCACACATCACATGCAAGTTGTGTAGTTCTCACACCATGAATTGATAATGTCCCAACAATAGTCCATCACAACAATTGTAAGTCCATTATTATAATCACGTTTAGTCTAGCGAAGGTTGTCTATCTCCTCCTCTTTCGAGGTTTTAGACATAACCTCCTCAGGGTCAATCTCAATGTCCGAGGTCAAGCGCAATAGCATGATCTGTGAAGATCTCTTCGGGTTCAATACCCGAATTTAATAAACCAACTAGCTGCGCAGAGGGAACGGAAGATCCATTAAAGCATCTCATAAGGAGTGAGCACAAGGGCTCTCTCACAGGGTGAAAAGATCACAAACATATAGATACACAAACAAGTAAAGAGGAACACATACATGAGATATAATATGCACACAGATCCTAGCATGCAAATCTACATGAAGGTTCCTAGGTTATAGTCTAGGTCAAGCGTATTGCCTAATTCTCTATAACCAATGGCTCTGATAAGCGGAAACACGGGGATGTAACGAGATCGGGATCGTCATAACACATGGTAAGCAATAGAGATGCAATATAATAAATGATGATAAAGCGTGTCATGACGACACTCGACACAAAGGAGACTTGTGTCGTGTTTAGTCAATATTCACGACAACATAGCCATAAGCATAAACTTGTTAAATGATTTCACATAGTCAAGTAGTAACAATTGTAATGTAAATTCCCACAACCCGGGAACAAGTATCAAAAGAATAATATTGTTTAATCAGACTACAACATTGATTCCAAAATATATGTTTGTCAAATATGTTTAGTCTCAAAAATGCATCCTAGGGTCTCCACTAAGGCAGCACACCTAGATCTTTAATTAGCATTGTCACCTGAAAAGATATGCTCAAAATGGTCAACAAAATTATTGGTGAGCTCGCAGGTTTAAATAGTAAATAAGTAATTGATGTTGTATAGTAAATGTTGTGGAATACCGTGAATACAGTTATAAGTAAGTATAATCACATGACAATGAGCTTTGCAACCAAACCTAATGACGTACACACAGTTCTTGTCGGAATATATTCACATAAGGGCCCGTTCCTGGCCACTGTTGGTACTAACTAGTATACCAACAAACAAGGATGGGGGTGTCAACCCAGTAGTACTACCAATACCTATCTGTCGGTTCCCACACTGGAATTAAATAGTTGCAAAGAAAGTACCACACAGCAAACTCAAGCATGTATCAGATAAGTACTCACAAAACAGTAACACGTTGATTCCAAGTATGTAAATTGTATTTAAATTGTACATCATTGAAAATGGGTGAGCATACTTTTCCCCCATGTTTGTAAATGATCGAAATGTTGTATAAGCATAAAAAGGGGCCACGAAACTCACTTGTTAAGTGGTAAGTATGAATGATCAAAGTTTCCAAATGTTGTATGAAATGCACGGTCAAACACCTATTGACAGTTATTGTTAAGCATTAATGATATGTATAAAGTAAATAGTAACGTTCGGTCGGTTCGGGTTGTATCGGTTGGGTCGCGTGTAACACACACAAGCAGACACACGTATTAGATCTTATGTAGATCCAAGTACTAGATATCGTCGCCATTGCTGATGGTATTTATGTAAAAGTTTCATTGTTATTAAAGGAGTATTTGGTAAATATTAATAGTTACAAATCGGTTATTGATACTTGTAAAATGTTAAGTTGATTGGATTTGGAATAACATTGGTAAGTTTGATAGCGTTGACTTTAACATTGTCATTAGCAATGGCAACCGTGTCGATGTCACCTTAACATCACACGACATACACACACCACACGCAAGAAGGAATTCACACACAACAACTTCAGTCTCAAGACAGGACCAGATGCACAACTCAACACTCCATTCGGAATCAACCCTCATTCGTACGAATCAGCTTCATTCGTACGATTGAACCTTCATTCGTACAACTGTCATTCAGTCATACCACACAACACCCAATCGCACGATTCAACATCCATACGCACGAATCAACCTTCATTCGTACGAATCAGCTTCATTCGTACGATTGAACCTTCATTCGTGTGACTGGCATTCAATCGTGCGATACACGCACAATCGCACACATTCATTCGGTCGCCTGACTCAATCGCACACATTCATTCGCTCGCATGACTCAATCGCACATATACACACAGTCGCACGACTCAGTCGCACGACACACCCAGTCGCACAACTCAGTCGCATGACAGACCTAGTCGACTGAACAGTAGGTTCGCGACTGCTGAAGTGCAGAGCAGCCTTCGGCTGCTCCGTGCACGGGTTTTACACAACAAGGACTTCCAGAAACATACTACAAACATACACAAACAAGAAGAACATGCAGAAAGACATCACACGCACCCACACGACCTCATGTGTTCGGGTTGGACCCGAACACCCGAAACCCTAAATGGACAGCCGAAAAACAAGCAAGAAAGGGACAACCAAGGTCGTCTACCTGCAAGAATGGAGTAGACTCGGTTGTAGTCAAAGTCTAGACGATGAAAACGTGACCAAACGGGGCGGTTTTGGTGCAAGGAAGATGATGAAAGTGAAGAAGAGAATGAAGAAGAAGAAGATGAAGAATGGGGGCTAGGGCTGGAAAAATGGGGTTTTTATACCCAGCCCTAGTTTGGAAAAATATCACATTTAGTCCCTGCACTTAACCCCCGAGTTTCCCAAATTTGTTTCGGTTAAAAACGACTTTATTAGGTTAGTTATATTAATGATAAAATTGTAATTAATGATATTTATGACTTAAAAATGGTTTTGTTAGTGACAATAATTTTATATAAAAAGGTTATATCTGGCGGTAACAATGATGAAAGTTGTAAAAGTTTTTAAGGATAGCATACGATAATGATAAGAACACAAGCATAAAGATGATAAAGCAAGTATAATATCCACACGAATAATTTATAAAGATGAGGAATGGTCGAGCGAAGAAAAGTTAACAAGTCCACGTTAATTGACGTATCTTTTGGTGACAGATGTCACAGCAGATGGAACCTCTTGCTCTTCAGTACCACACCTTGGTTGTATCTTATAGACTCATAAGAGTGTGGTGGAGCAATTTCATTGGTTCCCAACCCACCTTTGTTTTGGTAACAAAGCTTTGAGTGAGAGGATATGGCTTGGAAGTTTTGCTCAGAAATAGCATACTTCCTAGCTTTAGCCTCAGCTGTGACAAGTTGGGCTTGAGACTCAAACAATTTGGATATTAAATCCTTTATTTGAGTCTTATAGTTTGTGTGTTCATGTTTTAATAAGGACATAGTTTTCTCCAACTCCTTAATTTTTCTTTGATAGTCAGATTTAGCCCTTTTAAAATCAGATTTTAAAACATTTAGAGACTCAATATTAGATTTAATCTCCATATTGTAGTCCTGATACAATTTAACCTTAGCACTACAGGAAGGAGTACAGAGATGTTCATATACCTTATTGTCATCTGTTTCGGCCATGAGTGCTTGAGTAGGAGTCACATTTGGTATCATGAAGCTCCAGTCAACTTCTTGAGCCATTGCAATTGTCTCTGTTGACTTTCTAGTGGGCTTTGGTGTAGAGGGATGTGTGGAGGCTTGTGGGGTTCCCGGATTAGACTTGGGAGCCTTGCATTCCCTTGGAAAATGACCAAGTTGGTTACAGTTGTAACATTTGGCCTTGGTTTTGTCAAAACCAAATTTGCTGTTGGTTGGGTTCTTGGGAAATTACCTTCCAGTTCTCTTGAAGAACTTCTTTTCTCTGTAGGTTAAGAGAGCCATTTGTTGGACTATGTCCACATATTCCACGTCATCTGGACTGAAGCACTCTAAATCATCAAAGCAATACTGATAGTCACTAGAGTGCCCACTTCCTGAGACAAAAGTACAGCTGTCTTGAAAGGAACTTTGCTGAGCTTGTTGAGACCTTGGAGTCTCAGGAAATATGATGTATGGTCCAGAAAAACAGGATGGCTGCTGGGTGTAAGTCAGGTATTGTTGAGGTTGGGAGGGTCCTGAGACTTCAGCCACCATGAAAGCGTTGCTAGCAGGAAGACTCAAGGGTCTGCTTATCTGATGGCATTTCTTGTTATCCATTTCCAAATGGTATCCATCAAGGATGCCATAGAGTTCGGTCATGGTGAGAGTGTTCAAATTTTCTGTTCTCTTGACAGAGACACAGTAGAACGGGCACTCATTAGGAAGTGCACTCATGAACTTTCTTGTTAGATCTCTAAGTTCAAGTGCGATTCACACAGACTGAAGGGAAGAAATGAGGTCCATGTACCTGAAGTATTTGTAGCTGAGGGTCTCTCCAGCAATGTAGGTGAAGTTCTCAAACTGCTGCTTCAGTGAGTCCTTCTTGGAGTCATTGGAGCTGGAATACATATGAGCAAGTGCATCAAACAGTTCTTTGGCTGACTTGCAATGCTCAAACCCCACCATGATGGAGTTGGGAATTGCAGTCATGAGAACTATCATAGCATTGCTATCAATGTCCAGCTTCTTCCGGTCCTCATAAGAGTAGTCTTCAACGGCTTTCTCTATCATGGCACCGTTTCCACCTGCCACCTTTGGTTTATACGGCCCATTGACAATAGATTGTCATATCTTACTGTCTTGATACCTGATGAAGCCTTCCATGTGTCTGCTTCATGACCTGAAGTTTTCAGGGGTGATGATGGGTGCTTTAGTCATCGTTCCCATCTCTACTTCAGACTTGTTGAGGGCCATTTTGAGTGTGGTGTAAGGAGGAGTGAAAAATAGGTTGATTAGGATGGTAAGATCTCACAATCAAGAGCCTAAGAAGCTCTGATACCAATTGCAGGATCGGGTTTTGTCACTTAACACTTGGATTTCTCTCAAACTCACTTATACTACACTCAGATCAGATGAAGTAGAATCTCTTCTAAGAGTTGATTATAATATAATAAGTAGCAAAGAACACAAAGAAATAATTTTTCAAGGAACTTGTATATATTACTTCTCAACTCAAAGTATTACAAGACTCTTACAAGCATAAAACAAGAGTTACAATGAGAAACTATATATACTAGATCCTACAGCCGGATATACTTTGATACCAGCTTGAAACCTAAGACTAAAGCATATACTACAATGCTAAAGTTAAGGTATCTTAGAAAAAAGTATTATCTAAGATATGATAGTCATGACATGTCCATGACTTACCTTTTGTCGCCAACTAAAGTTGGCAACTGTACTAACTGATAAAGGTAAACATTAATATAAATTATGGTCAACTACATGGCTTTTGAGAAAACGTCATGCAGTATCTCTGAGGTCTGCAGCGGAGTGTTAGAGAGACCATACTTATGTCCACTGGTTAATAGTAGTGTCTTCCGAAGGTAAGTTGGCTTCGGAAGAACAAGTTCTTCCGAAGCCGCTTATACTTCGGAAGAGGCTACTATACTTCCGAGGCTTGAGGACTTCTTTATTTCTTCATACTTTGAAAGTTGACTTCTGATCTTTCACTCTAAGTCTTGATCTTCGGAAGTGAATACTTTGTCTTTGGAAGTTGGAGTTTTCCTTCGGAAGTTGATCTTACACTTTGTCTTCAGAAGAACTCCTTTTCCTTCGGAAGTTTCTCACTTAGCTTCGGAAGTCCTTTATTAGTAGCACCAAAATAGTCCAAGTGATTTAGTTTTGGTTGCACCAGTCTTACTAGATCCAACATCGTATTAACAACAAAAAACTCAAAATTAAACATAAAAACATACTCAAATTATAAACATAAGAAACACAATAGATTGTCATAAATAAAGTTAGCAACAAAAACACTTAGTAACAATGAATTATATCATGTTTATTTGAATGTAAATCCTAATACTTGTAGTGAATTAGACCATATTTATAATTATTTACAGTAAATTACAACATATTTATAATTACTTATAGTAAAATACATTTATCACATTACACCTTGTAACTACACCACTGTAACGGAATTTCAGCACCATAACGGAGCCAAAATAACAAAACTACACCACTATAACGAAATTAAACCAATGTAAACCAATCTGTAAAACAATGTAAACTAATGTAAGCCAATATAAACCAAAGAAAAACAACATTTTCTCGTTTAGGGATAATTGAAACTTGAAATCCATCTTCTTTAAATATGCGTAACCAATAGATCTTGTAACCTAGAAAGCCAAAACTGTTATATTACTTGTATAATTTATCTTTTTTAGGGATAATTGAAGTTGTTGTTATAGTGTTTTAAGACATTCGAATAGTAGTAACATTGTTTTTGTAGTAATACATTGTTATTGTACTAGTAAAAAGAGTATTACACAATCAAGAAGAATTTAGACAAAAAAACATAACTATCATTGCTAGATTATCATATGAAAGATACCAAATTAGACTTTCTAGAAATGCTCTTTTGATAATATTGGTAGACATTTCTTGATCTTCAGATACAAATTCTAAACATAAACAAACAGAAAGTCTGTAAAATCCACAAACATAATATAATACAAGAACATACAAATAGATGATGTTGGTTTGGCTCGCTAGATTGAACCTAACATACACCCTGTGAGGTTGATGAACCCAGATCTGAACCCGGATCTAAACGGTAGTGTGGTGGCAGTGGTAGAGCGATGACCCTGGTGGTGGTGGTGTTGGTGAAAGGGTGATGACAGCTGGTGGTAGTGTTGTCGGCGAGGTGAGCCAGTTGAGGTGGTGGTGTTGCCGACATGGTGAGGCGCGTGTGGCGGTAGTGATGTATACGTGGTTGGGTGGATATGGATGTGTTTCAGGTTAAAGAAAGGTGGTGGGGTGGCCCGAGTTTAGTGGTGGTGTTGCCGGCGTAGTGTGGTGGCAAATAGGAGATGAACTCCAAAGAGAAGAGAGTGAAGGGTTTTGTTTATTTTATGGTATGATGGTCTGACAAGTTTTTAATAAAATGAGAAAAAAAAGTTTTGTTTATTTTGTGGTGTGATGGTTTGACAATCACAAAAAAGTACATAAGGCAAAACTACTCATTTACCCTTAATGTAATCTCAACCTTCCAATTAAAATCTTCAATTTTTTATATAATATCAATGGTCATGATAAGGTTATTGGGTTCTCATAATTTTTTATGGTTCTCATATGATCTCATTCCTATATATATGTTTGTATATGTAGAGAGAGACAGAGAGAGAGAGATGGAGAGAGAGTAAAATGGCCTACCGGTGCTTCTTTGGGCATCTCTCTGTTATAGGTAAGTTTTGCCATCCTGTGTCTGCCCTTGATAAGCTAAACTTCTATTTGTGTTAGACCTATCTTTTCGTTCTTGCTAATACAAGCGAACTTTATCACTTTGGTGTTAGCATCTTTTGTAATAGAGGCAGGTGTATTGCATATGGATTCTACTAGAATTAGTGTTCAGAATGTAGTTGACTTTTCTGACACATACTATTTCATCTGCTAGAGCGAGATGCTAGCTAAGAAGCCGGTGCTTCTCGCTTGTCAGCTTTTGCGGAGTCGTTGTATCCACGTACGTCATCAAATGACATTATAAAAATTTAAGATAATGAATGGAAAAACATACGAATCAATAAGATCCATGATTCGAATGCTTTTCCAATAAAAATGTAAACAATAAAAGTAACTAAAATTTTGGAAAAGTAGTAAAAATCAAGGGATATAAAAAGTGACTAAACACAAAATGATTCAAGACATAGGCTTTATAACAAATTAAAATTGACATCATTGATCCAATTCATAGTAGGTAATCTTTCTCGATCAAATCAAGGAGCTCCCCAAGCTGTTGAAGCATTGCCCACAGAGATCTTGCGCCATAGTTAAGATCAATGAATGAAGTAATGTGAATTAATTCTCCCCATTTAATTATTTTTTTGTTTGATATTTTCATATTTTAAATAAAAATAACACATTAATTGTTATTTGTATTAATGATCCCTAGCTCAAACTGGTTAATTGAGTAATTCTAAGGTTTCAATGAAAAAGGTTAAGATTTTGTGTTCAAATCTCACATGGGACAATGTAAATCGGGAGGTTCTAGGTTGGGCTAGGGGGTTTTATCATCTATGGTGGGTTTCCTCCTGATGGTGATCTCAGATTCGGGACTAAGATTCCGTAGTTGAGTAATAGAAATGCTCGGGTGAGCCAATGATGCGTCAGTAATCCAATTAACTGTTAAAATATTGTTATTTGTGTCTCATATTACCCTATTATGAAAAAAGAAGATCCATGAACAGTAAAAAAAGGGACAATTTTATCATTTTCATTTGCCTACGAGGGGTGGTTTGGTCTTTTGGGTTTCTCTCCACTTAAACCAAACTGGTATTTTGATAGAGAGATAGAGATGACAGGTTTAGCGGAGATGGTATGTTTGGGTGACTGTCGGCGCACAACCACCATCGCGCCGCCATCGCCGCCGTTGATATCAGTTCCACTTTGTGCGTTTCTCTCTATTTAAACCCTCTTTCTAGATTAAAGGTTGAGGGGAGATGGTCCGTCCGTTCACCGCCTGCGCCGCCTCCGCCATCTGCCAGCGGCGCGAGGTCTATGTACGTCGTCGGTGGCCGGTTGGTGGTTTTGTGTGTACGTGGCGGCTCCGGTGTACCCCATGTATCGCAACCGTCTATGGATGGTGGTGCATGTTGAAATCGACTCAGATATGCCAATTTCGACGCCGCCGGTGATCTATCGACCACCTTTGGTGGCGTGTGTGTGATCTAAACGTAATGATACGAATACATGCGCTTGTCTGAGCCCCACTTTATACTATTTTTATGACGTGCAACGCACCCTGCCGTCGACTTTCAGGTGCGATGGCTTTTAGTTATCTCATTGATGGCCTTAGGGTTTCCTTTTGTTTAACATTGTAGTATCAAATTGGATTAAGTGTTTGATGTTGTGCTTTTTGATCTGTTGCATGTCTGTGCCATTTTTGATGTTGTGCTTTTGGATTGCAGATGTTGTTGGGCTTGACATGCCTTTGTTCTGTGCCATTTCTGTGATTATACAAACACCATATGTGGCTGTTTGAATTGAATGTGGTTGTATCTCTGCTGTGGCGAGCTGCATATGATACTGTTTTTGGGTTTTCAATTTGTTCTTTAATGTGATGCTGATTTGGGTGTATTTGGCTTCCATTCGTTGGATCGCACGTTAGGTTTATGTCAGTTTGTTTGTTGGCTATGATGATCCAACCATAAACAGGCTGTTGTCCTAGCGTGGCAACCATGTGTGAATGGTTTGCAGCTAGAGGCGGTGGCCGGGTCTGAGCTAGATTTATGTCCATGCTTTGATGTTTAGTGTGGGCTTCGATTTGTGGGATAGGACATTCTGCTTTATGTTTGGTGGTTCGCTGGCTATGATGATCTCACCAAAAACATGTTGTTCTGGCGTGGCGAACACGTGTAGATGGTTCGCAGCCTATGACGATGACCGGGTCTGAGCCAATGTTTAAAAAGCAAGTGAAACTAAAAATTTCATTGTATTGGCATGGCAAACATGTTTTGTTTGCACCACAATGAGAAGGAAGATCTGAGCCAAAAGTTAAAACTGTTACGTTTTTTTTTGTGAACACACGCGCAACGCGCGGGATTAAACTTGTGTCGGTTGCCTTTGTGTGGCAGCCGTTGTGGCTTGCAACAACAACCGACCATGTCTGAGCCTTGCTTTCAAGACGCGCAATGCGTGTCAGGAAATAAACACTAGTTCAATGAATAAAGGAACGAATCAATTCATTCTCTTGAATTAACTCTCAAAATATTTTTATATTTTAATTAAAAAACACATTAATTTTCATCATATCCATTCAATTAATATTAATATAATAGCGCACACATTAAACGCTTCATATGTCACCCGAGTCATACTCAATCTCCATCTTTCAAACACTCATCCAAGAGTTCAAAATTTGACATGTTCATGATTCCGCTTCATGTGAGTCAGCTGGTCACGAGTATATTGGGTTACAAGGTCCCCCTACCTCCCTATTTAATAAAAAACAAACTTAAAAACAATTTCAAATCAATATATTAAAAATAGTTCTAAAGTACCAACCACAAAAGAAAGGGAAAAAACTTAAAAAGAAACAACGGTTAATAAAAAATAAGTAAATAGAATGAAAAATATTTAATTTTCAACACTTGGGATTCTTCTACATCATTTAGAGGTTGTTTGATTACACTGCCTAGGTAAGATCTGACTGAATCAGAAGCTAACCCAGTTAGAAGTTCTGACTGAGTATGCATCTGACTGAAACTTGGCTGTTTGATTCAATATCTGACTGAAACCAAACGATTCAATATTTAAGTAACAAAACCCACCGGAGTCACACCACCGGTCGGAACCACCCACACACCACCACCGCGAGGGGGTGGCGGCCTTCGGGTCGGAGGGGCGGCGGCGGCCTGCGTGTCAGCCGGTCAGCACATTTTTTTTCAAGGTCTGGGTCAGCACTGGAGACCCGGTCAGCCGGGCTCGAAGCCGAAATCAAACGGGCTGACCTGCTGACCGAGTCAGCTGGTCAGCCGGGTCAGCCCGATCAGCCGGGTCAGCCCAAAAAACAAGCCCCTTAGTCTTTCGTAAAATACAAAATTGTTTGATTAATTATTACCCATTAATTAATTATACTATGCTGACATCCCCTAAACCAGATGGGTTGGAGACGAGGCGGAATTCAGATATCTCTAGTAAGGTAAATATTTTGTGTTGTCGAATTATTTTGAATCGTCTTCCTAGTAGAACTAATTTGGTTTATTAGAGGATACATATTCCTTGTGTTCTATTTTGGTTTGTGATGATGTGGTGAAGACGTTGGATCATTTTCTTAGTGAGTGTGATGTTGCCAAGATATCATGGATCACTATTTTAAAGTGGCTAGATATCTCACATCTATCTTGTTGCAATCCTATGGAGTTGATTACTTGGTTGGATTCACTATCTAACCTTCAAACGCGAAAGAGAAGTTATTCGCAGGATCATCTCAACATCGTGGTGGGTTATACGGAGGATATAATAAACCTTTTGCTCACGATGATCGGCGAAATATGCATACTTTGATTTTATTCTTATTTTTTTCTATTCGTGGATTATAAGTAAAACAAGAAAATAAACATTACTTGGACGGGTTGGTTGTAAAATCCCTCCTCTTTGTTAGGTTTTAATCTGTGTGTGTGCTAATACTTGCTAATGGTTAATTATTATCGCAGTTAAAAAACATTTCTTTATTTCAACTATAATCGATTATGCTATACCAGTCAACATTTTAACATGTTGATTTTCAACTTAAAGGTTCACCACAAGAAATATCAGCAATAAGGGCGACATAATTAACGACGACTCAAGTCAATAGAGGCGAGTTTGCACACCAGAGGAAAATCTGGGCATTAATTGATCAGAGTCTACATCTAACGTCTCAGATTTTATCGTACATGAGCCATTAGCAGCGACATGTTTGTTAACGTTTTAATTATCAAGAAACACTACTGTGTATACACCAAATACTATGTTAGGTCTAGAATCAGTAGATCTAGTCATTATGTATAGGCTTAGTACTTGAATTAATATATGTAATGAACTTTTGTATTTTCATTATTGTGTATGCATTAAATATATAGGTTAACCCATTTATATATGTGTTGGTTTATGTATGGTTGCAGGAACAAAATTATAATTGGTCAATTTGTGAAATTGACCAAGTGTAAGAAACATCTACGGATGAACATTTTGTTCTTCCGTAGATATATTTTTTACAAGTAATTATGCACCCAAAGATCTTCTGCGGATGAACAACAAATCTTCTGTGGATTACCACAAGAAACCTTCGGAAGAACAAGATACCTTCGAAGAACATATCTACGGAAGAACAAATTACTACTGAAGACAATATTCCTCTGCGGAGTCCAAACACTTGTATTATACAAGTGATACAAGTCAACAAGTCAACAAGGCGGTTATGCGAATCCCGAGAAATCCGATGATTCCTTAACAGAAACAAATCAAATCCCAAGAGATCCGGTGTTCCCTATAACTGAAACACCTTTGTCTATAAATATGGATCCTAGGTTTCGATTCAAAACGATTGAGTTAGACGATTGATTGATTGAGAACAGCAATAGCAATACAACAATCATCAAAAGTCTTTCGATCAACTTTAACATACACAACATCATAGCATTCTTTGATATCGTACATTCAATTCTTTGTAATCATCAACACATTAAAAAAATACTGATTAATCATTAATTGTGTTTTGTTTCGTGTGTTCTTGATATTTCATTGATATTTAAAGTTTTTAAACACAATTAAACCAAATCAACGTTAATTCCGCTAACGTTGACTTGACATCGATTCACACTGATAATTCCTGTTGACGATCCTTGGATTCACAGGTGGTATCAGAGCCAAGTGCTCATTGATTTAGATCAATTGATCTATCAGTGTTAGTTGTGTTTTAATTGTGTTTGATTTCGTTTAACAGCAATCGTTTTTAATTAACTTGTTTCTATATTCAAATCAATTGAATAGCAGATCTTGTTAACATCATGAGCAACTTCAGTGGTTCATCTTACCAACCTCCGAAGTTGGAAACAAAAGCAGATTTCAAGTCTTGGAAAATCAAGTTCAGGAATCATGTAAACTATACTGATTCTGACTTGTGGATTTCCATCACTGAAGGTCCTTATATTCCACCCACTCTTGGGCCGGATTATAATGACAAAAATCAACCAATCAGTACGAAAGATCTATCACCTGATGATGTCAAAAAGGTTAAAGTTGATATAAAAGCATACAGTTTGCTTAGTATGGCTTTACCTGAAGAGATATTAATCAGGTGTGAGAACTATAAAACAGCACACTCCTTATGGAAGATACTTCACACTCTCTGCGAAGGGAGTGATGAGATAAGAAGTATAAGGAGAGACACCCTCAGATCACAATATGAAACTTTTCATCATATTGAGGGTGAATTCAATTCCTCAGCAACTTCATAGATTCATGCAGTTAGTCACTGAGATGAATATTCTAGAGTTGAAGTATACTAGTGAGGAATTAAACAAGAAAATGCTCCACACTTTGCCAGAAAGTTGGAAGCATACTGTGTCCATGTTCAAGAACACTATAGATCTGAAAGCAACTGGCTTAGATACTCTGGTTGCAAAAGTGGAAGCTCTTGAAATGGACGAAAAATCAAGAAACAAGAGTGTGAGAACTCATGTCTCACCCTATCACTTCAAAGAAACAAATAATGTAGGAAGTGCATTTATTTCAAACAATGAAAGTGATAACTCTTGTGCTAGGAGTGATGATGAGGAGGAAGTTAGCTTCTATGCTTCAAAACCCTCAAAGAAATCATCTCAAGACAAGCAGCAAAGAATAAAGGAAGAACTACTGATAGACAAGATACAACTGCAGCAGCAACAGCTAAGTCTTCCTTTTCAGCAAATCAGTCAGAACCAATAACTGTGATATTGGACTCTGAAGAACAAAGAGCAGCCTTTGCAGCTTTTAGCTCAAGTTTTCAAGCATATCTGGGAAGCTCTCTAACATCAGCCAATATCTGCCAACAAGACTTAGAAGAACTACCTCCAGATGTAGTGGAAGAGATGGATCTACAATGGCAGATGGCCATGATTGCTTATAGAGCTAAGCAATATCTCAGGAGAAATAAGAACTTGGCTTCAGCAAGCAAAACATCAAAGATTGGTGTTGACAAATCAAAAGTGAGATGCTACAAATGCAATCTCTATGGACATTTCTCAAGAGAATGCAATCAACAGTCTTATCCAGAGATGAGACAACATCAGCAGCATCAACAACATCAGATTCAAGCAAATCAACAATCTTCTCAAAGACCTCTGCACAAGCAATCTCAACTGATCAATGCTTCCCCACCAGCCACCAAAGAATCAGCAGGACCTAGTAACTCAAAGGAGTCAGGGCTGATCATACTTCAAGATGGAACGTGTGACTGGAGTTTGTATGAGAAGGAAGTTTTGGAAGAGAATCAAGCATTGATGGCCCATATGGATCAAACAGTTCCACCAATGGCAAAAGAGGTAAAAGAAGATTGTGTTCATCAACTTGTGTTGAGGAAGTTGAACGATATAGAGTCCATGCTCAACAGTTGGCTGATAAAGTAAAAGAAACAATGATTTTGAATGAATCCCATGTTAGAGAACATAAATTATATCAAATAAAAATTAATTCCTTGCAAAAGGATTTAGAAAAATTTGTTTCTGAAAATTATAGCCTAAAAGCCCAAGTTGAGCATTTGACCACTTCCTTAACAAAATCCATGGCTGATCATGCATCAACTGAAGTGAAACTTCAGAAGTTTCAATTATCATCTCAGCAATATGAGAAATTACTAAATTCTCATATTGAATCAAAGAAAAGGTCTGGGTTGGGTTATAATGCGGTTGCACCACCTATAAATGATAATTACACATCCTTACCTACAACAATGACAAACACTCTGTCAAATCATTTTGTGCCTGGCACTAAGTTTGAAAAAGATTCAACTAAAACTAAAATTAATGATAAAGCTGAGGTGAGTGAAACTGAATCATCTGAATCAGAATCATTAGATCAAAATGATTCAGAATTTGATTATGATAAGTGTGATGACTTGGATGATTCTGATGAACATGATGTTGATCAAACAAGCACTGGTAAAAATGTTCAACTGAAAGCCCATATCCCAAAAGTGCTTGAAGAAACAAAGTTGCCATATCCTCCTAAACAAAGAAACATGCTGAAGACCATCTGCAAGAGGATAGCTCAATTGAATGAAGGTCTTCAAGAACTAAGTATGCAAGACTCCTCCAAGAAATTGACTGATGAATCTGTCATCACTGAGGAAAAGGAAAATTCAAAGGAAAGAAAAAGGCTTCAGTAGATCATCAACTGAACAAGAAAACTTCAGCTGCTGATCTACGGAAGAGAAATTCAGCCCAAACAATCAAAATGTGCACAAAGTTGAAAAAGGTGAAGCACATTCAAAGCTAAAGAAGAAAGAGCTACAACAAAGATCAGCAAACAAAAGGAATGATTCTGAGAAAGAATCAGAAGAAAAGTATTGCAAATGGTGTGACATGAAAATCACAACACTGAAGACTGTTACTTCAGCAGCTACTGTTCTATTTGCAATATGAACAATCATATGACTACTGATTGTTACTTCAACAAACATTGTTCTATCTGCAACAAAAATAATCATTCCACACAGGAATGTTATTTCAACAAAAAGAACAAGACAAAAGCTCAAAGAAGAAAGAATCAGACAAATCTGAATCAGATTCTCAATCTACGGATTCTGCAAAGAGCTCAAAACTGAAGAAGTTTGAACAAAAATCAAAAGCAAAACCAAAGGACAAATCAGCATCAAGTGTTCATATACTGCGGAAAAGACCATCTTTTCAGCAGTCAAAAACACCACACAAAAGAGTAGATTTGTCAGACAAAGAATCAAAGGATGATGATTCATTCTTTGATAAATTTGACAAAGGCATTCATATACCTCTTTCAAAAACAAAAGATAGTGAAACATTTAAAGGTTCATTATCAAAACAAAAGACTCAAACAAATGAAGTTACTCTGAGTAAAGCAGACAATGTGAATCATGAATCTACTTCATCAACATCCAATTCAGCAGAATCATCCTCATCTAAATCAAATCAGAATGAATCAATTAAATCTGAAACTGAAACTTCAAAATTGTTCATGAAAGAGTAACTGTTTTAGATCCTGTTGATAAACCCAAGATCACTAAGACTTGGGTTGTCACTTCTAACTGATTTTCTTTTCTGATTGCAGGAACAATATTGGAGAGCTGACAACATGTGGTATGTTGACAGTGGTTGTTCCAGGCATATGACAGGAAACTGTTCTCTTCTCCATGATTTTAAACATAAAAATGCTTCTTATGTGGCATTTGGTGGGGATAAAAAGGGAGGTAAAATTGTTGGTGAAGGAATGATAACTAATGGTGTACTTAATTTGATAAAGTAAATTACTGTAAAAACTTACAGTATAATTTACTTAGTGTATCTCAAATCTGTGATCAAAACTACACTACATTGTTTGATGACACTAACTGTTACATTCTTAAGCCAGGATTTAGTGTCCCTGAAGATTGGATTCTCCTCAAAGCAGCAAGAAAAGGAAACACTTATGTTTTGGATATGAACACACTTCTCTCACAAAAACATGAAACTTGCCTTATATCTAAACTTTCAGAAGATTTGTCACAATTATGGCATAGAAGGCTTGTTCATTCTAACATGAAGAACATGAATAAATTGGTGAAACATGACCTGGTCATTGGATTACCAAATAAAGAGTTTCATTGCTCAACTCATTGTTCTTCTTGTTACAAAGGAAAACAACACAGAGTGTCACATAAACCAAAAACAATCAATACTAATACTACACCACTCAAATTGCTTCACATGGATCTTTTTGGCCCAACCAATGTAATGAGCATTGGAAAAAGGCAATATTGTTTGGTGATAGTTGATGATTTCACTAGATTTACATGGGTCTTTTTCTTAAAACAAAAGAGTGAAACATCAGAAACATTAATGGACTTTGTCATCAAGATTGAGAATCAACTTGATACAAAAGTCAAAATTTTCAGGAGTGATAATGGTACTGAATTTGTAACTTTGAACTAGATTCTTTTTGCAGGAGCAAAGGTATTGCAAGACAATTCAGTGCACCAAGGACTCCACAACAAAATGGAGTTGCTGAAAGAAGAAACAGAACTCTCATTGAAGCAGCAAGAACAATGCTAGCTGATTCACAACTACCTATTACCTTTTGGGCTGAGGCTGTGAATACTGCATGCAATGTTCAAAACAGAACATTAATTGTCAAAGAACATAACAAAACTCCTTATGAGCTCCTATTTAAAAAAAACCTTACATAGGATATCTAAGAGTATTTGGATGTCAAGTAACTGTTTTGAACATAAAAGAGTCATTAGGAAAATTTTCAGAAAAAGCATATGATGGTTTCTTTGTTGGATACTCTTCAACATCAAAATCATATAGAGTGTATATTCCACAACATAACATTGTGGAAGAGACCCCTAATGTATCCTTTGATGAAAATGTGTTTACTAAGTCAGTTAAAGGTTCATCATGGTTATTTGACATAGATGCTTTGTCTAAATCTTTTAACTATGATCATTTGACAAATGCAGGATCTGATGAAGTATGCTATCCATTTGTTCCACCTATTATGACTGAAGTAACTTTATCTGCTGATCCCCCAAGGATACATCCATCTTCAGGTGAAAATACTTCAGCAGAAGCAGATATTACATGTGGAACTGAACAGCATATATCCGGAGAAATTCCTTCGGAAGACCAAAATGCATCCGGAGAAGTTCCTTCGGAAGATCAGCATACATCCGGAGAAGTTCCTTCGGAAGACCAGATATATCCGAAGAAATTCCTTCGGAAGACCAAAATGCATCCGAGAAGTTCCTTCGGAAGATCAGCATACATCCGGAGAACTTCCTTCGGAAGACCAAATGTATCCGGAGCAGCTCCTACGGAAGACCAAATGTATCCGGAGCAGCTCCTACGGAAGAACAAAATACTTCCGCAGAAGTTCCTGCGGAAGAGCAAAATCCAACTGCAGATACTTCTGTAGCTCAATCAACAGAGACTCAATTTGATTATTTCTTGAATTCTCAAATTGAGATGAATCAGTCAGAGGCAATGGAAATGACTAATCTGGAATCATCCATTCCAGTTGAGTCAACTCCCTCAATGAGAATTCATAAGTCTCATCCACTTAACAATATCATTGGAAATCCTGAAAAGAGAACTACAAGGAGCCAAAGTGGTACAGCCAACCTTTGTCTCTTCAACTGTTTTCTTTCTCAAGTGGTGCCTCCAAACATTACAGCTGCTGCTTTAAAGACAATAGCTGGATTGAAGCTATGCAAGAAGAGCTTCAACAGTTCAGAAAGCAAAAAGTATGGTCTCTTGTTGATTTACCTGAAGGTCAACATCCTATTGGAACTAGATGGCTATACAAAAACAAACTGGATGATAGAGGGATTATTGTCCGAAACAAAGCAAGGTTGATAGCACAAGGATACACTCAAGAAGAAGGCATAGATTATGATGAAGTTTTTGCACCAGTTGCAAGAATTGAGGCAATAAGAGTGTTCTTGGCATATGCATCATATAAGATTTACTGTGTATCAGATGGATGTCAAGTGTGCATTCTTATATGGGAAAATTGATGAGGAAGTTTATGTGTCTCAACCCCCCGGATTTGAAGATCCTCATTATCCTCACAGGGTATACAAACTAGATAAAGCCTTGTATGGTCTTCATCAAGCACCAAGAAAATGGTATGAAACACTATCATCTTTCTTACTCAAGCATGGCTACAAAAGAGGAACTATTGATCAGACACTCTTTCTCAAACAAGAACATCAAGATCTCTTAGTAGTTCAAGTATATGTTGATGACATTATATTTGGATCAACTAATAAGAGATTGTGTGTGAATTTTGAAGAGCTGATGAAATCTGAATTTCAGATGAGCTCAATGGGTGAATTAACATTCTTCCTTGGCTTCAAGTTCATCAAAAAGCAGATGGAATATTCATCAATCAAGAAAAATACATACATCAAATACTGAAGAAATACAATCTTGCTGAAGTATCCTCATGCAAAACACCAGCATCAACAATTGATAAGATTGCTCCTGATCCCACTGGAAAATCTATTGATCAAAAATTATTTAGATCTATGATAGGTTCACTTATGTACTTAACTGCCAGTAGACCTGATATTATGTTTGCTGTGTGTGTATGTGCTAGGTACCAATCTGATCCAAAGGAGTCACATCTCAATGCTGTCAAAAGAATTTTCAGATACCTCAAGGGAAAACCAGGACTTGGTCTATGGTATCCCAAGGATGGAGACTTTACACTCTACTCATACTCAGACAGTGACTATGGTGGATGTAACAGCAATAGAAAATCAACAACCGGTGGATGTCAATTCATTGGACCCAGGCTAGTGTCATGGCAGTGCAAGAAACAAACAAATGTTTCTGTATCCACAGCTGAGGCTGAGTACATTGCTGCTTCAGCTGGGTGCTCTCAAGTACTTTGGTTACAAAACCAATTGCTTGACTATGGTTACAACTTTCTTCAAACCTCAATCTATATAGACAATTCTGCTGCTATGTTTATCACTGCTAATCCTGTGCAACATAGTAAAACAAAACATATAGAGATTAGGTATCATTTTCTGAGAGATTGCTCAGAAAAGGGATTGATTAAGTTAGTCAAAGTGGATACATCAAATCAGCTTGCTGATTTATTCACTAAAGCCTTTGATTCAGTCAGATTTAATTTTCTGATTGAGTCTCTAGGTATGATTAACTTAGATTAAATCAAGTCTAAACAAACAACATGCTGTGTGCAATAATGCATCAGTATGACATTTGCATGGGAAATGATAGTACACTATAGCTTTGCCTATCCTGCATAAACAAATAACAATATATCTCAGCAAGTTTCTTGATATGTGAGTAGGTTCATCTTGAGTGGAAACAAACCTGAGTGCATGCAAAACATAATACTATAATAATTGTCTGTGGGAAATTCATTTTGAGAAAACAAAGTGAGTCTTATCCTAATGTGATCAAATCATTCATCTAAACACTATGTAAAACACTTTATACTATCTATCTTTGCAAATCATACTCCCTCTGTTTTGTGTGAACAAAGACCTGGGTGTATGATCACCATACTGAATATCAGTAACAAAGGTGAAAAGATCATGATCCTCATCATCCCTCTGTTTTGTGTGAACAAAGACCTGGGTTAAAGGCACCTCTGTTTTACGTGAGTAAAGACCTGGTGACCTGATGATGATCATATCTAAAGCTCTCAAAAGAATCCTAAGTGATCAACTGTATATTATCTTGAGCTTTATCAACATTGCATCAATGAGATGCCAAATACATCTCAAGATAGCTATTATAACTTAAAGTACATAGTCTTAATGATGATTTGACTTGCAAAGGGAGGACAACACCTTTGTGAATCAAATGTGAAGCCCATGACAGTTATTTCAAAACAATATGAAAACATGATAAACAGCATGCCTAGTTGATACATGAGCTCTTGTATGGATTTATATGGACAATATACTTGCAATCAGAACTTGTTCTTGTATCACAAAACAACATAACTGATCAGGAAGAGGCTTAGCATTATAGTATGATCCCATCCTATGTGTATCTGATCATTATCATATAGTTCAATTTCATGTTATTCCTCTTAAAGAAATTTATGATAAATGTTTAAGTTCTTCATTAATCACAAATTTAGGGGGAGTAGAATTCATGAAAAAGCATCTTAATCAGCAGCAGCAATGTCTATATTATTATCAATTTGAAGAAATTGAAATCTGAGCATCATCTTAGCTGTTGGATACATGAAAATTTTTAGTAAAAATTTATATTTTAAATTGACTTGTACTAAATTGTCATGTATACAAAGCCAACGAGGTCCTAAAGCAATAAATGGTTCAACCAATGGATTTGGGCCATACATACAACTGTGTGTAAATCAATCTTAATGTTTATCCGTAGATTGGTAAACTACGGATGAATAAAGATCAATAAATTAATGATTACAATTTCACATCAGTAGAAGTTGTTGATCCGTAGATGTACTACGGAAGAGTAAATTGTGGATCCCACTTAATGAAAAATTACTTCTACGGAAGAATACAATGTGGGACCCACTTAATAAATCAGAGAAAATTAATATGTCTGAGGGTATAAATAATGAGGTTTGACTTGTCAAATTCATTATTCACTTTTTCCGTTCACTTTTTCAGACCTAGAAAATCTCACTCAACAAAACTTTTCCCACTTCCTCAACATTCAAAATTTACCAAATCAAAACCTTAAGCAAACATATAGTTGTGTTCTTAATCAGCGTTTATTAAGGTAAAACATGTCGTAATCATCAAGAATGAACCAGTTGATTCTTGTTTTATCTCACAACTGTTCGTATTCTCATATCAATAATGTGATTCTAACGAAGTCTTTTCTTATGAACAGATGGATCAACGATTTGCAAAAGAACATAATGTGTGTGCTTTCTTGAACCCTGACGATCCTGTGTCAGAAGGATGCCAAGAAATTATGAGATATTTGAGAAGATCAAGGATATTCTATGCCCTATCAGCAGAGCCGACGATTTATCGCTCGCATATCAGTGATTTCTGGAATTCTGCACATATAGAAGAAGATGGTGAAGGCATTATTGCAGAAGTAAAGAATCGAAGGCTGAGAATTGACGAACAAACAATAAGAAGGGTTCTAGAACTGGGAGATGTTGAAGTTGGACACCCTGATGTATTTGATAATGAATACATAGAAAAGGTTTTTCTCTTAATGGGGTATGATGGAGACTTTGAAAAGGGAGAAATTAAGAAGGGAAGACTCTGTAAGCCATACAGATTTTTGTGTCACACTTATCTGAAGTGTATGTCAAACAGAAAATCTGGGCTTGACAGATTTTCAAGACATATATCATCTGGTATCATTGGCATCTTTGAGGGAAGGACTTACAACTATTCAAAGTACATCTTCAATTGTTTGTGTGATCACATTCGAGTACAGAAGGCTGATAAGATGTATATGTTTCCAAGATTCATTCAGCTCATCATTAATGCAGACCTGCCTGGAACATCTGTGGAGGGTGGTGTGTTTATCCAAGCACACCTTGGCAGATCTGTGCTGAACAAAATCTCAGGGAAATATGAAGGAGGTGACATAGACATGTTTGCTCATGTGATTGATGCTAATGCAGACATACCTCAAGAGCTTGTTTGGGAAATTGATGAAGAGAGCTCTGCTACCAGCTCTGCTCAAGACACCATCCATCACCAGAAACATCACCTCAACAACAACAACCACATCAACCACCATCTCCTCACAGCCAAAATACAGAACCTATCTCCCAATCCTCCACCTATCACCACAACAACAACAACACCCCCAACACAATCACCAGCCAGTCAAAATACTGAACCAATATCTCCCATTCAACCCCAATCACCAAATCAGCTTCAGATGCAACTTTACCAACAACCTACAAATTCAGATACTGAGAGCATCTACACTGGGGAGACAGAATTAGTCTCAGAAGCAAGTACAGTTAAACTGTCATTATCCAAGACTGAATCCCCTGTGCATTCAAATGAAACTGAACAAGTTTCTCCAGTGACTGATCAGCAACAACAACAAACTCTTCAAGAGCATGAAGATCAAGCCACTGAACCAAGGTCAAGCTCAGCAAGTGTTGATCATGAGGAAGTTAAAGAAGATGAGATTGAGTCTCAGCATCAGGAATAGATGCAGAAGCAGATCATGTTGATGTGATTGCTTATAATGAAGATGATCTAAGTGAAGATGACATTCCTGTGAGCAAGAGCTATCTGGTGGCTGAGTACAACAAGCTGGTGCTCAAATCAAACAAAAGAAAGGAAAGAATACAAGAGCTGAAGGAATGATAAAAGAAAGGATGAAGAATTGATAAGACAGCAAGCAAGAATAAAAGACTGAGAGAAGATGCTCAAAGTGATAAAGAAGTCATTGATGCTTTGCTAGACAAGGAAGCTGAGCTTAAAGAGTCAGCAGAGTCTGAGAAGAAAGAAAAAGAAAAGATCATGAAGAACTTGAACAAGCATCTGGCACTATGACTGCTCAGTCAAACATTATAAAGAGAAAAGAAGAAGAAATTGAGCAACTTAAATTGAAGATCAGTTCATTGGAATCTCATGCTAAGGCTTCAACTGCTCAAACAAAACAAGGTCCTGAGGCATCAAAAGAAATGATCCTGTACTCAAGGAAAAGAAAGTACCTTGGTACTGCTGAGAAGAAGCCAACTATTTATGAAAGTGTTTCAAAGAAACAAAAGCTGACTTCTCCTGAACACACCCCTCAATAGATTTATCTACTGAGAAGCCCATCTCTCAAAAGGAAGATGAAAGTGATAAGAGTGGGAAGAATTAATCAAAGAAGACTCTCCACCAAAACAAGAAGTCTCAAAGGCTGATGATCTTCTGACTACAAGTGACATATTTGAAGAGAGGCCTGAATCAACCATGTTCATGACACTTATAAACCATGGTTTCCCTTATGACATGGTTGAAAGACTAAACATGACAGAGATGAAGAACCTGTTAAAAGAATTTGAGCTTGCATGCTTTATGATTCCAAATTGTGATTATGAAGCCTTCAGCACCTTTCAATCAATTCAGAAAACAAAGAAGGAGTTGGGACATTGTGACACAGCCAAGCTAAGCAAATACAACATGACTTGCTGGTTACAAGGACATAATTACAAACCTCATGAGCTTAAAGGAAGATCAGTAGGGGAACTCAGAAGGATGATGGAGCATGTGATGAAAGTTGAGCTAGATACTGGAGTAAAATTCAGAACTGAAGCTCCACATCCATCTTATGAACAACAAAGCAAACTTCCTGCTGAACCTATAACAGTTGAACCTAAAGATCAGCACAAAGGAAAGGAGAAATTGATTAGAGAGCCAAGAGAAGTTATACCCGGCAAAGTATGGCCACTTGGGACTGCAGTTAGAGAGATAACTGAGCAAAAGTCCACTCTAATTCAACTGATAGATCACCTCACAACTCCCAGCTCTGTGGAAGAAAACAGGATCATGGCCTGGAAATATGATCCAGACTGGGATTGTGCTATTATTAAAAGAACATCTGGAAGAGTTGAATACTTCCATGATGTACTCTCAGTGGTGAGTCTGCCAGAGAATGACATCAAAGATCTTCAAAGTTTAATCATCAGCAATTATCCAATTCACCCTAGAGGAAGAGATTTCTCAACCCTAGTGGGAAAGTTGAAGACAAATTTAAAGATGATGTGCTTATAGAAGCCAAAAGAGAAGATGTAGAACATCAAAAGAGAATCAAAGGGCTCAAAAGATTCAAGACCAATGCCTCAGAACATGTAGATGATGAATTCTTGAAGAGGATTGGCTACAACAACAGAAACAAAGCAGCACTTAAATGCATTGAAGGGACTCAATTCACATACCCAATCACTGAATGGGGATATGTTGAGAAGACAAAAGAGTTGGTCCTGCTGAAATGCTGAGAACAAGAAAGCTGAAAAGATCAGGATCTTTGATCCTGTGGAAATCAAACTGCTCCATCCCAGCTACACTACACCTCATACCTTAATGACAAATTCTTTCCCAAGCTGACTGATGAAAAAGCACAAAATGATCTGTTCCTACATGTCCATGTGATTCAAGTAATTGACAAACTACATGCCAAAGCATATAAAAGAAGAAGATTTAATGCTGGACTGCTGAAGGGAACAACCTTTGATGAAGTAACAGAACTCAGAATCACAGAACAAGATGAGCTAGAAGTGGTGAATAACAACAAGGTGTTAGACACACTCACTACAGAGGAAGATGTTCTGGGAATCAGTTATGAGACTCTGAAGAAGATCAGCAAGATGAAGATCAACTATAAGTATGATGATCAGAAGACTGCTGTTTCTTACTTCTACAACAAGATGATTGCCAGAATCAAGGATCTTGCAGTTTTGAAGAACTGATTGCAAGTAGCTAAGCCTAAGGGGGAGTATTGTTAGGTCTAGAATCAGTAGATCTAGTCATTATGTATAGGCTTAGTACTTGAATTAATATCTGTAATGAACTTTTGTTTTTCATTATTGTGTATGCATTAAATATATAGGTTAACCCATTTATATATGTGTTGGTTTATGTATGGTTGCAGGAACAAAATTATAATTGGTCAATTTGTGAAATTGACCAAGTGTAAGAAACATCTACGGATGAACATTTTGTTCTTCCGTAGATATATTTTTTTACAAGTAATTATGCATCCAAAGATCTTCTTCGGATGAACAACAAGATCTTCCTGTGGATGAACAACAATACCTTCGGAAGAACAAGATACCTTCGGAAGAACATTATCTACGGAAGAACAAAATTACTACTGAAGACAATATTCCTGCGGAGTCCAAACACTTGTATTATACAAGTGATACAAGTCAACAAGTCAACAAGGCGGTTATGCGAATCCCGAGAAATCCGATGATTCCTTAACAGAAACAAATCAAATCCCAAGAGATCCGGTGTTTCCTATAACTGAAACACCTTTGTCTATAAATATGGATCCTAGGTTTCGATTCAAAACGATTGAGTTAGACGATTGATTGATTGAGAACAGCAATAGCAATACAACAATCATCAAAAGTCTTTCGATCAACTTTAACATACACAACATCATAGCATTCTTTGATATCGTACATTCAATTCTTTTGTAATCATCAACACATTATAATAAAATACTGATTAATCATTAATTGTGTTTTGTTTCGTGTGTTCTTGATATTTCATTGATATTTAAAGTTGTTTAAACACAATTAAACCAAATCAACGTTAATTCCGCTAACGTTGACTTGACATCGATTCACACTGATAATTCCTGTTGACGATCCTTGGATTCACACTATTGTACTACAACAACCTCATAATTCTAACTCTGTTAACGTTAATTTTTCAGGAAAGGAGTATGATATAAGGATTAATGTATCCATCGAATTATGTTAAGTTTTCTCTCGTTGGCCAGTCAATATATTGTCAACTGGAGAATGAGACTATTGTGATCTTATGGGTTATACTTGATGAGATATCTCCTTAATTCTTACTTAACCTCTATTGTTTGGAATATTTATGATACAGTTGGAGCCAAAACACGAAGCCCTTGAGCTGTATTATAACAATTAGATGAGCTGGCTTAAATTAATTATGTTTACAGGTGTTAAGCGAGTAGTATTATATTCATAATCATCCACACCTATATTTATTATAATTCTATTAGCATGTGAACTTGAGCAGAGAAACTTGATCAGCCTCCTTTATTTTTAATATATAATATTTTTTAATAATATTTTAGTTTTGGAATCTTCAGACACTTCAGGTTATATAGTCGAGTTGAAATATGACCATTTCATTGATAGTACATGCATGCATTGACAAATACTTATTAAATTAGAGATAAAGTAAGAGCCAAACATGTGATTTTCGAATGAACTTCTACAGTTATACATAATCAATCCATAACTCTTAAAACACAATTGTTTAATTCTGACGCTGTGGATGCTTTTAATATGTGATAGTTTGATGTTAAGAATAATCAATTTCATAGAGGGGGCCAAATGCCGAGAACGATTTATAAGATGGCTATGTTTTAACTCGACATTCATTAATGTTTGATTTTTTTTTCATAAATTTAAAATATTATTACATGATGCTCCATGATGAGGCCTGAGGGCTAACTCATAGAGAGAGACTCTGTACGGGTATCAAACAAGGACACATGCATCTCTCGCAATGTTTATTTTATATTGTTGCGTGGAAATGACTATTCCTGGAGTTGGAGGAAATAACACATGCAAGTCGAACGTTGTTACCTACCGCTAAGAAAGTGCATTTTGTAAACGTGAAGTCTAGAGTCAGAATTTTAGCTGTACAAGTTTGAAAGCCTAAACCACTCTAGAGATTTAGTGATAATGGGAGCATGGGATGTAATCACGGTACTATTACATATAACTATTAGGTTTTGAAGACTAAGAGTGAAAATTCTCTCCTGATGATTGTTGAATTTGAAGAGTGATAATCATTCTCTATGTATCATTGGATCTGATAGAGTGTCCAAACTAGATCGAGAATGAGTTATTGACGAGACTAGCCATGGCTAGTTGGAGTTCGAGGGAGCTCTAACCGGCCCTTTTGCTATTTGATGATGAGTGGCCGTTGCAACTAGAAGATTTGATGGAGTCTTAGCTTGTTCTTTGAGAGCTTAGGGTTTGAAAGACTTGTTTAAAGATTAATGGAATTACTAGATGACCGAGATGCTTTGTAGTTGGATGGCAGGGTAGAGTTTATCGCAAAAACCTTCAAGTGGGAGATTGTTGTGTTTGTGAAGGCTTTAGACTTGGGCTCATGTTTAGTTTTGTTGTTCACTAAGTTGGAAATCCTAATTAGTTTTCATTATACTGATGCCATGTATTGTAATATTTGTACCGTGCTAATAAATAGAAGCCCTAGTTGTAGACTGTGGACGTAGATCATACTGACTAAATCACGTTAAATCTCTCGTATTGATTTACTGCTTTTCTTGTGTGTGATAGTGTTCCCTTGCGTATGCCTAAATTATTCGTGATACGTCAAGATTAACCCTTACAGTAATGTTAATCTTACTGGTTTTAGGATACTGACTTGCGTTGTATAATAGTGAGTATATGTTGAGCTATAAAATATTCATACTATTGATAAATATAGAAGTATTCGTTTTGAATTTAATATATTAGGTAGTATCGAATATAGTCAGATATGCATGCATGAACTACGAGGAGACTGCAAAAAAGTAAACTTCAACTAATAAACATTATTTAAACAAAGAATTTAGTGTGTCAATCATTAAATATGAGCGAAGACATGTTAGGTTTCACATGAGGTGGAGCCCACATCATGATTAATTAAACTAATATATCTATGATAGAATCGAAACAACCCCTCTATAAATACCATGATCATACCATCTGAAAATCACAACATTCCTACAGAAAAACATAACAAGGTTTTCAAATTTAGGTGAGCAAAGCTAGTTTAGTTTCCAGTTTTCAGAACCCCAACATGGGCATCATTCGACTTCGATCAATCATCTCGAATGCAAAACAATTTAGCAAACTGCACTCACAATCGAATAGAAATAATTCTGACGTACCTAAAGGTTACCTAGCGATTTACGTTGGTGAGATTCAGAAGACGCGATTACTGGTTCCTGTGTCCCTTTTGGAACAACCTTTATTTCAAGATTTGTTGCGGAAATCTGAAGAGGAGTTCGGGTTTGATCATCCAATGGGAGGCCTAACCATACATTGTAGAGAAGATACGTTTTTAGATCTCACTTCTAGATTACTCATATCATGATTCCATAGGTCATATATTGTAGAAATTGATTTTTGGTTTGATATATTTTTGGGAATGTGGAGGACTAGCTATATGTCACCGTTTTAGAGAGACATAGCATCCCGTTTCAGCGCATTTAGGTAATAAAGATCGTTTACAGTCTGATGTTATAGAAAGGATGTAGATTGGTATACTTGTCTTTGATTAATGTATTTTCTTAATGCAACCGAACCTTAATACATAGTTAAAGTACATAAATTCTGGTTTCTCTACAATTATAGAAGTGATAGCCCATTACGTATTTATTCCGAACAAAAAATTTAACTTTGAAATCAAGAGATTACATCTTTTAGTATATTGAAGAATAAAAACCTCGAACTTGTGTCACAAGTGATACTTGTATTTTAGTGAGAAACTAGTATTAAGCCCCCCACATTGCGACGAATGTTTAAAACAATTTCAAGTAGCGCCAATATCACACAACCGTCATCAACGGTAATATCGGAAAAATCATATTTAAAAAGAAATAAAAACGAAAACAATAAAACTGAATGAAAAGTAAACATAAAACATTGAATAACACATGTGACATGTAAAAATATTGAATCACACACGTGAAACGTAAAACATTAAAAACAATAACTATGTCGATCTAACACTCTCGCATTGTGATGGGTTGTTAAAAGAAAAAAATAAAAGGAGTAAAAATGTTGAACCACATGTACACGTACACCGTGTTAACTCAAAAAATTTAGACTGAAACGAAAACGAAAAAATTTTAAAAGATGAAAAGCATACAGAACAAAATTGAAAGCGAAATATTGTAGGGTTTAAATTGTAAAAGATGTCAAAGGATTAGATTTAAATGTACAAAAAATTATAGATAAAAAGACTTACAAATGAGTATAACCCATTAGATTTAAATGTACAAAAAATTATAGATAGAAAACTTACAAATGAGTATAACCCAATATATCTAAAGTACAAAACATGATACATAAAGAACTTGTTAATTAGTAATAAACATAGAAAAGTTTTTAATTTGAATATATATAATATATAAGACAATATAGGATCCACACATTGCATCGGTGTAGTTAAATGGTAAACATTATATAGGTGTCAATACGTTGAACCGCACACTTATTTTATAGCGGTCTAACTCACAAAATTTTTACCATAACATAAAATATAAATTTATAAAAGATAAAAATAAGAATCAAAGTTGAATAATAAAAAATTTATGTGGTTAAATTGTCAAAGATATAAATTTATTGGATTAAAAGTATAAAAAAAGAAACAAACAAACAAACAAACAAAATAGTAATATAGTAAGTACCACTTATTATAACATAATATACACACCATAAAGCATAGAAAAATTGATAATTCGAATGTATATAATTTAACTAAATGCTCAAATTCACATTTCATTCCCATATGTTCTTTATTTTATATATTATACAGATGAGTTTTATAATTTATTTATATATAGAGGTAGCATTTATCCTTTGTATAGTTCTTTTGAGTGCATAAGAAAATAAAATAATAAAATAAATGTTTACGAGTAAGATAAAAATAGTTATAGAGAATAAGATGTTAAGTTTTTTTTTTTTTTTTGAGATATACTAAACTCAAAAAATTATGTATTTTTTAATTTAAATAATACAGAGAGAGATCATGGAGAAAAGAATGCGAATGCTAAATGTTATTAAAAGGTTAATTTTGTTGGAGAAACAAGTGATCAATCACAACTTGTGTAAACTAAACTTGTATATTATCTTCGGGGCACGTTTGTAAATATTAGAATGTCTAGCTTTAGAGTCTTATATGAATTTGTAAGTTAGAATCAGATTTATGGTTTATTAATTAAATTGCACTTAAAATTTAAATGTATGAGTTTACGTGCCCATTAGGTATCTAGGGTTTACATTATGTTTTTCTATTTATTATAATCAATTTTCAGTAATAATCAATTAGATATTTACCATCTTAGAGATACTAATGTGATCAAGAAGCTAATCAAAATTAAGATAATCTTATACTATAAGAAAAGACCTATCTCAATTCTGTATTCGTTGTTTTCTATATGGCATTCAACCACCTTTTTTCGTTCCGTTGTGAAATATTCATATAAAAATCTTTTGATTGGGGAAAACTAACTAAATAATTAGATAGGAGATTGAGTGAGAAATTATTGAGATTCTCTCGATGCAAAAAAAATGTGTTCTTTTTCTCTATTTAACCCTTAATATATAGCCCATGATAAGTAACCAATTATCTAATTAATCACCGTAATGCCATTGACCAATTTAGTCGTTGATTACTGATGATCCATGGTTATTTGGGGTCTAAGTCCTAATAATTTAAAGTTCTCACGATGTTCATCAATGGATAAAGATTCTTATTCTTTATATTATATATATAGAAACACATTAACTGTTGTTGTGTGTCATAATCAATGGATAAAGGAACGCCAATCAATTCATCCCTTGAATTAACTTGATACATATTTTTAAATTTTAATAAATGAATACATCAATTGCCATCATTTACATTCAAATAATATATTTGATATCTTAAGTAAATTATTAGCAAGGGTTTGTTTCCCATCGCTACCTCGATTTTTTAAAAAGATATAACTCCTCATGCGATTAAGGTTCACGTACCATGTAGACAAAAGTTAGATATTTAGTGAGGTAGATACAATATATAAGGTGTCTGATAAATATAATTTAATCTTTAGAAAAACTACTCTAAAAACTACCCAATTTGTTGAAAAGATATAACTCCTCATGTGATTAATAGATGGCCCGGAATACTAAAAAGTTATAAAGCTTCAATTACAAGTCAAATAGCATTGATTACAAGTCATCTGGTAATACTTAATTTCAAGAAATGATCGATAATAATATAAAGTCATAAAGATAATTAAGGTGTTCAACAAATTTTATCGCTCTCATTACAAGTCAATTATACTGTCAATTGGGGGCTTTAGAATGAAACCATTGTGATCTTATGTGCTTGTCAGTTCTATTATTTAGAAGAGTTAGGCGATCGATCAAGCCAAAAACATGACGCACTCGAGCTGTATTTAAACAATTACATGAGTTGGCGTAAATTAATAAATTAATAAAATTTACAGGTGTTAAGCTAGCTGTATTATATTATTCATCAACCACGCCTATATTATATATATGTAATCCTATTAGCATGTGAACTTGAGCAGAGAGACTTGAGACTACTTTGTTCTTTATAATATTTGCGTTTTGGAATCTTACACTTCAGTTATAGTCGAGTTGAAATATGCCCATCTCATTGATAGTACATCCATGCATTAATAAGTACTGAAAAATTTAAGTTAATGTAAGCGCCAGACCATGTGAATATCGAATGAACGTCTACATAATAAACCCATGAATTTTAAAACAAATAATATTTATTTATGAGGCTTTGGAATCTCTTAATATGATAGTTTAATATTAAGAATAATCAATTTCACGTGCATATATAGTGGCAGCTTAATTATTTTTGGGCCTAAGCTAAGTAAAAAGTTTGGGTTTTCTTATAGATTGATTAATATTTTCTATTTCGGTTTGGCATGTCTTAACAACCATAACATATAAGCCTAACAATTCTGTCTATTATAAGAACTAATAGAATTTAATATTAAGTTATTAAATAACTTATGAAATTTCAAATGTCTATAAAGTTGTTATTAAAATAAAGTGAACAATTAACCTTGATTCCATAATGTATGTGCATCTCACAAATTATGCAAACTCGTTTTATTAATTTTCATTTCAAGCATATACATTGATGATTTAGACATCAATCACATTGGACTATTATCTTGAGCACTCTCGTCATTTGATATATGTATAGTCTCTCTAGATTCTTTTGAGAGGCTGGCTCGATACAACCCTATCACAACACTTTATACGATTAGAATCTTATACTCATCTCTAACTAATATCAGGTATTCATTTACACACAACTTACAAATATAAATTAAATCTTTCATGATTTTAGGGACATGAATAATATTTCTCTCAAAGGCAGGTACACTATGTTCACAATTTTTTTTCTGTAGTTCTAATTCACATCATTGATGTGCTATCATCATTAAGATAGTTTTTAAAGGAACTTGGAAAATATTAGGCTAAAATTATACACTTGACACAATTCATTTAGTTTACTTTGTTATATAAGTGTCTTATTCTAATTTTGTTTTATTTTCAAGTTATATGGTTTTTTGATAAAGTTAAGGGGATGTTGCACACAAGGAAAATTCACGGGTTGCTATTGATATATTATGGAGCATATATTCATCATATTAGGGAAAAATGCATACAAACAGATGTTTCTCTCTCTCTCTCTCTCTCTCTCTCTCTCTCTCTCTCTCTCTCTCTCTCCCCCTCCCTCTCTTGATACAATCATCCTGATTCTCTACTCATCATCTTGAAGCGGCATCATCTTGATGCAGATTGGTTTGTTTTTCTATTTGTTATTGTTCGTACTAGTCTTAGTATGTATTTGTAGTTTATCATTGTTTGTTATTAAGAGTACCCGTTTGGTTTTGTTCTATAGATCATTTGATATGAGTTTTATATTGTCTTGAACCATTGTTCTTCAACATTTAAGAGAGTTTACATGATATTAGAGCTATAGCACTTGTATCATTGATCATCTACTAATATTCTTCACTTCTGATATAACTAGGGTTTATGGTGGTGATACCCTTGATAACTGTTGGTCTCTAATTTTTTGGTTGCTTTGATTTAGTGTTTTCCATCTTGAAACCCTTATGATTTGAACTCTAGATTTTTGTGCACTTCTATAGTTATGATACTTGGTTTACACTGTAGTATAGGGTGTTTGTAATTTATCTTAAGATTTTGTTCGAGAATTCTTGGGATTGAACAAAACCTTAAGTCGAGATTGTCTTTTACCGAAGCCTGTTGGTGACAATGAAAACATAGAAGGTTACTTGTCTCTTTGTTCTTATTTATCCTCTATGATTCGTAACCTTTAAAGGTTACAAACTGAAAAAGTGTTGGAATATCCTCGAATAGAGTGCCCCTACTATAAGGATATCTCTTTCGCTATCTATTTACTTTCTATTACGCGAATTAATATTCTTAAGAATTGAGATTGTGTTAGGGGTACCGGTTTGTTATAATCTTCAAGAAAAGCCATTCAATAAATCTATGTGCATAATCTATGAGTTACAACCCTTATACTATATGTTGCATATCTTGGTGGAGTCTTTGATTCTCTTATGTGTTATCTCTATGCATTCATGTGTGTGATTTATGTTTTAACTACCTACATTATACATTACTTGGTTGCTCCTTGATCTGCTACTATAGTTGTGTGAAAATTAGGCACTGGCAATGGTTGTGCCCTATGTGTGTGTGTGTGTGTCTGTGTGCTCATTCAATCTTTGATTTTTATCTTTTTCTGTTCTAAGCCTTCTAGTAACCATGCGTGGTTCAACTTGTTCAAGTGCTTTGGTTAATAATGAAACATGAATTAGTAAGTTAGAAGTGAGTAATCTTCATCTACCTTCATGCGAAAAATTCTTACACCGTATTTATTGTAACCACAAAGTTAGAATAAATAAAAAAAACTAGTATGTCAAGGCTACTTCTATGAAGTTAGCTCATTAAGTAAGGAATAAAATTAGATTTATTGATAAAACTTGTGTTAAATCTACTGATGATCCAATACTTTCAAAACAATATGATAGATGCAACTCAGTTGTACTATGTTGGATTTTGAACTCTATTTCTGATAAATTATTTAGTCCAAGTGTTTATAATAAGGTGGATGGACTTGTGGTGTTAAATATTTGTCATATATTAAATCATTTAGTCATAATGGACATATCTAATACTATGCAGAAACAATTGATGTCATAATTCAGTTGCATTCATGTACTTGTCGAGCTTTTAAGGAATTTAATTACTCTAACTATTTATAAAGTCCTCATCACAATCGATTCCACATATTGTTGTACTTGATAATAAAATTAACACGGATGTGTGTCTGTGTTATATCAACGAACTTAAAAAAAATTCAAACAGACATTTTTAATCAAATGATTACAATACCAAAGGTGTTCATCATTTAAGCTTAATCCACTCGAGCTGAGCTCCCCTCGGGCAACATATCACACAACCTTCTGCTTTCTCACCCTTAGAGCATTTTTACAAAATAAAACACACATAATGAAGTATAAAGGAAAAGCAACTATTAATTTATACTACTAGTTGTTCTCGTGAGACAACATGAGGTTGTCACATAACAACTCCAAGTTCTCGTGGGATTAGATCTATATTCATTGTCTTCGAGTTCTCGCATCCTTGTATTTCTCGTATGATTTGAGTTTGCTAAAAAGAAATTAAATCAAAACTTTGCCTTGAATTATTGTGATAGTGAACTATGACTGACACTTATATTTTGGTTTTGGTTTGTTTTTCCTTGAATTAGATCACCTTGGATAAGAAGACGTTTAATATTGAACTAATTTGTTTATGCACCATTTGTTTTTCTAACATAATATAATGTAAAATAGTTGCAATTGATAAAAAAAATATTTTGATTCTAAACGTAAAGTCAATCAGAGTGGTTATAGGATACCGATTTGCCTTGTTAAATAGTGAGTTGAACACTTGTTTGAGTTATAAAGATAATATTTTTAATATTATTTAATATAGTCAAATGTGCATGCATGAACCGCAAGATGACTGCAAAAAATAAACTTCAACTCATCAACATTATTCTAACAAATGATACAGTGTATCATAGAAAATGAGGGAAGACATGTTAGGTTTCACATGAGTGGAGCCCACAACATGATCAATCAATCTAATATCTATTATAGAATCCGAACGACCACTCTATAAATACAGTAATCATACCATCTTAAATTCACAACTTGTCTGTCAATATTTCTGCAGATCAATAAAACAAGATTTTCAAAGTGAGGGGAACAAACCTTTGTTTCAAGATTTTCAGTTCTCACTACCACAAAATGGGCATCATTCGACTTCGTTCAATAATCTCGAATACAAAACAATTTAGCAAACTGCACTCACACTCGAATAGAAATACTTCTGACGTACCTAAAGGCTATCTAGCGATTTACGTTGGTGAGAGTCAGAAGACGCGATTACTGGTTCCTGTATCCCTTTTGGAACAACCTTTATTTCAAGATTTGTTGCGGAAATCTGAAGAGGAGTTCGGGTTTGATCATCCCATGGGAGGCCTAACCATTCATTGCGGAGAAGATGCATTTTTTGATCTCACTTCTAGATTACCCATTTCATGATTCCATAAGATATATGTGTAGATATTAATTTTTGCTTGATATATTTTTTGGAATGTGGATAAGTAGCTATATGTCACCGTTTTAGAGAGACATATATAGCTTCCCGTTCCAACACTTTTAGGTAATAAAGATCGTTTACCGTCTACTATTAAAGAAAGACTGTAGATAGTATACTTGTTTATGATTGATGTATTCTCTTAATGCAACCTAAGCTTTATACAATGTTAACTTACGCAGATTCTTGCTTCTCTACGATTACAGTAGTGATATTCCATTACCTATCGTAATATCCCGAACGTTCAGGTCAGATGCAATAGTTAAAATACAAGAAATATAAAATGTACATTTCGTATATTTACGATTGAAATGATTATTTTAAATTTAAAGTTTTTAGACGAGTTTTAGTTTGTTGTAGGAGACCGTTTACATATATTAAATATAATATTATATTTAAATTATGTGCTCGTATTTAACGAAACTTAAATAGGCTCGTAAAGATAAATAAGTTCGTCTTAATGGTAAAGTTATAAGAGAAAAACGATATAAACAGTTTATTTAATTATAATGATATAACATTAATAAAATTTAAGAATTCATAAACTAAGATAAGAGTACGTGGTGGTCAGTGTAACATCTCAAAATGAAAGTAATCCATCCCACATCTATGCATATATACCGAGTTAACATTTAGAGCGTCTATAAATAGGAACGTTTATTTTAAAGTGCAAGTAATTTTTAGGGAATACCCTAATATAAAGAAAATCTTTAGTACTTGACACTCCATTAGGTATTATTAGTTGTTTTTATAAACTCGAGTGGAAGCACGAGTAAGAAGACTCTACATTAATTTGTGTAGATTGTTTTAAGATATGTTTTTGTTTAAGTTTATATCAACTTAACTATTTATTTTTAGTATTATTATTATTAAGATTACAATTAATAGTGTTATTATCTTTAGACATTAGGAATATTGTTAGGGGTGAGTATATTATAGCCTAGGCTTAGTTATGCACAGATTGATCACATATGCTTAAGCAAGACAACGTAAACCAATATCCAACTATTACAATAACTAATTATTTGTAACATCACCTAACTTAAGATTACTTAAACTATATCAAGATTCTAAAATACTACTAAATTGTAACAGAAACATTTACCAACTGTTGGATAAGTGTTAACATATGAGTTACCCTATAATACTATGTGTTTTGTACACCCAATGCGTAGCACTCCTCACGATGTGTCTCGAGAGGCAGGCGTTACAAGTTTGCATCAGAGTATTAGTTTTAGTGATTGAATTAGCCACTATCAGTAGTGTTTAGTCTTGAACTGAGTTGGGTAGACTATGAGCATTGCCAAATTAGCCAAGTAGCATGATGCTAGATAAAAGGAGTTAGATATGTTTTAAGCATATAATGGAAGATAACTAGAACATGTGAGTAATATAAAGGGTTAATCACATTTAGCTAATGTTATTAAGGGTTTATGTTTGAAAATTATGTTTTTTTTGTCAATTATTATGTTTGCCGAAAATTAAGGAGCAGATGATAGGAATTATACCTCCAGATAGTCTCATATCTAGTAATTTAATAGAACAGTAGACAAATTTATAATTAATTATAGTCAAATAAATCATAGAATAGAATGCTCAAGTAAGCGAGTGAAGATGAATGCTTCAAAAGGATGACACTCACATTCAGAGACTACATATTAAAGGAAAGCTGGAATTTTCATGTGAGGTAAATTGATGATTGTGTTTGGATTTACGTAATGTTGATTTATAGTGACACGAGCATCCTAATAAGTAAGCATCCTAATAAGTTTATCATGTTGTTTAGTGCTTATGTCTCAGTGGTGACGGGATAGCTTCATATGACAAGGAGTGGTGGTCAATTGGAATATGGACATATAAGCTAGATGGACATTATGTAAGGCCCCGTTCCCGGGACGCTTACAGTTGGTCATTCATCGCACATAAAATCTATAATTACATTTGCCTTAGGAAAATATTGCAGCGGAAACATTCAAAAATGACATCTCATTTCATTATAAACACTTTTGCCAAATAATACATCATTATCCGATTACAAAATATATGCTTGCATTACATCACAAAAGCTTTATAAATAGATGCCATCCCAAAAGAGCCGAGTAGCCTTGCAGTGCCATCCTCAGCAATCATTACCTGCCAACTGGAAAACATATAAAAAGTCAGCGTTGCTGAGTGAGTTCTAGTTTTATAATAAAAACATACATTACTTTCATGAAAACTATTCATTTTTCCCATGCGATCATTCATCATACGTATACACAGATAATGTCATTATTATCTTTCATCACATTCGTTATCTTTCGTTCTTTTCATGCGTTCATTCTTCCGAGTCTGTTGCGACGATAGAGTCGCTCACCTCAATAGCAATCTCAACGATTGCACGCTATTCGAGTCTGTTGCAACCATAGGGTTGCTCACCTCATTGCCAATCTTAATGATAGCACGCTATCCGAGTCTCTTGCAACAACAAGGTTGCTCACCTCATGGCAACATCACGATAGCATGTTATTCGAGTCTCTTGCAACAACAAGGTTGCTCACCCCATGGGCAATCTCATTGATTGCACGTCATCCGAGTCTCTTGCAACACAAAGTTGCTCACCCCATATATGTGCTTGCAAGCCTTTCCTTCGTTCATTCATCATTCATTAATGCATGCATTCTTACTTCATGTTCCTCTTTCATTATCTTTCACTTTACATTACATAATACTTCATTCATTCATTCATTCATTAACATGACATGTAAAGCCACAAGAAAGATAAACATACATCATAATAAGGAACATATCATACACAGTCATAGCAATCATCGTCATACAGGGCAACATCATACAAACATAACATGCATAAACATGCAACATCATCATCATCATGCCCTACATACTCTCTGAGGCCATAACAGTCATCTTACATGTTCTTACGGGAAACTTTTACGTCAAAACTTACATCTGCACTTTCCCCCGAAAGCCAGAAGTCTAACTACACTTTCCTTCGGGTGCAACAGCCCTGTTCGTGCGTATGGACACCCTTCAGTCGCATGGCCTTCATGCGACTGGACATCATGCGATTGGACTCAGGCGGATGAACATCTATGCGAATGGACATCCAGTCGTGTGTATGGACCTCATGCGGATGGAACTAATGCGAATGGGAACCTATGCGACTGACCTCTTGCGAATGGACTCATGCGACTAAGCACCTATGCGACTGAACCCTCAGTCGCATGACTCCCCATGCGACTTGACTCCCAATCGTGCGATTGAACCCTCAATCGTGCGAATGACCCTCAATCGCCTCTCAATCGGCCGTATGGCCTTCATTCGGTCACATAACCCTAGCTGATGCAGAATGGAGTTCATCCCGAACCCAATCTACCATTTTCGGCCTCCAAGCTCATCCAAACCCATTCTAAGCCTAAATTAACCATCCTAAACCTTAGGAATGCATACCACAACACCATACAAGCACACACAAGCCCAGAAACATACACGAAACGCATCACACACATCACACCCAAATGGGTCAAACACATACACACACAAAAACAGGTTTTTAATGTTCTCCAGCCCCAAAATCGTTTGAAAACAAGTAAAAGTGGGGTCCTAGAACTCATACAAACGAGCACAACGACAAGAGCTTCGATTTGGCTTGCTACACAACGAGTTTGGCCACCCGAATCACCCGAACCGACCCTTTTTCCTCTTTTCTTTTTCTTTCTCTCTTCTCCTCTCTACATGGCTGAAAATATGAGTATGGGGGAGAGGGTAAGGGCTGCCCTCTCCCTTATATACCCTCACTCGCCCGACTTTCTTTCGTTGGCGAGTTTGGTCCCTCGACTTTTGGACTTTATTTCTTTTTCTTTCTTCATCGGCTTCAAAATAGTAAATATCCGGGTGTTACAAGTCCACCCCCCTTAAATATGTTTCGTCCCCGAAACCTGTTATTCTTCAAACAAACATGGATAATGTTGTCTCATTTCTTCCTCAGTCTCCCACGTTGACTCGGATCCCTACATGTACTTCCACTGTACACGCACAAGAGGAACCACTTTATTTCTCAGCCTTTTCTCTTTCCGATCGATGATTGCCACTGGTTGCTCAACATAATTGAGCCGTTCGTCTACTTCGATATCCTCCAGTGGGACAATCATGTCTTCATCAGCTAAGCACTTCCTTAGATGAGATACATGGAATGTCGGGTGAATTCCACTTAAATCATCCGGTAACTCCAGTCTATAGGCTACCTCTCCTACTCGAGCGATGATTCGGAAAGGGCCTATATACCTTGGGCTCAACTTACCCCGCTTTCGAAAGAGGATGATACCCTCCCAAGGTGAGACCTTCAACATAACCCGGTCACCCACCTGGAACTTAATCGGCCTGCGTCGTTTATCAGCATACGACTTCTGCCTATCTTTGGCTGCCTTCATGAAGGCTTTAATCTTCTCAAGCTTTTCAGTCGTAGCCTCGATTACCTCGACGCTCCCCAATTCCTTCTGACCAATATCACCCCAACAAACGGGTGTTCTGCATCTCCTACTGTATAACATCTCATATGGAGGCATACCAATGCTGGCATGATAGCTGTTGTTGTATAAGAATTCGGCTAACGGTAGGTGGTCATCCCAACTTCCACCGAAATCAATCACACATACCCGAAGCATGTCTTTCAGTGTCTGAATGGTCCTTTCTGACTGACCATCAGTCTGCGGATGATAAGCTGTGCTAATATGTAACCTCGTCCACATAGCGTCGTGGAATTTCTTCTAAAATTTAGATGTAAACCGACTGTCGCGATCCGACACGATAGACATCGGCACACCATGACGAGTTACAATTTCCTTGATGAACAGATCAGCCAACCTCTCAGATGAATATGTCTCGCGTATCGGTAGAAAGTGGGCACTCTTCGTCAACCGGTCAACTATCACCCATATGGCATCGTACCCTTTCGGGGTACGCGACAGCTTTGTAATGAAATCCATGGTGATGTGTTCCCACTTCCATTCCGGTATATCCAAAGGTTGTATCTTCCCATACGGCTTTTGGTGCTCGACCTTCACCTGTAAGCAAGTAAGATAATTACTCACATACTCCACCACATCGCGCTTCATACCCGGCCACCAATAATCTTTCTTCATATCCTGGTACATTTTCGTGGCACCAGGATGAATGGAGTACCGTGTCTTGTAAGCTTCATCCATTATCTTCACCCGTAGATCCCCAAAACGAGGAATCCACACACGACCGAATCGGGTTCTAACACCGAGCGTGTTTTCACCCAATTCCCCAACCAGACCTCTCATTCTTTTAGAGTTAAGATGATCTTGTTTCAACGCCTCATCTTGAAACTCCTTAACTTGCGTCATTACATCAGAGGTCATGATCAATTGATAAGCTTTCACCCGAATCGGCTCAGGTCTCTCTTTTCGGCTAAGGGCATCCGCCACCACGTTGGCTTTGCCCGGATGGTAATGGATCTCGCAATCATAGTCTTTTATGAGCTCCAACCATCATCTGTGCCTCATGTTCAGATCCTTCTGCTCAAAGAAGTACTTCAGACTCTTGTGGTCAGTGAATATGGTGCACTTCATCCCGTAAAGATAGTGCCTCCAAATCTTTAACGCAAAGACCACGGCTGCCAGCTCCAAGTCATGAGTAGGATAATTGACCTCATGAACCTTCAACTGTCGGGATGCATAGGCTATAACCTTTCCTCTTTGCATTAACACGCACCCCAACCCCGAGTAGGAAGCATCAGAATAAACCACCAGATCTTCACTTCCATCGGGTAAGGACAGAACTGGAGCTTGAGTCAACCTCGCCTTCAGTTCCTCGAACGCCTTCTCTTGAGCTTGACCCCATACGAACTTCACATCTTTTCGGGTCAACTTAGTTAGTGGAGAAGCGATTTTGGAAAAGTCTTGGATGAATCTTCTATAGTAGCCCGCCAAACCCAAGAAGCTACGAATCTCGGATGGCGTCTTTGGTGACTTCCACTGCATGACCGCCTCCACCTTTGCCGGGTCCACCATAATCCCGTCGGGATTCACCACGTGACCCAAGAACTGAACCTCGCGCAACCAAAACGCACACTTGGAGAATTTAGCATACAACTTCTCCCTTCTCAACGTCTCGAGAACCTCCCGAATGTGATCGGCATGCTCTGCTTCGCTCCTCGAGTAAATAGGATATCATCAATAAACACGATCACTGATTTATCCAACATCGGCCGACACACTCGATTCATCAGATCCATAAAAGCAGCTGGCGCATTGGTCAAACCAAAAGACATGACGAGGAACTCATAGTGACCATAGCGCGTACGGAAAGCTGTTTTAGGAATATCTTGCTCCTTCACCTTCAACTGATGGTAGCCAGATCGAAGATCTATCCTCGAAAACCAACTGGAACCCTGAAGCTGATCAAACAAATCATCTATCCTCGGTAAGGGGTATCGGTTCTTCACCGTCAACTTGTTCAGCTCGCGGTAGTCAATGTACATCCTCATACTACCGTCCTTCTTCTTTACGAACAGGACCGGAGCACCCCAAGGAGAGATACTCGATCTAATGAACCCCTTATCAAGCAGCTCTTGCAACTGCTCCATCAACTCTTTCATCTCGGTCGGAGCCAACCGATACGGTGCTTTGGCGACAGGTTGGGCACTCGGTATCAGATCAATCTGAAACTCGATCTCTCTGTCAGGTGGCACTCCTGATAAGTCTTCTGGGAACACGTCTGGAAAGTCACACACAACCGGTACATCGGTTAGTTGTGGTGTTGGCGTATCCACATCCTTTACATAGGCCAAGTAAGCACTACATCCACGCCTCATACACTTTCCCGCCACAACCATCGAGATCACTTTCGGAATCGTAGTAACCCGATCACCATAAACCGTCACTGAACTACCGTCGGGCGCCGACAAGCGAATCATCTTCTTGCGACACACAATGTTCGCCTCGAAGTCCGCTAGCCAATCCATCCCAAGAACCAAATCAAAACCACCTAAGGTCGTTACAAACGGTCTAACAAGAAACTTATGACCCTCAAGCTCCACATCACAGTTCTCTATCAACTCAGAAATCCTGGTAGACTTACCTATGGCAGTTTCTACATCAAAAGGCGCATCAACACGTCTACACCTAACAGACAGCTTAGCACAGAAAGCAGCAGAAGTAAAACTTTTACTGGCACCCGAATCAAATAACACAGAAGCTAAAGTTTGGTTCACCAGAAACGTACCAGACACCACATCAGGGTCCGTCCTAGCTTCCTCCTGTGTCATGGTGAATGCCCTGGCGCTCGCCCTCGGTCCATCACCTCCCGTCTTCTTCGCCCGGAGCTCTCAGCCCTCGGCGTCTTACAATCTTTGCTCATATGACCCTCTTCACCACAGTTATAGCATCGGACTATACGACAGTCCTTTGCCATGTGCCCCCCTTTCCACACTTGAAGCACAAGTTCGACCCCAACCTGCACTCCCCACTATGCTCCCTTCCGCACTTGCCACACCTTCTCGATCCCGCACCCTACGTGACCACACGGCGGTCATCCACCCGTGCCCTCTTATTACCCGTCGAGGCATCACCCCGACCAAACCTCTTCCTCTGCCAGTTTTGATCACCACCGCTCTTCTTGCCACCTTCTGTCACCACCACCGTTCTCTCATCATACAGTCTCCCCGCCAAGTCCACCGCCAACCTAAACGTGCTCGGCCGGGCAGCGATCATGTGCCTGCGAATATCCGCTGGCAAACCCTGTATATACCTCTTGATCTTTCGGGACAGAGGTGTCACCTGATCCGGCACCAGACGTGCCATCTCGTTGAATTTCGTGGTGTACTGTTGGTGAGTCATGGTTCCCGCCTCCAGTTGCAAGAACTCCCTTTCGACCTTGTCCATTTCCCGATGAGGACAAAACTCCTCAATCACCAACCTTTTCAGCTCAGACCATCTTATTCTTCCAATGGCCCTGCTACCCTCGGCTTGGACAATGTTGTCCCACCAACATAAAGCCGAATCTACAAAAGAGTGGGTAGCGAATGTAACATCCTGTATTTTTACTTTAATTAAAAGTTAACGTCGTTTATTCTTGTAAGGGCCAAAGTTGTCAATTATGAAACTTATGGTTTGCTTATGCTTATTTATTTGTATGCCTTTAATTCTTCAATTTGAAAGTTAATAGTTTAATTATACAATTGAACATAATTGTAAGTAATAATAATATTACTATTACTAATAATAAGTAATAATAATAAGAACAATAAAGGTGATATGAAATAAAAGTTATTAAACTTAAAAATGTTTAAGCCTTAAACTTAAATAAGTACAAGGGTTGTTTTGCTATTTTATAAACTTAAAAATTAAAGTTTAAACATGAAATAACAAAAGAACAAAACCACAGGGACCAAAGGTGTAATTTACCAAACCTAACCCCCCACCCCTTCTCTCTCTTCGTTTTTCCGGCCGCCGGCCGGCCAACTCCGGCGCGGCGCCGGCGAGACCCATTACCCACCAAATACCACCAGTTTTTATGCCAAATTCTACCAAACGTTTCATGAACACGATTCGAACATCATTATGAACTTTAAATGCGTTTAATCGCCGGTTATAAGCTCAATCAATCAAATAACCGAAACACCTTAAAGTTCTTAGCCGTTCGGGCATTAACTCCTAATAATAGTCTAATTAAGCGAACATGAACAATCATATACCTAATGCTAATCGATTGCAACTCTCAGTTGCATCTGAAACCAACGTTAACCTCCCTTTCAATCTTCACCTTACCCGCGGACCTGTTACAACACGAACACCATTTTCAAAGCTTCCAAACGCGGAATTAACAAAGGGCTTTTCATCTTTGATTTCATTGGAAACCAAATGTGTAGCGAATTGGATTATAATCGTCATTTGAACGAGAATCAAGCTTCACGTTGGTCGCGGTTTTTCTTCGAGTCGAATCATTGGAGTCATACAACCTTCGGGTAATTGAACTTGCATACATACTCGCTTTCAACTGCTGAATGAAAGCCCTAACAATGGTTTGATTAATAACATCATTTGATGCTTCAATTTGAGGTCGATTGAATCTAGGGTTCATGCGATTTGGGGGAATTCAGCATTTGATGTATTTAAGTTATATAAACGAGGTTCTAATCGCGGCTGAGGCCTTGGTTCAAGTGATAACTTTGGTGACTTCTAAACAAGAGGTCCCCGGTTCGAACCCGGGGGACCTCCTGTTTTAAATTTAAGGCTTTTTAGCCTTTGTTTAAATTCAGTTTTTTTTTCTAAAAATTTATAAAAATCAAGTTGTAAACTTGTTATTTTTTTAGACACCCTACTATTTTCTGTTAATTTATTTCATAAGATGTCTTTACATTTTATTATATGTTTTAAACAAACAATATAATTAATTTATTTTTTTATAAATTGGACCTTAAATATTGTTTAACTTATAGAATCATTATCTGTACAAATCATTTATTTTATTATAAGTTAGACTTAAAATATTATTTTGCTAAATTATTGTTAGTCAAATAAATTATATAAAATATTTTTTCATAATAAAATAGACTTTAAAAGTTGTTGTTTAGTTAAATAATAAGCATATGTGGGTAATTTTAAAAGTTATACACGTTATTGAATTTTGTTACTAAGTTGTGTTACAATGGTTTCCTACGTGTTTTTTTTAAACTAAAATGCTTAACTTGTATATATCTTTTCTGTTATTATTTAATGTAATTAATAAAACCTCTAAATACCAAATTCCACCTAAAACCCTAGTCCCCGTTAATCCGTTAAACTTAATATAAATAAACTTAAAAATCTTATAAATATATATATTTTAGGTACATTGTGAAGGGCTACGTTGAATCGGCGCTTATTATTATTTCTTATTAATCATCCAATAAATACTTATTGATCAAGTGAGTATTTTTATACCCCTTTTTGCTTATTTTCACACTTTGGGGTGAAACATGTTAATTTATTATCATTGCACTTGTAAACTTATTTAAGAGTTATAATCTTTATTGCAATTCATCATGCAAAGTTGTGGTTAGTTGAACTTTTGTGGTTACCATGTTATGGCGTTATATGTACAATCATTAACTATTGCTAGCCCAGCGAAGTCATAGATCTATGGGCCAGACAAGCCTGCTTTGGTTGATCCAAGTACACTTAGCTGATCGTATAATCTTGTAAACGTTTGAGACTTGTAAAACTTTGTCGAGGTTTGATTGTTGCATTGTTCATAACATCCCTAATCACTTTATTCACTAACTTATGACTTGAATTGCCATCTTTTATATAATCTATGTATTAAAAACTGTGGAATGCTCACCAACATTTTTATGTTGACCCTTTTATTTTTAACATGTTTCAGAAATACCCCAAGTTTGTGTTCTACTCTTTGAAGCTTATTACATCTAGGATTGTACCTAGAGATAAAATGGATGATCATGTTATTTGTAGCATTTGTACATGATGTATTCTTTGTTGAAACTTTTGCTTGTAATGTTATTAATGAAACTTATGAATAATATATTTGGAATTAATAAATAGCGTTATGTGGCTGTGAACAATCGTAACCCTCACATCTCGACATTTCCGCCGTCAAGGTTGGGGTGTGACAGATTGGTATCAGAGCCCATAACTATAGGGATTTAGGTTATTAGAAATAGTGACCTAGACTATAGTTGCATGAACCTCAAAGAAAGATTCTTATACCTTTGTGCTTACATGTTGTTTGCATGCTACATAATGCTATGCCTTTTGTGCAACTTGATGCCTTAGCATAGGATTGCCTTATGTATGTTTAAACTTAGTTACTTGTCTCCCTAAACTTAACTTTGACTCTTTGACCCTCCCCGACAAATGAACTTCCTAAACTTATTCTCAACGACATGGGGAATCTACACTTATCGTCATGGGTTCAATTCCTTAGACTATATGTCTAATCTATGAAAATCTCATCAAGGTTTTGATTTCATAAACCAAAGAAATATGTGTGACACATAGACACCTGTATTTTGGATTTCCTGGCAAAAGGCCTTCGGGCTAAGGCAAGCATATCGTATAAATCTTATTGTGAGACCAGTTATGCTTACCTGGGGATTTCTGGGATGAGTGATAAACTATGGTCAACATACACAAGTCTCTATGGCAAATGGGTCAATTTACCTTGACGTGTCAACGATTCCAAATGGTAATGCGTTACCAAATGGAACCATCCTCTCTGTATCTTAAAAATCTTTGATTCCTAGAACTGGTATCTCTTCATTCTTATCATACATAATGTTCCTGTTAATATTGAACCTATCCTACATTTCAACTCTTACGATTAAACACCGTTACACGTTCAGTGTTTCATGTAACTATTTCTATATCTTGACCAACGTGAACATGGATCTTAATATACCCAAAGGTATTGGGAATTTAAACCGAATGATCATCAAAAACTTTAAACCGTTACTTATGGTTCTCAAGTCTTCTTAAGGATGTGTCTCGTAACTAAGAACATGCAATGCTATAGGTGGAATTCCTACATCTCGGGATACTTTGTCTAGGCAAAGTGTAAATGGTGATTTGACTCGATCATTGAATCCATTTACTTGACTCGAAACCCTTGAGATGAGTGATCACTTATAAGTACGCGTGTCTTCAATAAGGCTATGGTTGACCTCATATCCTGAGAAGTCCATGTATTTCCTTTCGATTGTGAATCGAATGTTCACATCTCATTGTGGTGTTGAATAATTCCTGCCCTTAATTTCGTCTTCCCGATTGAAACCATCCAAGATTTGAACACCACAACAAATCTGTTATCTCAATCTTTGATCCTAAGCTTGTAAGCATGATTTTCTCATTTGTTACATTGATGTAACTTGAAATTTCCTGAATTTCTAATTGATATTCTTTTTCTTTTCGCTGTTATGTCAAACTTCATACCGTTTGCACCATGGGAGATGCAAGAGTTTGTAAGTCAACCTATAACTAAGAACATTCGTATCTCCTAAATGATTCTAACTCATCAAAACAGGGGGTGATTCCCTTATTTTGATGATTCTCTATTCGTTTCGATAAATGGTTTCCAATCGCGTGTTTTATGAAATTTCATCCTCTGGATTGGGGTGATTACCTTATCTTGAGGATTGACTTCAATTATTTTCTTTGGAATGACATTTCACAAATGACATGATCTCACCAAAATAGGATTGAAACCCGTACTTTGGTGACAAATGTCAATCTTCGAGTGTTTTCTTGCTATTATGAAATTCAATCATCAAGATAGGCGTGAATTCCATACCTTGATGATAATATCATCTTTATGAATTGTATTTTTTCAAATGAAACGACCTCATCAAAGTAGGAGTGAAATCTGGATTTTGATGAAAAATTTCATTTTGCTATATTTTATTCTTGTAAAACTTCACCGTTAAGATAGGAGTGATTTCCCTTACCTTAATGGTGAGTTACCTCGTCTTATTTCTGTGGATCCTCAACAAGGAGTTGGGATCGAACTTTTTGATTGGTAAGTTAGTGGTCATACCTTGGGAATACACCATCAAGTTAGGAGTGAAAACCACACCTTGATGACTATTCTCATTTCTTGATCTCCAACTTACCAAGGTTTTAATCAAGTGACAAGAAACATGTAGTAACGTGAAGGGTGAACCAATGTTAGTGTTTGGACCTATCAAGCCAAAGCATGATTTCTGAACTTGAAAGGAGACCCGATCACTCTAGGTTGATTTTGATTCCGAGCTTGGAGCATTTGAATTCTTAAATCGATTTCTTTCCCTTTATCTTCATGTTTTGACTCGATCTAGCTACATCGAACCATTTATTTCTTACTTATCAACTTTCATTTTGAGTTGTCATCAACACATGATTGCGCGATGGTAGCCTTCCTAAACAATCTTTCTGCTAAAGACATTATCAACTTATGCTCATGTCTTTCTAGTCATACAAATGTTCTCAGCTGTGCTTATGGTTTGTTGAACTGCGTATGCAAACTATACTTGGAGATTTTGCTACCTTGCAAAATATAAGTACATTTCCTATTGTTCGCATCATTTCTTAAATCGTCTTTAATCCTTAACCATTGAAAATCATTAAAACACTATCTTGATTTCGATCAACGAGACTCGTTATTACCTACATTGTGACGCGGATATAAAGGTTCATAAAATTTCGTAATTTGTAGTCATGGGTTTGGCATAAAAGAAAAGACATAACTTGGTATATGTCCAAGTGTCTCACCTCCATATATGACAAAGTCTAACACCCGTGTTCCTGAGAATCTCCGTTAAACTTTTCATTCACCAAAATACCCCTTATATTAGATGTCATGATGACAATTGGTGCATTATAGACCGATTGGCTAATCGCATACTACTCATGTGGGATAACGGGTCGAGAAATTGACATCTATCCCAAATAGTCGTATACCGTGGTATGTCGTTAAATATCGATCGTTAATTTTTATGATCGATTCATTTTCCTACTATTAGCAATGTTTCTAGTCATCGTTGTGAACTCATTCCAAAATTTTCGCATATCGTATTATTCTTAGACCGATGGTTTGGTCAAAGGAGCAATACATATTCAAGGATATGCGTTAAGATCGTTTCAGTGACGTTTGGGATTCTTAAATTTCGACGGTTAATTTTTCTTACAATTGATGGTCTTTTTATTGATTTCAAGTCATCACTTTATTACGTAAATACGTTCTAGATGTTGTCTAATATACCACGGTAACTCGTCATCGTCTTCCAACATTTCATGTGCCAACTCTCAAAGAGTCTCGTATTTCACTGGAAGAGTTCAAATGGGTATGCATTATGTCAAGAGACTTGTAAGGTTCCATAAAGTGAAACATCTCCTCCGTAATCAAACGTCTATCACTGGCCGTTATACACTTATCTTTCATCATAAGTCTCCTGTTCGTTTAAGTTTCATTCTTAATTTCGGGACGAAATTCTTTTAAGTTGGGGAGACTGTAACATCCTGTATTTTTACTTTAATTAAAAGTTAACGTCGTTTATTCTTGTAAGGGCCAAAGTTGTCAATTATGAAACTTATGGTTTGCTTATGCTTATTTATTTGTATGCCTTTAATTCTTCAATTTGAAAGTTAATAGTTTAATTATGAAATTGAACATAATTGTAAGTAATAATAATATTACTATTACTAATAATAAGTAATAATAATAAGAACAATAAAGGTGATATGAAATAAAAGTTATTAAACTTAAAAATGTTTAAGCCTTAAACTTAAATAAGTACAAGGGTTGTTTTGCTATTTTATAAACTTAAAAATTAAAGTTTAAACATGAAATAACAAAAGAACAAAACCACAGGGACCAAAGGTGTAATTTACCAAACCTAACCCCCCACCCCTTCTCTCTCTTCGTTTTTCCGGCCGCCGGCCGACCAACTCCGGCGCGGCGCCGGCGAGACCCATTACCCACCAAATACCACCGGTTTTTATGCCAAATTCTACCAAACGTTTCATGAACACGATTCGAACATCATTATGAACTTTAAATGCGTTTAATCGCCGGTTATAAGCTCAATCAATCAAATAACCGAAACACCTTAAAGTTCTTAGCCGTTCGGGCATTAACTCCTAATAATAGTCTAATTAAGCGAACATGAACAATCATATACCTAATGCTAATCGATTGCAACTCTCAGTTGCATCTGAAACCAACGTTAACCTCCCTTTCAATCTTCACCTTACCCGCGGACCTGTTACAACACGAACACCATTTTCAAAGCTTCCAAACGCGGAATTAACAAAGGGCTTTTCATCTTTGATTTCATTGGAAACCATCTGTGCAGCGAATTGGATTATAATCGTCATTTGAACGACAATCAAGCTTCACGTTGGTCGCGGTTTGTTTCTTCGAGTCGAATCATTGGAGTCATACAACCTTCGGGTAATTGAACTTGCATACATACTCGCTTTCAACTGCTGAATGAAAGCCCTAACAATGGTTTGATTAATAACATCATTTGATGCTTCAATTTGAGGTCGATTGAACCTAGGGTTCATGCGATTTGGGGGAATTCAGCATTTGATGTATTTAAGTTATATAAACGAGGTTCTAATCGCGGCTGAGGCCTTGGTTCAAGTGGTAACTTTGGTGACTTCTAAACAAGAGGTCCCCGGTTCGAACCCGGGGGACCTCCTGTTTTAATTTTAAGGCTTTTTAGCCTTTGTTTAAATTCAGATTTTTTTTCTAAAAATTTATAAAAATCAAGTTGTAAACTTGTTATTTTTTTAGACACCCTACTATTTTCTGTTAATTTATTTCATAAGATGTCTTTACATTTTATTATATGTTTTAAACAAACAATATAATTAATTTATTTCCTTATAAATTGGACCTTAAATATTGTTTAACTTATAGAATCATTATCTGTACAAATCATTTATTTTATTATAAGTTAGACTTAAAATATTGTTTTGCTAAATTATTGTTAGTCAAATAAATTATATAAAATATTTTTCATAATAAAATAGACTTTAAAAGTTGTTGTTTAGTTAAATAATAAGCATATATTATTGGATAAAATGTGGGTAATTTTAAAAGTTATACACGTTACTGAATTTTGTAACTAAGTTGTGTTACAATGGTTTCCTACATGTTTTTTTTAAACTAAAATGCTTAACTCGTATATATCTTTTCTGTTATTATTTAATGTAATTAATAAAACCTCTAAAACCAAATTCCACCTAAAACCCTAGTCCCTGTTAATCCGTTAAACTTAATATAAATAAACTTAAAAATCTTATAAATATATATATTTTAGGTACATTGTGAAGGGCTACGTTGAATCGGCGCTTATTATTATTTCTTATTAATCATCCAATAAATACTTATTGATCAAGTGAGTATTTCCATACCCCTTTTTGCTTATTTTCACACTTTGGGGTGAAACATGTTAACTTATTATCATTGCACTTGTAAACTTATTTGAGACTTGTAATCTTTATGGCAATTCATCATGCAAAGTTGTGGTTAGTTGAACTTTTGTGGTTACCATGTTATGGCGTTATATGTACAATCATTAACTATTGCTAGCCCAGCGAAGTCATAGATCTATGGGCCAGCAAGCCTGCTTTGGTTGATCCAAGTACACTTAGCTGATCATATAATCTTGTAAACGTTTGAGACTTGTAAAACTTTGTCGAGGTTTGATTGTTGCATTGTTCATAACATCCCTAATCACTTTATTCACTAACTTATGACTTGAATTGCCATCTTTTATATAATCTATGTATTAAAAACTATGGAATGCTCACCAACATTTTTATGTTGACCCTTTTATTTTTAACATGTTTCAGGAATACCCCAAGTTTGTGTTCTACTCTTTGAAGCTTATTACATCTAGGATTGGACCTAGAGATAAAATGGATGATCATGTTATTTGTAGCATTTGTACATGATGTATTCTTTGTTGAAACTTTTGCTTGTAATGTTATTAATGAAACTTATGAATAATATATTTGGAATTAATAAATAGCGTTATGTGGCTGTGAACAATCGTAACCCTCACATCTCGACGTTTCCGCCGTCAAGGTTGGGGTGTGACAGCGAACTTCACCTTCTGGTCTTCACGGCATTCGCTGATATCCAGAACGGCCTCCATTTCCCTCACCCACCGGTGAGCAGCAGCAGCAGTGCCGTTTCCATCAAAAGTTGGGGGCTTGCATCTCATAAATGCCCCATAGTTACAACCCCGTACCACCCCTTGCACGGGCTCATCTTCTTCCTCGTCCTCATTATCGGAGAAAATCGTTTCAGGTTCCGGTTGCTCCCGCTCCCCCGAGGCCCTATTTCTCTCCTTTCTTTCTCCCTCTTTCACAGCCTTGATGACTTCGGTCACCACAGACGGTAAGATTGTCTGCATGACCTGATGTACTTCCTCAACAACAGCCTCCTTTACCGAGGCCCTCAAGTTTGCACTCTCATCCCCAGCCTCCGGATGAGGAGTCTCAGGTTCTTCAGGAACCTCCTTCTCAGCTCTTGGCCTTCCTCTTTTAGGTCGCGGTTCCGCATCAGGACCATCACGGCCTCCACCCCTAGAAGCTCTAAAAGATCTACCACCAGCCATTCTCTATCACACTGAAAGATTCAAACACCAACACGGTCATTCAAGTAAACAACTCAGTTTATGTCAAGTATAGTAAGTCCCTAATTACAGTGGCCAGTTGTGATTAGCCACTTACTTTACTCTTCATACCCCAAGTATTACATGTCCTGACTACATCAGTATTTAAATCTACCTACAACACATAACTACATACCATGCGCACATAACACCGGTTAACTTTAAGAAAATACCTGATGGCACGCAGCTACTCAGATTGGCATCCCATTCCTTTTTCGTCCCATTTTCAGTTTAAGTTAATGTTTATTTTGAAAATTTACCCATTTCACTTAAACTTTGGCTCTGATACCAACTTGTAAGGCCTCGTTCCCGGGACGCTTACAGTTGGTCATTCATCGCACATAAAACCTATAATTACATTTGCCTTAGGAAAATATTGCAGCGGAAACATTCAAAAATGACATCTCATTTCATTATAAACACTTTTGCCAAATAATACATCATTATTCGATTACAAAATATATGTTTGCATTACATCACAAAAGCTTTATAAATAGATGCCATCCCAAAAGAGCCGAGTAGCCTTGCAGTGCCATCCTCAGCAATCATTACCTGCCAACTGGAAAACATATAAAAAGTCAGCGTTGCTGAGTGAGTTCTAGTTTTATAATAAAAACATACATAACTTTCATTAAAACTATCCTTTTTCCCATGCGATCATTCATCATGCGTATACACAAATAATGTCATTATTATCTTTCATCACATTCGTTATCTTTCGTTCTTTTCATGCGTTCATTCTTCCGAGTCTGTTGCGACGACAGAGTCGCTCACCTCAATAGCAATCTCAACGATTGCACGCTATCCGAGTCTGTTGCAACCATAGGGTTGCTCACCTCATTGCCAATCTTAATGATAGCACGCTATCCGAGTCTCTTGCAACAACAAGGTTGCTCACCTCATGGCAACATCACGATAGCACGTTATTCTAGTCTCTTGCAACAACAAGGTTGCTCACCCCATGGGCAATCTCAATTATTGCACGTCATCCGAGTCTCTTGCAACACAAAGTTGCTCACCCCATATATGTGCTTGCAAGCCTTTCCTTCGTTCATCATTCATTAATGCATGCATTCTTACTTCATGTTCCTCTTTCATTATCTTTCACTTTACATTACATACTACTTCATTCATTCATTCATTCATTAACATGACATGTAAAACCACAAGAAAGATAAACATACATCATAATAAGGAACATATCATACACAGTCATAGCCATCATCGTCATACAGGGCAACATCATACATACATAACATGCATAAACATGCAACATCATCATCATCATGCCCTACATACTCTCTAAGGCCATAACAGTCATCTTACATGTTCTTACGGGAAACTTTTACGTCAAAACTTACATCTGCACTTTCCCCCGAAAGCCAGAAGTCTAACTACACTTTCCTTCGGGTGCAACAGCCCTATTCGTGCATATGGACACCCTTCAGTCGCATGGCCTTCATGCGACTGAACATCATACGATTGGACTCAGGCGGATGAACATCTATGCGAATGGACATCCAGTCGTGCGTATGGACCTCATGCGGATGGAACTAATGCGAATGGGCACCTATGCGACTGACCTCTTGCGAATGGACTCATGCGACTAAGCACCTATGCGACTGAACCCTCAGTCGCATGACTCCCCATGCGACTGGACTCCCAATCGTGCGATTGAACCCTCAATCGTGCGAATGACTCCCAATCGTGCAAATGACCCTCAATCTCCTCTCACGGCCATACGCCGTATGGCCTTCATTCGGTCGCATAGCCCTAGCTGATGCAGAATGGAGTTCATCCCGAACCCAATCTGCCATTTTCGGCCTCCAAACTCATCCAAACCCATTCTAAGCCTAAATTAACCATCCTAGACCTTAGGAATGCATACGACAACACCATACAAGCACACACAAGCCGGGAAACATACACGAAACGCATCACACACATCACACCCAAATGGGTCAAACACATACACACACAAAAACGGGTTTTTAATGTTCTCCAGCCCCAAAATCATTTGAAAACAAGTAAAAGTGGGGTCCTAGAACTCACACAAACGAGCACAACGACAAGGGCTTCGATTTGGCTTGCTACACAACGAGTTTGGCCACCCGAATCACCCGAACCGACCCTTTTTCCTCTTTTCTTCTTCTTTCTCTCTTCTCCTCTCTATATGGCTGAAAATATGAGTATGGGGGAGAGGGTAAGGGCTGCCCTCTCCCTTATATACCCTCACTCGCCCGACTTTCTTTCGTTGGCGAGTTTGGTCCCTCGACTTTTGGACTTTATTTCTTTTTCTTCTTTCGTCGGCTTCAAAATAGTAAATATCTGGGTGTTACACATTATCAGATATTCAAATGTTGTATTGTTATTCACCAAGGATGTCATTGGATAAGTTAAAAAGAGTAGGTGATAAATAGGTTATTGAGAAAAAATAAGACCCTAAAATGTTATGCAGGACCGGTGAAGGGGGTCAATGCAATAGTTTCATAGTTGTTAGGAGAGTTAAAACACTTAACATATCAAATAGGGAATCTGCTTGTGATAAAACAAAGAACACAAGTAAGGAACAAAACAAGAACAATATAATATGGTTTTCAAAAATGATGTATATTGCTCTCAAGTTATTACAAAGTGTTACAAAACTTAAAATGAAATGACAAGTATTTGAGACACTTTATACTACATCCTGCAGCCAGGCATAATTTAAAGGCCAGCTAGAAATACTAATCTAGACAACAAGATCAATGTAAAGTCAAAAGGTAGGTTGCCTTTTGACTACTAACTATGACATGCCATAGCTCACATCCTTATCTAATACAAAAAGGATAGAAGGATAAAAGTACGAAGGTAGAAAGTTACAGACACAAGACCTTAATCTATAGTTTGACAAAAGTATGATTTTTTCACCAACTTATATAAGTTGGTGAGTATTCAGAGGTGGTAGTGAAAAGTGGTTCAACTTTTGTCAAAAGGTGATTCAAAAAAAGCATGTCTTCTCTGTCTTTAGAAGAAATTAGTCTTTGGCTTTGGAAGACTTTATCTTTGAAGCTTCAAAAGAGGATCCAAAATATATTGTTGCATTACATCACAAAAAGCCCTATATAAATGGATGCCATCAAAAAGAGCTGAGTAGCCTCGCAACGCCATCCTCAGCAACATTACTTACCAACTGGAAACACATAAAAAGTCAGCGTTGCTGAGTGAGTTCTAGTTTTATAATAAAACATACTTTACTTTCATTTAAAACCGTTCGTTACTTTTGCATGATCACACATCATACGTACACATAGATAATATCTTTATTATCTTCTTCATTCATCCATTCATTCATTCATTATATCTTTACTTGCGCATCGGATATCTTCCGTACCAATACCATATGCTACACCCCGAACTATTTAGCTACTGGGCCGAAGTCAATAAATGAACAGCTGAGCGTATGCCGCAGTACTAGAGGTAAGCGGTAGAGGTTCTATATAAATGGTCGATCACAAAGAAGGACCCCGATATCCAATACTTGCAAGACTTTTCATTACTTTCCACTTTACGTTACATAATACTTCATTTCATTCATTATCATAACACGTAAAGCCACAAGAAAGATAAACATACATCATAATAAGGAACATATCATACACAGTCATCGTCATCATACAGGGCAATAACATACATACATAACATGCATAAACATGCAACATCATCATCATCATCATCATCATCATCATCATCATGCCCAACATACTCTCTAAGGTAATAACAGTTATCTTACATGCTCTTACGGGAACCTTTACGTCAAAACTTACATCTGCACTTTCCCCCGAAAGTCAGAAGTCGAACTACACTTTCCTTCGAGTGCAACAGCCCTATTCGGGCGTATGGACACCCTTTAGTCGCATGGCCTCCATGCGACTGAACATCATGCGATTGGACTCATGCAGATGAACATCTATGCGAATGGACATCCAGTCGTGCGTATGGACCTCATGCGGATGGAACTAATGCGAATGAGCACCTATGCGACTGACCTCATGCGAATGGACTCATGCGACTAAGCACCTATGCGACTGGACCCTCAGTCGTATGACTCCCCATGCGACTGGACTCCCAATCGTGCGAATGAAACCTTAGTCGTGCGAATGAATCCCAATCGTGCGAATGAACCTCAATCGCCTCTCAATCGGCCGTATGGCCTCCATTCGGTCGCCTAGCCCTAGCTGATGCAGAAAGGAGTTCATCCCGAACCCAATCTGCCATTTTCGGCCTCCAAGCTCATCCAAACCCATTCTAAGCCTAAATCAACCATCTTAGACCTTAGGAATGCATACCACAACACCATACAAGCACACACAAGCCCGGAAACAAACTCTAAACGCTTCACACGCAACACACCCAAATGGGTCATAAACACACACATACAAAAACGGGTTTTTGATGCTTTCCAGCCCCAAAATTGGTTGAAAACAAGTAAAAGTGGGGTCCTAGAACTCACACAAACGAGCACAACGACAAGGGCTTCGATTTGACTCGCTCCTCAACGATTTTGGCCACTCGAACCAACCCGAACCAACACTTTTTCCTCTTTTCTCTTCTTTCTCTCTTCTCTTCTTTCTTTGGCTGATTTGTGAGTGTGGGGGAGAGGGTAAGGGCTGCCCTCTCCCTTATATACTCCCACTCACCCGACTTTCTTTCGTTGGCGAGTTTGGTCCCTCGACTTTGGATTTTATTTCTTTTTTTCCTTCGTCGGCTTCAAAATAAATAAATAACCGGGTGTTACAAGTCCACCCCCCTTAAATAGGTTTCGTCCCCGAAACCCGTTATTCCTCGAACAAACGTGGGTAATGCTGCCTCATCTCTTCTTCAGTCTCCCACGTTGTCTCGGATCCTTTCCTGTGCTTCCACTGTACACGCACAAGAGGAACCGTTCTTTAATGTGATGCTGATTTGGGTGTATTTGGCTTCCATTCGTTGGATCGCACGTTAGGTTTATGTCAGTTTGTTTGTTGGCTATGATGATCCAACCATAAACAGGTTGTTGTCCTAGCATGGCAACCATGTGTGAATGGTTTGCAACTAGAGGCGGTGGCCGGGTCTGAGCTAGATTTATGTCCATGCTTTGATGTTTAGTGTGGGCTTCGATTTGTGGGATAGGACATTCTGCTTTATGTTTGGTGGTTTGCTGGCTATGATGATCTCACCAAAAACATGTTGTTCTGGCGTGGCGAACACGTGTAGATGGTTCGCAGCCTATGACGATGACCGGGTCTGAGCCAATGTTTAAAAAGCAAGTGAAACTAAAAATTTCATTGTATTGGCGTGGCAAACATGTTTTGTTTGCACCACAATGAGAAGGAAGATCTGAGCCAAAAGTTAAAACTATTACGTTTTTTTTTGTGAACACTCGCGCAACGCGCGGGGTTAAAACTTGTGTCGGTTGCCTTTGTGTGGCAGCCGTTTGTGGCTTGCAACAACAACCGACCATGTCTGAGCCTCGCTTTCAAGACGCGCAATGCGCGTCAGGAAATAAACACTAGTTCAATGAATAAAGGAAAGAATCAATTCATTCTCTTGAATTAACTCTCAAATATTTTTATATTTTAATTAAAAAACACATTAATTTTCATCATATGCATTCAATTAATATTAATATAATAGTGCACACATTAAACGCTTCATATGTCTCCCGAGTCATACTCGATCTCCATCTTCAAACACTCATCCAAGAGTTCAAAATTTGACATACAGCGCTCTAGTCGTCAGTTCATGATTCCGCTTCATGTGAGTCAGCTGGTCACGAGTATATTGGGTTACCAGGTCCCCCTATCTCCCTATTTAAAAAAAAACAAACTCAAAACAATTTCAAATCAATATATTAAAAATAGTTCTAAAGTAACAACAAAAGAAAAAGGGAAAAAACTTAAAAAGAAACAAACAGTTAATAAAAAAATAAGTAAATAGAATGAAAAACTATTTAAATTTCAAACACTTGGGATTCTTCTACATCATTTAGTCTTTCGTAAAAATACAAAATTGTTTGATTAATTATTACCCATTAATTAATTATACTATGCTGACATCCCCTAAAACCTGATGGGTTGGAGACGAGGCGGAATTCAGATATCTCGAGTAAGGTAAATATTTTGTGTTGTCGAATTATTTTGAATCGTCTTTCTAGTAGAACTAATTTGGTTTATTAGAGGATAGATATTCCTAGTGTTCTATGTTTGGTTTGTGATGATGCGGTGAAAACGTTGGATCATTTTCTTAGTGAGTGTGATGTTGCCAAGATATCATGGATCACTATTTTAAAGTGGTTAGATATCTCACATCTATCTTGTTGCAATCCTATGGAGTTGATTACTTGGTTGGATTCACTATCTGACTTTCAAACGCGAAAGAGAAGTTATTCGCAGGATCATCTCAACATCGTGGTGGGTTATACGGAGGATATGTAATAAAACGGCTTTTGCTCACGATGATCGGCTAAAATTATGCATACTTGATTTTATTCTTAATTTTTTCTATTTGTGGATTATAAATAGAAACAAGAAAATGAACATTATACATATATCTATACTATATTAAAATTATACATATATATATATGTATATACATATATACATATATATATACTATATTAATATACATATGGAAGGGGTAACATGGTCATTTGATCAAAAACTCTTAATTTTAAGAGTTGTATAACTCTTCTAGCAGAAAGTACAACTCCTAAAGCATTGAAATCCTCCTCACCCCCAAAACTCTATTCTCATTTGAAATTTAAAAGTTGAATTCTATTCTTTCTCTCCCTTCAGTATCATTTTTACTTTCTCTCACCTACGCTCCTCTCTATCTTAATGAAGAAGCACAATGTAGTTGAGGAAATCAAACCGGTGCAAGATGAAATTATGTATTACAAGAGACAAATCAATTGGAATACACACTTGACATGGAGTTTCCTACTCCGGCGTTCCATTCAGACCCACGACTATCACAAAGGTATTATCGGCGATCGAACCGACTTAAAATTATCTGCTTAGAGCCGTCTGTTCTCTTTATGGTTTGTCTATAGAATTCCAATGGCTTTTCATGTGACTTTTCTGTAGTATTCTTTGCCTGTGATTACTTCACCTGTATGTATATTCTTCATTTTCATGTATTTTAGTTACTTTTTGCTTGCAAGAATCTTTTTGTGTTTTCTCAAGTTTTGGTTAAATCTGTATATATTATTGCTTCCAGTATATGTTTCTTGTTTAGTGTCTACTTTTAAAATGATGATGGAGGAGCCAAAGGCAGCTCAATAGCAGATATGGTATGTGCTCTTGAATTTAGGGCTTCATATCTTATAAGAAGTTTACTTTTGGTGTTGAATAGAAACCTTATGAATCCAACTCCGGCTTTTGTTAGCTTAGTGATCTTAAGATGATAGGTGGTCTTCGTTACGAGAAATGATTTTCTCCATTTTTATATGGTAACATTCTTGTTTCACCTTTTATATCAAACCTCTATTTTTTTTTTATTTTTTATTTCAGTTTGTGGCTTGGAGTTATTATTATACATGATTTTCTCCATTTTGATTACAGTGTTTCAAGTTTAATCAAGAAAAAATACTTCCATTTATTTATTTGTTTAATCAACATACATGGTTTGACAATTTCTTTGTCTTAGGATTTAAAGATAAAAAGCCTTGAAATTATTCAGAAGCTAGAGAAAACAAGCAGGATCTCTGTTGGTTCTTACAATTATGGTTTTATATGTAAGTTGTGTTTCAGCAAGCAGCACACGGCATAAACTGTTTGGAGCTTCCTGTGATCCTACATACACAGTTACCGGATCTCAAAAGACTTTCTACCCTATTGAGTGGTAACGTTCTCCTCTAATGACTCAACTTGTCTTTTCAATAAATTTTTTACTAATTTTTGTCCAGGTATTTAATGAATATGAAATTAATTGGTTGCATATATGATACAAACATTATTGTACTAAAACTGTTTTGCTCATAAACCATTTACCAACTAAGTTTGAAGGTTAAGTATTATAAATTGACAACAAGACGTGTTTCCATTATGCCTTTGGTGACAAAAGAGGATGTACAAAATGGTTATGCTAAACCTTCAAATATATAATTGTGAAAATTGATGCTCCTAATTCAGCAAATCATATAAGAAGCCCAACTTCTGGTGTTGTAACTTTTAAGTGATTTTTAACTTTTTTTTCTAAATCTTCCAACCATGTGTGCTCATGTTCATGTAGTCTAAACGGGTGAAATTGGGTCATACTTTGCCTATTTGCCTCTAATGGCCCATTTGGGTAAAATATAGTGTTGAATTATTTTGATTTTAATGTGATATTTTTATTTGACTTTTAGTTTTTAACTAAACACTATGTACAAATATAGTTACTTTATAGAACTAGCCTTCAGAAAGCTTTTTATTATAGTATAGGTGAACCTTCGGTAACATAGTTAAAGTGCACTTAAATGTAAGTTGGAAGCTTCTATTGGTGTTGTTTTGATAATGAAGATATCTGAGGTTAGTATGATGTTTATATTTTCATTAGTGACACTGTGTATACGTACAAAATATATTTTCAATTACTTATTTCACTTGTAAATGTAGTTAAATATGATGTTTATATTTTCATTAGGTTATATTTTTATTAGTGACACTGTGTATACGTACAAAATATATTTTCAATTACTTATTTCCCTTAAATGTAGTTAAATGTAGTTAAAGTGCACTTAAAAATGTAAGTTGGAAGCTTCTGTTGGTGTTTATATTTTCATTAGTGACACCGTGTATACGTACAAAATATATTTTCAGTTACTTATTTCACTTAAATGTAGTTAATTCAATAGGTTAGTATGATGTTTATATTTTAATTAGTGACACTGTGTATACGTACAAAATATATTTTCAATTACTTATTTCTTTTAAATGTAGTTAAAGTGCACTTAAATGTAGTTGGAAACTTCTATTGGTGTTGTTTTGATAATGAAGATTTCTGAGGTTAGTATGATGGTTATATTTTCATTAGTGACACTTTATACGTACAAAATATATTTTCAATTACTTATTTCACTTGTAAATGATTATTAAATGTTTATGCAATATATTTTATGTGTCAGGCGCTAATGATGATCAGCAATAAGGGGCATGCTACAAAAACATCTACTTTAAGGAGTAGATTAGCTCTAAGTCACGCATTAAAATCACACTATGATATTTTAGGGAAATATTCAAGTATCGTGGAATATGTCTATGGTGAAGAAACAAGTGAACCGGTTGAAAACATCAGTTAGCAAAGATTCATGATTTTTATTTTGAGTTTGAAAACGGTGGTTTTTAGTGGTTCCCAGACATTCTCGGTAATAAAACAGGTAGAACTTGAAAATCGGATGCTAATACATGTATACAACTGAGTTTCTTTTGAATGGTATAAAGATACTTGAGTTTCTTACTTCTTTTAGCTGCTTAATATATCATACCATGAAAAGAGTGTTGTATCCCCAATGGGTTTTAGTTATTGTGCATGTTAAACAGTAAAAATAAAATGAAATATCCTAGAGTTCATGTGTGGCTTTGTATGGATAGATGATCTTGGTATTGAATGAAAAAATAAAGATATTTATTTATGTTATTATTATGTGAGCTAAAAATGATTAAATACTTACAATTTAGTTCATATGTTTTATGAGAAGGACCAAAATATTGCTCCTAAATTAACTACATCAATGTTTAACTCATTGAAGGAGATAGTTGTTCTGTCAATTTGTTTTTTATGTAGCGAAATAGACGTGTGGGGGTGGTTGAGTAATCACCAAATCAGGTTTGAGTCGAAATGTTTTTTGGTACATGTCAGGTTTGGATGGCCTTTTAAGGTTTTGTGGACAACTTTTCCTCTAACATTTGTTTAGCACCAACTATTCATACATGTATGACAATGTTTTTTTTACATATGTTCTTACATAGGAAGCTACTCAAATGAAAGGGGGTCAAGCTGCATATGATAAAGTGTTAAGTTTGAGGTTTTAATTTTTTAGCAAAGAATGCAACCACATTCTAAATTTAAAAAAGGAAGCTCGATACTCTAAATCAATTTTTATGAAAAAAAAAATGATATCTTAATTTCGATTGATAAGTTATGGCTCATGTGTTTTTTTTCGTGTGATGTGATTGTTATATTCAAGTTACTATATTTATGTTGATATTTTATTATTCGTGTTTTTTTTTTATTTAGTTGAGATTTGTAAGACTCATTACATATACAGGCCACACCGATGTGACGAGTAATAAAACCAATATAGGCATTGTATAATATATTATTTGTGGATTCATAAACTAATTGGAAACGAGTACCGTGTTGTAAGGTGTCATTGTCGCCGCATCGCGCGGGTTTTTTACTAGATGAGAAGTAAACAATAAAAACAAAATAAAAATCATATTTAAAAAGAAATAACACATGTATATCGGAAAAATCATATTTAAAAAGAAATAAAAACAAAAACAATAAAACTAAATGAGAAGTAAACATAAAACATTGAATAACACATGTGACATGTAAAAAAATTAAATCACACACATAAAACGTAAAACATTAAAAACAATAACTATGTCGATCTAACACTCTCGCATTGTGATGGGTTGTTAAAAGAAAAAAAATAAAAGGAGTAAAAATGTTGAACCACATGTACACGTACAACGTGTTAACTCAAAAAATTTAGACTGAAACGAAAACGAAAAAATTTTAAAAGATGAAAAGCATACAGAACAAAGTTGAAAGCGAAATATTGTAGGGTTTAAATTGTAAAAGATGTCAAAGAATTAGATTTAAATGTACAAAAAATTATAGATAAAAAGACTTACAAATGAGTATAACCCATTAGATTTAAATGTACAAAAAATTATAGATAAAAAACTTACAAATGAGTATAACCCAATAGATCTAAAGTACAAAACATGATACATAAAGAAGTTGTTAATTAGTAATAAACATAGAAAAGTTTTTAATTTGAATATATATAATATATAAGACAATATATGATCCACACATTGCATCGGTGTAGTTAAATGGTAAACATTATATAGGTGTGAATACGTTGAACCGCACACTTATTTTATAGCGTCTAACTCACAAAATTTTTACCATAACATAAAATGTAAATTTATAAAAGATAAAAATAAGAATCAAAGTTGAAAGTAAAAAAATTATATGGTTAAATTGTCAAAGATATAAAATTATTGGATTAAAAGTATAAAAAAAGGGAAGAAAGAAACAAACAAACAAAATAGTAAAATAGTAAGTACCACTTATTATAACATAATATACACACCATAAAGCATAGAAAAATTATGTGATTTAAAAATCATATTTTTTATGCTACTGGTATAGCATAATTGATTATAGTTGAAATAAAAAAATATTTTTTTAAATAGAAACAAGAAATAGAAACAAGAAAATGAACATTACTTGGACGGGTTGGTTGTAAAATCCCTCCTCTTTGTGTAGTGTTTTAATCTTTGTGTGTGCTAATTACTTGCTAATGGTAATATATTATCGCAGTTAAAAAAATATTTTTTTATTTCAACTATAATCAATTATGCTATACCAGTAGCATAATCAATTATGTGATTTAAAAATCATATTTTTTTAAATCATATTTAAAAAGAAATAACACATGTATATCGGAAAAATCATATTTAAAAAGAAATAAAGACGAAAACAATAAAACTAAATGAGAAGTAAACATAAAACATTGAATAACACATGTGACATGTAAAAAAATTAAATCACACACATGAAACGTAAAACATTAAAAACAATAACTATGTCGATCTAACACTCTCGCATTGTGATGGGTTGTTAAAAGAAAAAAATAAAAGGAGTAAAAATGTTGAACCACATGTACACGTACAACGTGTTAACTCAAAAAATTTAGACTGAAACGAAAACGAAAAAATTTTAAAAGATGAAAAGCATACAGAACAAAGTTGAAAGCGAAATATTGCAGGGTTTAAATTGTAAAAGATGTCAAAGGATTAGATTTAAATGTACAAAAAATTATAGATAAAAAGACTTACAAATGAGTATAACCCATTAGATTTAAATGTACAAAAAATTATAGATAAAAAGACTTACAAATGAGTATAACCCATTAGATTTAAATGTACAAAAAATTATAGATAAAAAACTTACAAATGAGTATAACCCAATAGATCTAAAGTACAAAACATGATACATAAAGAAATTGTTAATTAGTAATAAACATAGAAAAGTTTTTAATTTGAATATATATAATATATAAGACAATATATGATCCACACATTGCATCGGTATAGTTAAATGATAAACATTATATAGGTGTGAATACGTTGAACCGCACACTTATTTTATAGCGTCTAACTCATAAAATTTTTACCATAACATAAAATGTAAATTTATAAAAGATAAAAATAAGAATCAAAGTTAAAAGTAAAAAAATTATATGGTTAAATTGTCAAAGATAATATTATTGGATTAAAAGTATAAAAAAAGGGAAGAAAGAAACAAACAAACAAAATAGTAAAATAGTAAGTACCACTTATTATAACATAATATACACACCATAAAGCATAGAAAAATTGATAATTCGAATGTATATAATTTAACTAAATGCTCAAATTCACATCTCCATCCCATATGTTCTTTATTTTATATATTATACAGATGAGTTTAATAATTTATTTATATATAGAGGTAGCATTTATCCTTTGTATAGTTCTTTTGAGTGCATAAGAAAATAAAATAATAAAATAAATGTTTACGAGTAAGATAAAAATAGTAATAGAGAAATAAGATGTTAAGTGTTTTTTTTTTTAGATATAATAAACTCAAAAAATTATGTATTTTTTAATTTAAATAATACAGAGAGAGATCATGGAGAAAAGAATGTGAATGCTAAATGTTATGAAAAGGTTAATTTTGTTGGAGAAACAAGTGATCAATCACAACTTGTGTAAACTAAACTTGTATATTATCTTCGGGGCACGTTTGTAAATATTAGAATGTCTAGCTTTAGAGTCTTATATGAATTTGTAAGTTAGAATCAGATTTATGGTTTATTAATTAAATTGCACTTAAAATTTAAATGTATGAGTTTACGTGCCCATTAGGTATCTAGGGTTTACATTATGTTTTTCTATTTATTATAATCAATTTTCAGTAATAATCAATTAGTTATTTACCATCTTAGAGATACTAATGTGATCAAGAAGCTAATCAAAATTAAGATAATCTTATACTATATGAAAAGACCTATCTCAATTCTGTATTCGTTGTTTTCTATATGGCATTCAACCACCTTTTTTCGTTCCGTTGTGAAACATTCATATAAAAATCTTTTGATTGGGGAAAACTAACTAAATAATTAGATAGGAGATTGAGTGAGAAATTATTGAGATTCTCTCGATGCAAAAAAATGTGTTTTTTTTTTCTCTATTTAACCCTTAATATATAGCCCATGATAAGTAACCAATTATCTAATTAATTACCGTAATGCCATTGACCAATTTAGTCGTTGATTACTGATGATCCATGGTTATTTGGGGTCTAAGTCCTAATAATTTAAAGTTCTCACGATGTTCATCAGATGCACATTGGGATTTTTGGTAGCTTTTTTATTAATTTTCTAAAGATTCTTATTCTTTATATTATATATATAAAAACACATTAACTGTTGTTGTGTGTCATAATCAATGGATAAAGGAACGCCAATCAATTCATCCCTTGAATTAACTTGATACATATTTTTAAGTTTTAATAAATGAATACATCAATTGCCATCATTTACATTCAAATAATATATTTGATATCTTAAGTAAACTATTAGCAAGGGTTTGTTTCCCATCGCTACCTCGATTTTTTAAAAAGATATAACTCCTCATGCGATTAAGGTTCACGTACCATGTAGACAAAAGTTAGATATTTAGTGAGGTAGATACAATATATAAGGTGTCTGATAAATATAATTTAATCTTTAGAAAAACTACCCTAAAAACTACCCAATTTGTTGAAAAGATATAACTCCTCATGTGATTAATAGATGGCCCGGAATACTAAAAAATTATAAAGCTTCAATTACAAGTCAAATAGCATTGATTACAAGTCATCTGGTAATACTTAATTTCAAGAAATGATCGATAATAATATAAAGTCATAAAGATAATTAAGGTGTTCAACAAATTATATCGCTCTCATTACAAGTCAATTATACTGTCAACTGGGGGCTTTAGAATGAAACCATTGTGATCTTATTTGCTTGTCAGTTCTATTATTTAGAAGAGTTAGGCGATCGATCAAGCCAAAAACATGATGCACTCGAGCTGTATTTAAACAATTACATGAGTTGTCGTAAATTAATAAATTAATAAAATTTACAGGTGTTAAGCTAGCTGTATTATATTATTCATCAACCACGCCTATATTATATATATGTAATCCTATTAGCATGTGAACTTGAGCAGAGAGACTTGAGACTACTTTGTTCTTTATAATATTTGCGTTTTGGAATCTTACACTTCAGTTATAGTCGAGTTGAAATATGCCCATCTCATTGATAGTACATCCATGCATTAATAAGTACTGAAAAATTTAAGTTAATGTAAGCGCCAGACCATGTGAATATCGAATGAACGTCTACATAATAAACCCATGAATTTTAAAACAAATAATATTTATTTATGATGCTTTGGAATCTCTTAATATGATAGTTTAATATTAAGAATAATCAATTTCACGTGCATATATAGTGGCAGCTTAATTATTTTTGGGCCTAAGCTAAGTAAAAAGTTTGGGTTTTCTTATAGATTGATTAATATTTTCTATTTCGGTTTGGCATGTCTTAACAACCATAACATATAAGCCTAACAATTCTGTCTATTATAAGAACTAATAGAATTTAATACTAAGTTATTAAATAACTTATGAAATTTCAGATGTCTATAAAGTTGTTATTAAAATAAAGTGAACAATTAACCTTGATTCCATAATGTATGAGCATCTCACAAATTATGCAAACTCGTTTTATTAATTTTCATTTCAAGCATATACATTGATGATTTAGACATCAATCACATTGGACTATTATCTTGAGCACTCTCATCATTTGATATATGTATAGTCTCTCTAGATTCTTTTGAGAGGCTGGCTCGATACAACCCTATCACAACGCTTTATACGATTAGAATCTTATACTCATCTCTAACTAAGATCAGGTATTTATTTACACACAACTTACAAATATAAATTAAATTTTTCATAATTTTAGAGACATGAATAATATTTCTCTCAAAGGCAGGTACACTATGTTGACAATTTTATTCTGTAGTTCTAATTCACATCATTGATGTGCTATCATCATTAAGATAGTTTTTAAAGGAACTTGGAAAATATTAGGCTAAAATTATACACTTGACACAATTCATTTAGTTTACTTTGTTATATAAGTGTCTTATTCTAATTTTGTTTTATTTTCAAGTTATATGGTTATTTGATAAAGTTAAGGGGATGTTGCACACAAGGAAAATTCACGGGTTGCTGTTGGTATATTATGGAGCATATATTCATCATATTAGGGAAAATTCATGGGTTGCTGTTTGTTTTTCTTTTTGTTATTGTTCGTACTAGTCTTAATATGTATTTATAGTTTATCATTGTTTGTTATTATGAGCACCCGTTTGGTTTTGTTCTATAGATCATTTGATATGAGTTTTATATTGTCTTGAACCATTGTTCTTCAACATTTAAGAAAGTTTACATGATATTAGAGCTATAGCACTTGTATCATTGATCATCTACTAATATTCTTCACTTCTGATATAACTAGGGTTTATGGTGGTGATACCCTTGATACTGTTGGTTTCTAATTTTTTGGTTGCTTTGATTTAGTGTTTTCCATCTTGAAACCTTTATGATTTGAACTCTAGGTTTTTGTGCACTTCTATAGTTATGATAGTTGGTTTACACTGTAGTATAGGGTGTTTGTAATTTATCTTAAGATTTTGTTCGAGAAATCTTGGGATTGAACAAAACCTTAAGTCGAGATTGTCTTTTACCGAAGCCTGTTGGTGACAATGAAAACATAAAAGGTTACTTGTCTCTTTGTTGTTATTTATCCTCTAGGATTCGTAACCTTTAAAGGTTACAAACTGAAAAAGTGTTGGAATATCCTCGAATAGAGTGCCCCTACTAAAAGGATATCTCTTTCGCTATCTATTTACTTTCTATTATACAAATTAATATTCTTAGGAATTGAGATTGTGTTAGGGTACTGGTTTGTTATAATCTTCAAGAAAAGCCATTCAATAAATCTATGTGCATAATCTATGAGTTACAACCCTTATACTATATGTTGCATATTGTCACACCCCAACCTTGACGGCGGAAACGTCGAGATGTGAGGGTTACGATTGTTCACAGCCACATAACGCTATTTATTAAATCCAAATATATTAATCATTAGATTCAATTGTAACATTACAAGCGAAAGTTTCAACAAAGAATACATTATGTACAAATGCTACAAGTAACAAGATCATTCATTTTATCTCTAGGTCCAATCCTAGATGTGATAAGCTTCAAAGAGTAGAACACATACTTGAGGTATTCCTGAAACATGTTAAAAATAAAAGGTCAACATAAAAATATTGGTGAGCATTCCATACTTTTCAATACATAAGTATATAAAAGATGGCAATTCAAGTCATAAGTTAGTGAATAAAGTGATTAGGGATGTTATGAACAATGCAACAATCAAACCTCGATAAAGTTTTACAAGTCTCAAACGTTTACAAGATTATACGATCAGCTAAGTGTACTTGGATCAACCAAAGTAGGCTTGTCTTGCCCATGGATCTATGACTTCGCTGAGCTAGCAATAGTTAATGATTGTACATATAACGCCATAACATGGTAACCACAAAAGTTCAACTAACCACAACTTTGCATGATGAATTGACATAAAGATTACAAGTCTCAAATAAGTTTACAAGTGCAATGATAATAAGTTAACATGTTTCATCCCAAAGTGTGAAAATAAGCAAAAAGGGGTATGGAAATACTCACTTGATATAATAAGAAATTAAACGAGGCTTCAACGATTTCCTTTACAAGTTACCTAAACGTGTTAATTTCAAGGTTAGGTTAAATAATACGTTTAACAATTAGACGTGAACTAGGGTTTCAATTGGAATTTGGGGGGTTTAAAATATAATAATGCAATCGTTTATGTTTTGGCTTATTAAAATGGTATAAATCAATTAAGACCAAGGATATGCATAAATGATTCAATAATTTGAATTATTGATTTATTAGAAATTAAGGATAAGGTGTGAAAAGAAATAATTAATTTAATAATTAATTATTTGAAACTTGATAAAAGTAATTAATTAAAAATTTATTAAATGACTTTAAAATTATTTAAAACCATTTTATAAAGTTTGAACCTTTAAATAGTTTATTATAAAGGTCTTACAATACAAGACTTTAAAAATAAGATTAAAGTATACTAGAAAATTCTATTGTTTCAGGAATTTAAACAAAAGTTTAGGGAATAGTTTTATTAATTATTTATATATAACATAGTTAGAAGAATAGATGAATAACTAATATTTGAATAATTATTAAATAATCATTTGTGTAGTTTATTATCTAAAGTATTTATAACATGTAAGTTTAATACGTTTAAAATAAACCAAGTTTAAGTTATAATATATTTATAACATATAAAAAGATTTAATATTGTTTTTATAATCTTTTTATTCTTTAATTTAAGAATTATAAGTTTTAAAATCTTTTAAAATTAACTTAGTAATTTCTAGAACGTTTTTAGTTAACAAAATAATTTTTATTTAGATTTAACAATATAATACAATTTTTCTGAATTATAAAAATATTAAGAAAACTATTAAAAACAAAATATGGCGGAGGCAGGGTTCGAACCCCTGACCTCCTGCTTATATTGGTTTTATGTTACCAGTTGGGCTAAAGCCCATTTCTTGTTTACAAATACAAATTAATTAATAAAAACCCTTTTTCAAATAATCCCCAATTCATAAGAACCCTAGAATCGAATTGAACCAAATTGAACATCAGATTGATGTTGTTAATGGAATTAAACTTAGGGTTTTTGTTTCCTAGATGGAATCGAGTGTGTGTATGTGTTTAATTACCCGATTTGATTTGATAAGATGTTAGGAACGAACGAAGAAGAGGTCGCGGCCGTAGGTGCGCAAAGGATGAGCAATCTTCAATGATAAACAAATTAAACTCGTGTGAAGCTTCGGTTGATGATGATTAGTGTAAGCCCTCAACAAATTTTGAGTTACCATGCTTCGAGGATAGTCGTCGACCGAGTTGCAGGTCCGAGATGAAAATGACAATCGAACATGGTGCAGGTGCATGTTTTGAATGGAATTGATGTCGTAGCAAGTTTAGGTTAGTTAATTCGAAGGTTTAACATGATTGTCCAGTCTCGATTATGACCGTTTCATGTCACACGAGTTAATGGTTCGAAGGTGGTTTCGGTTTTGTTGTAACATTGATTAACAAGTGATTAATCCAAATTAATTTGGATGTTTGATTTGAAACAGTCGAGGAGATGATTCGTTACTATTTAATTGGGGTAAATGAGGTTGTTTTGGGTGTAAAGGGCCGCCGGTAACCTTGGCCGGAGAAGGATGTCGACGGGGTGGGTTTGGGTGGTTTGGGTTTTTAAACAGATTTACATAAACGGTCCCTGTGGTTTCCAGTTTGTTATTTCATGTGAAGACTTATGTTTTAAGTTTCTAAATGGTCAATAAAGCCCCCTAGACTTTTCTTTTTAAGTTTAACTAAATTTTACAAGTTGTTATTATTGATATTATTATTATTATTCTTAGTTATTATAAGTATTATTATTATTATTATTATGATTACTATTATTATTATTAGTGTCATTATTATAATAATAATAGTTATTATTTTATTTAAGATTATTAACACCTTAAATTTTATAATAATAAACAACATTATAACACTTATAATGTTATTATTATTATATTAATTTATAAATTCATTTATTAATCATCAAATTTATTATTAAGTATAACAAACCACAAAATTTCAAAATGGCATAAAAGGCCCTTTTAAGATTTAACAAAGTTAACTTCTAAGTTAACAAAATTAAGAGATGTCACAGTCTCCCCAACTTAAAAGAATTTCGTCCCGAAATTAAAAATGAACTTAGATGAACAAAGGAATTATAATGAAAGGTAAGTGTACAACGGCCAGTGATAGACGTTTTATTACAGATCGATGTTTCACTTCATGGAATCTTACAAGTCTCTTGCTATAATGCATGCCAATTTGAATTCTTCTAGTGAAATACGAGACGCTTTGAAATTTGGCATATGAAACGTTGAAAAACGATGACGAGTTACCCGTGGTATGTTAGACTTATAAGCCATAACGTCTAGAATGTAGTGATGTTTTCGAAATCAATAAAGACCATCAATTGTAGGAAAGTTTGACCAATAGAGTTTAAGAATCCCAAACGTCACTATATATAACGAAACGATCTTAACGCACATCTTGTGAATATGTATTGCTCTTTTGACCAAACCGTCGGAGTAAGGATAATACGATATGCGAAGATTTTGGGATGAGTTCACAACGTTGGTTAGAAACATTGCTAATAGCAGAAAATAAATTGATCATCCAAATTAATGATCGATGTTTAACGACATACCACGGTATACGACTATTTGAGATAGATACAAGCCAATTTCTCGACCCGTTAACCCACATGAGTCAATATGAAATTAGTTAATCGGTCTATAATGCACCATTTGTCATCATGGCATCTAAGATAAAAGGCACTTAGTGATGAAAAGTTAAACAGGAGATTCATAGGAACACGAATGTTAGGCTTTGTCATATGTGAAGGTAAGACACTTGGACACATACCAAGTTATGTCTTTTCTTTTATGCCAAACCCATTATTACAAATTATGAAATTTTATGAACCTTTATATCCGCGTTACAATGTAAGTAATAACGAGTCTCGTTGCTCGAAATCAAGGTAGTGTTTTAATGATTTCCAATGGTTAAGGATTAAAGACGATTTAAGAAATGACGCGAACATTAGGAAATGTACTTATATTTTGCAAGGTAGCAAAATCTCCAAGTATAGTTTGCATACGCAGTTCAACAAACCATAAGCACCGCTGAGAACATTTGTATGACTAGAAAAACATGAGCATAAGTTGATAATGTCTTTAGCAGAAAGATTGTTTAAGAAGGCTACCATCACACAATCATGTGTTGATGATAACTCAAAATGAAAGTTGATAAGTAAGAAATAAATGGTTCGATGTAGCTAGATCGAGTCAAAACATGAAGATAAAGGGAAAGAAATCGATTTAAGGATTCAAATGCTCCAAGATCGGAATCAAAATCAACCTAGAGTGATCGGGTCTCCTTTCAAGTTCAGAAATCATGCTTTGGCTTGATAGGTCCAAACACTAACATTGGTTCACCCTTCAAGTTACTACATGTTTCTTGTCACTTGATTAAAACCTTGGTAAGTTGGAGATCAAGAAATGAGAATAGTCATCAAGGTGTGGTTTTCACTCCTAACTTGATGGTGTATTCCCAAGGTATGACCACTAACTTACCAATCAAAAAGTTCGATCCCAACTCCTTGTTGAGGATCCACAGTAATAAGACGAGGTAACTCACCATTAAGGTAAGGGAAATCACTCCTATCTTAACGGTGAAGTTTTACAAAAACAAAATATAACAAGATGAACTTCTTCATCAAAATCCAGAATTCACTCCTACTTTGATGAAGTTGTCTCATTTGAACAAATACAATTCATAAAGATGATATTATCATCAAGGTATGGAATTCACGCCTATCTTGATGATTGAATTTCATAATAGCAAGAAAACAATCGAAGATTGACATTTGTCACCAAAGTACGGGTTTCAATCCTAGTTTGGTGAGATCATGTCATTTGTGAAATGCCATTCCAAAGAAAATAATTGAAGTCAATCCTCGGGATAAGGAAATCACCCCGATCCAGAGGATGAAATTTTAAAAAATTGGAAACCATTTATCGAAACAAATAGAGAATCATCAAAGTAAGGGAATCACCCCTGTTTTGATGAGTTAGAATCATTTAGGAGTTACGAGTGTTCTTAGTCATAGGTTGGCTTGCAAACACTTGCATCTCTCACGGTGCAGAAGGTATGGAGTTTGACTTAACGACGAAAGGAAAATAGTATCAATTAGAAATTCGGAAAATTTCGAGTTACATCAATGTAACAAAAGGAAAAATCATGCTTACAACTTAAGATCAAAGTTCAAGATAGCAGAATTTGTTATGATGGTATTCAAATCTTGAATAATTTAAATCAGGAAGGCAAAATCAAGGACAAGAATGATTCAACATCTTAATGAGATGTGAACATTCGATTCACAATCGAAGGGAATACATGGACTTCTCAAGATATGAGGTCAACCATAGCCTTATTGAAAACACGCGTACTTATAAGTGATCACTCATCTCAAGGGTTTCGATTCAAGTAAATGGATTCAATGATCGAGTCAAATCACCATTTACACTTTGCCTAGACAAAGTATCCCGAGATGTAGGAATTCCACCTACAGCATTTCATGTTCTTAGTTATGGGACACACCCTTAAGAAGACTTGAGAACCATAAGTAACGGTTTAAAGTTTTTAATGATCATTCGGTTTAGATTCCCAATATCTTTGGGTATATTAAGATCCACGTTCACGTTGGTCAAGATATAGAAATAGTTACATGAAACGCTCAACGTGTAATGGTGTTTAAACGTAAGAGTTGAAATGTAGGATAGGTTCAATATTAACAGGAACATTTTGTATGACAAGAATGAAGAGATACCAGTTCAAGGAATCAAAGATTTTTAAGACACAAAGAGGATGGTTCCATTTGGTAACGCATTACCATTTGGAATCGTTGACACGTCAAGGTAAATTGACCCATTTGCCATAGAGACTTGTGTATGTTGACCATAGTTTATCACTCATCCCGGAAATCCCCAGGTAAGCATAACTGGTCTCACAATGAGATTTATACGATATGCTTGCCTTAGCCCGAAAGCCTTTTGCTAGGAAATCCAGAATACAGGTGTCTATATGTCACACAAATTTCTTTAGTTTATGAAATCAAAACCTTGATGAGATCATAGATTAGACATAGAGTCTAAGGAATTGAACCCACGACGATAAGTGTAGATTCCACATGTCGTTGAGAATAAGTTTAGGAAGTTCATTTGTCGGGGAGGGTCAAAGAGTCAAAGTTAAGTTTAGGGAGACAAGTAACTAAGTTTAAGCATACATAAGGCAATCCTATGCTAAGGCATCAAGTTGCACAAAAGGCATTGCATTATGTAGCATGTAAACAACATGTAAACACAAAGGTATAAGGATCTTTCTATGAGGTTCATGCAACTATAGTCTAGGTCACCATTTCTAATAACCTAAATCCCTACAGTTATGGGCTCTGATACCAATCTGTCACACCCCAACCTTGACGGCAAAAACGTCGAGATGTGAGGGTTACGATTGTTCACAGCCACATAACGCTATTTATTAAATCCAAATATATTAATCATAAGATTCAATTGTAACATTACAAGCGAAAGTTTCAACAAAGAATACATTATGTACAAATGCTACAAGTAACAAGATCATTCATTTTATCTCTAGGTCCAATCCTAGATGTGATAAGCTTCAAAGAGTAGAACACATACTTGAGGTATTCCTGAAACATGTTAAAAATAAAAGGTCAACATAAAAATGTTGGTGAGCATTCCATAGTTTTCAGTACATAAGTATATAAAAGATGGCAATTCAAGTCATAAGTTAGTGGAATAAAGTGATTAGGGATGTTATGAACAATGCAACAATCAAACCTCGACAAAGTTTTACAAGTCTCAAACGTTTACAAGATTATACGATTAGCTAAGTGTACTTGGATCAACCAAAGTAGGCTTGCTTGCCCATAGATCTATTGTAACATCTCGTAATTTTGTTAATTGAAAGTTAATTTTGTTAAATCTTATAAGACCTATTTATGCTATTGTTGAAATTTGGTGGGCTAATTATGCATAATTTCTTATTTAATTTAAAGTTCCAAGTTATTTAAACAATAATAATGATAATAATAATAATAATTATAATAATACCAATACTAATAATAATGATGATGATAATAATAACATTAGTAACATAACAATAATGATAACAATTGTAAATTATAATGTTAATAACAATAATAAAAATTCTATTAATAATAATTAATAATAGTAATAATATTAGTAATAATAATAAAATTTAAAATAATAATGATACTTATAATAATTTATAAAGTTAATAATCTTAAGGTGTTTAAAATTTAAGATAATAAAGTTTAGGGGGTTGTTTTGTTAACATTGAAACTCCCAAAAGTAATTTCTAGCTTAAAATAACAAAAAACATAAACCATAGGGACCATTGTTGTAAATTAATAAAACTCAAACTCTTTCCCTCTCTCTTTCCTCGTTTTTCCGGTGACCATCCGGCCGGCCACCTTCCGAGCTCCGGTGAAGCTCAATCGTGGGTAAACGGCTAAAAATTGAATCCCAATCGTTACCAATCGGTTCATGAGCATAACTCGAACCTTTTGAGAAGTTTTAATGGGAGTTTAAGCTGGTAATTAATGGTACAAACTCGAAGTAACCGTCGCCATTTTCACTCTAATCGTTAGACACTTGAACACTAATAATAATCCAATCGAGTGAACTTAAACGATCATCTAACTACACCTAAACTTTTACAAATCTTAATTTCATCCGAAACACCTCTAATACCTCGTTTGATACGTTCTATCACCGCGACCTGCAACTAAGGAGGTCAACATCATTCAAGTGTTCTAACCTCCAATTGATAAGGGGCTTCTAGTCTACAACATCCTCCGAAGCTTCACACGAAAGTAATTTGGATATCATCACCATTTTCATATCAAACCAATTCAAGTACGGGTCGCGACTGTTGCATCTTCTGCCTCATCCTTCTCGATCAAAATCAAGTAAGATAACCATAGATTCAGGTTCGTTTAGGTATGGGGAACAAAAGCCCCATGGTTAATTGGCTTTACAACATCGATTGCTACATCAATTTGACAGATTTCGTTCTAGGGTTCTTAAGGATTTGGGGGTTTTGTTTAGGTTTGTATATAAGATTTAAAAGGCAAATAATATCGCGGCTTAGGCCTTTGGTTTACTGGTTTCATACACTCATCTCATACAAGAGGTCCCGGGTTCGAACCCGGTGACCTCCATTATTTTTTTAAGGATCTTTTGCAGTTTTTAAAATATATAAAAATTGCTAAAAATTATAAAAAAAATCATTTTATAAACTTTATTTATTTTAAAACCATTTAATTATTTTCTGTAATTTATTCATAAAAATATTCTTATATTTTTATTTAATATTCTAAAGCTAATGATATAGTTAGTATATTTTTTTATAAAATTTAGACTTTAAATACTAGTTTAATTTACACAAACTATTATTTCAAATATTGCCTTTAAATTATTGGTTAAATCGTGTTTATTTTATTTAGTTATAAAACTTTATTTAAACTTTATAAATATTACAAAATTATCATAAATGTTATTCTTATTTCACATCTTTATATAAAATATAAATATATTGTTCTCAAGAAAATATAATTGATATCCATTTGTTAAACATAATTGACAAAGCCCCAAACATCAAATTGAACTCTAGTTCACTTTAATTTGTTAAACTTATTATTAAACTTTAACCTTGTGAATATATATATTTAGGTGCCTTGTGACGACTCACCTTGGAACGACGCCTATTATTTATCTTATTAATCGTCATTTTTATACTTATTGCCATGTGAGTTTCCTTGCCCCTTTTCATATTTTCACACTAATTTGGGGTGAAACATGATAGCTTATACATGATACACTTATACACATTTGAGACTTGTAAATCACTTGCAATTCAACTTATTATTTTGTCATGGTTATTTGTGTATTGTAACTAATTATATGAGATACATAGTTTGTTTACAATCATTAACTATTGCTAGCCTGACGACGTCTTAGATCTTTGGTCCTGACAAGCCTATTTGGTGCTAATGTCGAGGTATTGTCGACTCCTGATGACGTATGCTTGTTCATCATGGGAACCAAATACACTTAGCCAATCTTTTATACTTGTAATCAAGTCGAGGTTTGGTTGTAACGATATGTGTTCTATAACCTTACTTGCTTATGACCTATGACATGAATTGCTACTCGTGACCTTTTTCTTATAATGTATGAAAACCTTGGAAACTCACCAACTATTTTTAGTTGACTCTTATTTTTATTATGTTTCAGGTCAACCTCAAGTTTAAAGTGATCTTTTGAAGCATGCAATAATCTAGGACTTGGACCTAGTTAATGAAATAAAAAGTTTACATTATGTTATGTTATGTTTGAACTTATTTCTTGTTTGAGACTTTTGATTGTATTTCATTTTAAGACTTATGATAATAATATTTACAATTTAAAATAGCGTTATGTGGCTGTGAACAATCTTAACCCTCACATCTCGACATTTCCGCCGTCAAGGTTGGGGTGTGACAGATTGGTATCAGAGCCCATAACTATAGAGATTTAGGTTATTAGAAATGGTGACCTAGACTATAGCTTATGCATAAACCTCTTATAAAAATATTTATATTCTTGAAAATATATATATTGTTACATGCTACATAATGCTATACCTTACTTATGTGCAACTTGATGCCTTAGCATAGGTTTGCCTTGTAATTGTTTAAACTTTGTTATTCGTCTCCCTAAACTTACCTTTGACACTTTGACTCTCCCCGACAAATGAAACTTCTTAATCTTATTCTCGACGACACGTGGAAATCGTATACTTATGCTTATGACTTGAATCCTTAGACTTATGTCTAATCTATGTAAAATCTCATCAAGGTTTTGATTTCATGAACCTAAGAAATTTGTGTGACACATAGACACCTGTATTCTGGATTTCCTGGCAAAAGGCCCTCGGGCTAAGGCAAGCATATCGCATAAATCCTACGGGACTAGTTATGCTTACCTGGGGATTTCTGGGATGAGTGATAAACTATGGTCAACATACACAAATGTCTAAGGTGAGTGGGTCAACTTACCTTGACGTGTCAACGTTTCCAAATGGTAATGCGTTACCAAATGGAACCATTCCATGTGCCTTACGACTTTGCCTTATCCTTGTTGAATTATGATCCTTGTTATTCCAATTCTCGTATCTAACTCATTTTGTATATTCCAGCATGTCTCGTCATCATGGAAAGCGTGGAAGTTCCGATTGTAAGTTAGCCGCCATGATTGCTCGACAAATGGCTGCTGTCATCCCGACCATGGTTGCTGAACTTAACAGCACCTTAATGACCAACGCTAGCAACAATGGAAATGGTCATGGAGAGAATAGCAACAACCAAAACGGGAACAATCAACACGGGAACAATCAAACTTGCACTTTCAAACACTTTAGCTCTTGCAAGCCCACTAGTTTTAGTGGCAAGGAAGGAGCCACTGGTCTTCTTGAGTGGTTCGAAAGCATGGAGAATACTTTTATCAATTGTGAGTGTCCCGAGACGCTCAAGGTTCGTTATGCCACTAGTGTGCTCCAACAAAGGGCACTTACCTGGTGGAATAGCGAGAAGAGAAACCGTGGTCCTGAAGCTGTGCTAGCACTTACTTGGGAAGAGTTCAAGAACATCGCTATCGCGAAGTTCTGCCCGAGAAGCGAACTGCAAAAGTTGGAGGAGGAATTTTGGAATTTGAAGCAAAACGATGGTGATCATTTGGCCTACTCAACTAGGCATCATGAGTTGAGTATACTGCTGCCTCACATGGTCGACACTGTCCCCCGCAACATCGAGAAGTTCATTAAGGGTGTACCACCCCAAATTCAAGATGTTGTGGTGGGTAGCCGACCCACAACTTTGGAAGAAGCCATTACTATCACCGCTCAACTCACCGAGAACCATATACGAGCGGGCACCATGTCTGTGAAGGGTGCAAAGAAGGTAGAGAAGACGGCTACCGAGGCTGTTAAGGAGACTAAAGCTGAACCGTCTTACAACAACAACAACAAGAAGAAGCGCAAGTTCACACCGGCACGCAACTATGCCGTGGCTGCACCCAAACAACCCCAAAGACAACTTGCACCTACGGCTGCACCTGTGGCACAAGTGCCTGGGGCTAGGGCTTATGCTGGTCCTCAGCCTATGTGCAACATTTGTAGGTACCATCACCCGGGAATTCAACCATGCCGTATCTGTACTTTACGCGGTAAATATGGTCACTTGGTGGCGACTTGTCATCGTGCACCTAACAACGCCGCCGTGGTCACAAACCGTGTTTGCTACAACTGTGGGGAACCTGGTCATTTCCGCCCACAATGTCCCCGTCTTGTGGGTAATGTGCCACAAGCCCGAGGACGTGCTTTCAACATTAACGCAAATCAAGCACAAGCAAACAACGATGTGGTGAATGGTATGTTAACTTACCTTTAACTTTTGTGACCTAATTCTTTTCATGTGTTACCTGCGTCGTTAAATACCTTTAAAATTGAACAGGTATGTTCCTTATTAATAAAACTTATGCCTATGTCCTATTTGATTCTGGAGCCGATAAGAGTTTTGTTTCGTTAGAGTTTGAACCCATACTTGCTAAGCCACATACGAAACTAGAAAGACCTCTTACCGTTGAAGTTGCCGATGGAGAACCGATCACCGTTGACGTCGTTATTCGTGATTGCATCTTAAGTCTTGACACGCATGATTTTCTTATCGATCTTATCCCTATGAAACTTGGAAGCTTCGACGTCATCATTGGTATGGATTGGTTAGCCAAACACCATGCCGAGATCATTTGTTTCCAGAAGTGCATTTGTATACCGTTACCCTCTGGAGATACTTTGAAAGTGTTCGGTGAGAAATCTTCCAAAGGACTTAAACTCATGTCTTGCACTCAAGCCCGAAAGTGCTTAAGCAAGAAGTATATGGCCTTCTTGGCTTACGTGGTCAACACGAAAGTCAAAGGGAAAGAACTTAAGGATGTCCCTATCGTACGAGACTTTCCTGAAGTATTTCCCGATGACCTTAGTGGTTTACCTCCCGTGCATGAAGTCGAGTTTAAATTGACTTGATACCGGGAGCAAACCCCGTGGCTAATTCACCATATCGGCTTGCACCATCGGAAATGCAAGAACTCTCTAGTCAACTTCAAGAGCTATCCGAGAAGGGCTTCATCCGTCCTAGTTCTTCGCCTTGGGGTGCACCTGTTCTATTCGTGAAGAAGAAAGATGGAACGTTTCGTATGTGCATCGATTATCGTGAGCTTAATAAGCTTACCATCAAGAACCGTTATCCTCTTCCTCGTATCGATGATTTGTTTGACCAACTTCAAGGAACTGCTATCTTCTCGAAGATCGACTTACGTTCTGGCTATCATCAATTGCGAGTCCATGATGATGATATCCCAAAGACCGCGTTCCGTACTCGTTATGGGCACTATGAGTTTATGGTGATGCCTTTTGGTTTAACCAATGCTCCTGCTGTCTTCATGGATCTCATGAACCGAGTATGCAAGCCTTATCTAGACAAGTTTGTGATCGTCTTCATTGATGACATACTTATCTATTCTAAGTCCAACACCGATCATGAACTGCATTTGAGATTGGTTCTTGAGTTGTTAAAGAAAGAGCAATTGTACGCGAAGTTCTCGAAGTGTGATTTCTGGCTCGAGGAAGTTCAATTTCTAGGACATGTGGTGAATAGCCAAGGAATGCATGTTGATCCTGCAAAGGTGGAAGCTGTGAAAAATTGTTGTGTTCCTACAACTCCTACCGAAGTTCGTTCTTTTCTTGGTCTTCCTGGTTATTATCGGCGATTCATTGCCAACTTCTCGAGGATTGCGAAACCGCTCACTACTTTGACACAAAAGAATAAACCATTCGAGTGGGGTTCCGAGCAAGAGGAGGCTTTTGAAGCGTTAAAGCATAAGTTGTGCAATGCTCCTATCTTGACCCTACCCGATGGAAACGACGATTTCATCGTGTATTGTGATGCATCTAAACAAGGCCTTGGTTGTGTTCTCATGCAATGAGGGAAGGTCATAGCTTATGCATCGAGACAATTAAAGGTTCACGAGGTGAATTATACAACACACGATCTCGAGCTTGGTGTTGTTGTCTTTGCTTTGAAGATTTGGAGACACTACTTGTATGGTACGCAATGTATAGTCTACACCGATCACAAAAGCCTCCAACACGTTTTCAATCAAAAAGATCTCAACATGAGACAACGTCGTTGGGTGGAGTTGATTAGTGATTATGATTGTGACATTCGTTACCATCCTGGTAAAGCAAATGTTGTAGCCGATGCACTAAGCCGAAAGATTCACAACAAGATGATCTCATTCCAAGAAATTCGCGATCGACGTCAATGGTTTGACACTTTGGGTGAGTTCGATACTGAGATCCGACTTGATGTCAACGAGACCACCGTACTGCTACAAAACCTGAGAATAGATAGTGACATCGAGTCTAGTATTCTGGAGGCTCAACAAATGGTACAACGAGAAGGAAGAATGAAGGATGAATTGGAGCATAATCTTCTAACCCAATTGGAAACGAAGCCTAATGGATTGATGTACTTCGCAAATCGAATTTGGGTTCCAAATCGCGATAACCTCCGTACCTTCATCATGAACGAAGCTCATCAAACTCGTTACTCTATTCATCCTGGCTCCGATAAGATGTATATGGACCTACGTGGTCAATATTGGTGGCCTGGAATGAAGAAAGACATAGCGACTTATGTAGCTAAGTGCCTCACATGTACGAAGGTTAAAGCCGAACATCAACGTCCAAGTGGATTACTTGAGCAACCCGAGATCCCTATGTGGAAGTGGGAACACATATCCATGGACTTTATAACCAAGCTACCCCGAACCTCCCGAGGACATGATAACATATGGGTGATCGTTGACCGATTGACCAAATCGGCGCATTTTATACCCATACGTGACACTTACAAAACATCAAAGTTAGCTCGTATATACGTTGATGAGATTGTAAGTCGTCATGGGGTACCTCTACACATCATATCCGACCGAGATGCTCGTTTCATTTCACACTTTTGGTCGTCTATGCAAGAACTTTTGGGTACTCAATTGGACCTAAGCACGGCTTATCATCCTCAAACTGATGGTCAAACCGAGCGAACGATCCAAACCTTGGAGGATTTGCTACGCCTGTGTGTTCTCGACTTTGGTGGTGATTGGGATACGCATCTACCGCTTGCGGAATTTTCGTATAACAATAGTTACCACTCGAGTATCAAGATGGCACCGTTCGAAGCACTTTATGGTCGTAAATGTCGTTCACCGATCTGTTGGACCGATATTGGTGAAAACTTCATCACTGGTCCTGAACTTATACAAGAGACGACCGATAAAGTTTCTATCATTCGCAAGAACCTTGAAGTGGCGAGAAGTTGACAAAAGAGCTATGCTGACAAGCGACGTAAGCCATTAGAATTCCAAGTTGGGGAGATGGTTCTTCTTAAGGTTTCACCGTGGAAAGGTGTGGTTCGCTTTGGAAAGAAGAGCAAACTGGCTCCAAGGCTTGTAGGACCTTTCAAAATCCTAAAAGGATTGGGAAAGTGGCTTATAAACTAGAGCTACCTTCCGACCTTAGTGGAGTTCATCCTGTATTTCACGTCTCAAATTTGAGAAAGTGCTTGGTTGACGAAAGTCTGCATGTCCCATTGGAAGACATCCAGATTGACGAGTCATTGCATTTTGTCGAGAAGCCTGTTGAGATCATGGATCGCATTATGAAGAAGACTAGAATCACAACAACCCCAATCGTCAAGGTTCGTTGGGAGAATAAACGAGGCGCTGAATTTACTTGGGAACGTGAGGAGCACATGAAGAAGAAATACCCGTTCTTATTTGTATAGTTTTATTTCTCTTAATTTCGGGACGAAATTCTTTAAGTTGGGGAGACTGTAACATCTCGTAATTTTGTTAATTGAAAGTTAATTTTTGTTAAATCTTATAAGACCTATTTATGCTATTGTTGAAATTTGGTGGGCTAATTATGCATAATTTCTTATTTAATTTAAAGTTCCAAGTTATTTAAACAATAATAATGATAATAATAATAATTATAATAATACCAATACTAATAATAATAATGATGATAATAATAACATTAGTAACATAACAATAATGATAACAATTGTAAATTATAATGTTAATAACAATAATAAAAATTCTATTAATAATAATTAATAATAGTAATAATATTAGTAATAATAATAAAATTTAAAATAATAATGATACTTATAATAATTTATAAAGTTAATAATCTTAAGGTGTTTAAAATTTAAGATAATAAAGTTTAGGGGGTTGTTTTGTTAACATTGAAACTCCCAAAAGTAATTTCTAGCCTAAAATAACAAAAAACATAAACCACAGGGACCATTGTTGTAAATTAATAAAACTCAAACTCTTTCTCTCTCTCTTACCTCGTTTTTCCGGTGACCATCCGGCCGGCCACCTTCCGAGCTCCGGCGAAGCTCAATCGTGGGTAAACGGCTAAAAATTTAATCCCAATCGTTACCAATCGGTTCATGAGCATAACTCGAACCTTTTGAGAAGTTTTAATGGGAGTTTAAGCTGGTAATTAATGGTACAAACTCGAAGTAACCGTCGCCATTTTCACTCTAATCGTTAGACACTTGAACACTAATAATAATCCAATCGAGTGAACTTAAACGATCATCTAACTACACCTAAACTTTTACAAATCTTAATTTCATCCGAAACACTCTCTAATACCTCGTTTGATTCGTTCTATCACCGCGACCTGCAACTAAGGAGGTCAACATCATTCAAGTGTTCTAACCTTCAATTGATAAGGGGCTTCTAGTCTACAACATCCTCAGAAGCTTCACACGAAAGTAATTTGGAACTCATCACCATTTTCATATCAAACCAATTCAAGTACGGGTCGCGACTATTGCATCTTCTGCCTCATCCTTCTCGATCAAAATCAAGTAAGATAACCATAGATTCAGGTTCGTTTAGGTATGGGAAACAAAAGCCCCATGGTTAATTGGCTTTACAACATCGATTGCTACATCAATTTGACAGATTTCGTTCTAGGGTTCTTAAGGATTTGGGGGTTTTGTTTAGGTTTGTATATAAGATTTAAAAGGCAAATAATATCGCGGCTTAGGCCTTTGGTTTACTGGTTTCATACACTCATCTCATACAAGAGGTCCCGGGTTCGAACCCGGTGACCTCCATTATTTTTTTAAGGATCTTTTGCAGTTTTTAAAATATATAAAAATTGCTAAAAATTTTAAAAAAAATCATTTTATAAACTTTATTTATTTTAAAACCATTTAATTATTTTCTGTAATTTATTCATAAAAATATTCTTATATTTTTATTTAATATTCTAAAGCTAATGATATAGTTAGTATATTTTTTTATAAAATTTAGACTTTAAATACTAGTTTAATTTACACAAACTATTATTTCAAATATTGCCTTTAAATTATTGGTTAAATCGTGTTTATTTTATATATTTATAAAACTTTATTTAAACTTTATAAATATTACAAAATTATCATAAATGTTATTCTTATTTCATATCTTTATATAAAATATAAATATATTGTTCTCAAGAAAATATAATTGATATCCATTTGTTAAACATAATTGACAAAGCCCCAAACATCAAATTGAACTCTAGTTCACGTTAATTTGTTAAACTTATTATTAAACTTTAACCTTGTGAATATATATATTTAGGTGCCTTGTGACGATTCACCTTGGAACGACGCCTATTATTTATCTTATTAATCGTCATTTTTATACTTATTGCCATGTGAGTTTCCTTGCCCCTTTTTCATATTTTCACACTAATTTGGGGTGAAACATGATAGCTTATACATGATACACTTATACACATTTGAGACTTGTAAATCACTTGCAATTCAACTTATTATTTTGTCATGGTTATTTGTGTATTGTAAGTGATTATATGAGATACATAGTTTGTTTACAATCATTAACTATTGCTAGCCTGGCGACGTCTTAGATCTTTGGGCCTGACAAGCCTATTTGGTGCTAAAGTCGAGGTATTGCCGACTCCTGATGACGTATTGCTTGTTCATCATGGGAACCAAATACACTTAGCCAATCTTTTATACTTGTAATCAAGTCAAGGTTTGGTTGTAACAATATGTGTTCTATAACCTTACTTGCTTATGACCTATGACATGAATTGCTACTCGTGAGCTTTTTCTTATTATGTATGAAAACCTTGGAAACTCACCAACTATTTTTAGTTGACTCTTATTTTTATCATGTTTCAGGTCAACCTCAAGTTTAAGGTGATCTTTTGAAGCATGCAATAATCTAGGACTTGGACCTAGTTAATGAAATAAAAAGTTTACATTATGTTATGTTATGTTTGAACTTATTTCTTGTTTGAGACTTTTGATTGTATTTCATTTTAAGACTTATGATAATAATATTTACAATTTAAAATAGCGTTATGTGGCTGTGAACAATCTTAACCCTCACATCTCGACGTTTCCGCCGTCAAGGTTGGGGTGTGACATCTATGACTTCGCTGGGCTAGCAATAGTTAATGATTGTACATATAACGCCATAACATGGTAACCACAAAAGTTCAACTAACCACAACTTTGCATGATGAATTGCCATAAAGATTACAAGTCTCAAATAAGTTTACAAGTGCAATGATAATAAGTTAACATGTTTCACCCCAAAGTGTGAAAATAAGCAAAAAGGGGTATGGAAATACTCACTTGATATAATAAGAAATTAAACGAGGCTTCAACGATTTCCTTTACAAGTTACCTAAACGTGTTAATTTCAAGGTTAGGTTAAATAATACGTTTAACAATTAGACGTGAACTAGGGTTTCAATTGGAATTTGGGGGGTTTAAAATATAATAATGCAATCGTTTATGTTTTGGCTTATTAAAATGGTATAAATCAATTAAGACCAAGGATATGCATAAATGATTCAATAATTTGAATTATTGATTTATTAGAAATTAAGGATAAGGTGTGAAAAGAAATAATTAATTTAATAATTAATTATTTAAAACTTGATAAAAGTGATTAATTAAATATTTATTAAATGACTTTAAAATTATTTAAAACCATTTTATTAAGTTTGAACCTTTAAATAGTTTATTATAAAGGTCTTACAATACAAGACTTTGAAAATAAGATTAAAGTATACTAGAAAATTCTATTGTTTCAAGAATTTAAACAAAAGTTTAGGGAATAGTTTTATTAATTATTTATATATAACATAGTTAGAAGAATAGATGAATAACTAATATTTGAATAAATATTAAATAATCATTTGTGTAGTTTATTATCTAAAGTATTTATAACATGTAAGTTTAATACGTTTAAAATAAACCAAGTTTAAGTTATAATATATTTATAACATATAAAAAGATTTAATATTGTTTTTATAATCTTTTTATTCTTTAATTTAAGAATTATAAGTTTTAAAATCTTTTAAAATTAACTTAGTAATTTCTAGAACCTTTTTAGTTATCAAAATAACTTTTATTTAGATTTAACAATATAATACAATTTTTCTGAATTATAAAAATATTAAGAAAACTATTAAAAACAAAATATGGCGGAGGCAGGGTTCGAACCCCTAACCTCCTGCTTATATTGGTTTTATGTTACCAGTAAGCCCATTTCTTGTTTACAAATACAAATTAATTAATAAAAACCCTTTTTTCAAATAATCCCCAATTCATAAGAACCCTAGAATCGAATTTAACCAAATTGAACATCAGATTGATGTTGTTAATGGAATTAAACTTAGGGTTTTTGTTTCCTAGATGGAATCGAGTGTGTGTATGTGTTTAATTACCCGATTTGATTTGATAAGATGTTAGGAACGAACGAAGAAGAGGTCGCGGCCGTAGGTGCGCAAAGGATGAGCAATCTTCAATGATAAACAAATTAAACTCGTGTGAAGCTTCGGTTGATGATGATAAGTGTAAGCCCTCAACCAATTTTGAGTTACCATGCTTCGAGGATAGTCGTCGACCAAGTTGTAGGTCTGAGATGAAAGTGACAATCGAACATGGTGCAGGTGCATGTTTTGAATGGAATTGATGTCGTAGCAAGTTTAGGTTAGTTAATTCAAAGGTTTAACATGATTGTCCAGTCTCGATTATGACCGTTTCATGTCACACGAGTTAATGGTTCGAAGGTGGTTTCGGTTTTGTTGTAACATTGATTAACAAGTGACTAATCCAAATTAATTTGGATGTTTGATTTGAAACAGTCGAGGAGATGATTCGTTACTATTTAATTGGGGTAAATGAGGTTGTTTTGGGTGTAAAGGGTCGCCGGTAACCTTGGCCGGAGAAGGATGTCGACGTGGTGGGTTTGGGTGGTTTGGGTTTTTAAACAGATTTACATAAACGGTCCCTGTGGTTTCCAGTTTGTTATTTCATGTGAAGACTTATGTTTTAAGTTTCTAAATGGTCAATAAAGCCCCCTAGACTTTTCTTTTTAAGTTTAACTAAATTTTACAAGTTGTTATTATTGATATTATTATTATTCTTAGTTATTATAAGTATTATTATTATTATTATTATGATTACTATTATTATTATTAGTGTCATTATTATAATAATAATAGTTATTATTTTATTTAAGATTATTAACACCTTAAATTTTATAATAATAAACAACATTATAACACTTATAATGTTATTATTATTATATTAATTTGTTAATCACCAAATTTATTATTAAGTATAACAAACCACAAAATTTCAAAATGGCATAAAAGGCCCTTTTAAGATTTAACAAAGTTAACTTCTAAGTTAACAAAATTAAGAGATGTCACACATATCTTGGTGGAGTCTTTGATTCTCTTATATGTTATCTCTATGCATTCATATGTGTGATTTATGTTTTGACTACCTACATTATACATTACTTGGTTGCTCCTTGATCTGCTACTATAGTCGTGTGAAAATTAGGCACTGGCAATGGTTGTGCCCTATGTGTGTGTGACTGTGTGCTCATTCAATCTTTGATTTTTATCTTTTTCTGTTCTAAGCCTTCTAGTAACCATGTGTGGTTCAACTTGTTCAAGTGCTTTGGTTAATAATGAAACATGAATTAGTAAGTTAGAAGTGAGTAATCTTCTTCTACCTTCATGCGAAAAATTCTTACACCGTATTTATTGTAACCACAAAGTTAGAAGAAATAAAAAACTACTATGTCAAGGCTACTTCTATGAAGTTAGCTCATTAAGTAAGGAATAAAATTAGATTTATTGATAAACTTGTGTTAAATCCACTGATATCAATACTTTCAAAACAATATGATAGATGCAACTCAGTTGTACTACGTTGGATTTTGAACTCTATTTCTGATAAATTATTTGGTCCAAGTGTTTATAATAAGGTGGATGGACTTGTGGTGTTAAATATTTGTCATATATAAACTCATTTAGTCATAATGGACATGTTTAATACTATGCAGAAACAATTGATGTCGTAATTCAGTTGCATTCATGTACTTGTCGAGCTTTTAAGGAATTTAATTACTCTAACTATTTATAAACCTCATCACAATCGATTCCACATATTGTTGTACTTGATAATAAAATATAACACGGATGTGTGTCTGTATTATATCAACGAACTATAAAAAAAAATTCAAACAGACATTTTTAATCAAATGATTACAATACCAAAGGTGTTCATCATTTAAGCTTAATCCACCCGAGCTGAGCTCCCCTCGGGCAACATATCACACAACCTTCTGCTTTCTCACCCTTAGAGCATTTTTACAAAATAAAACACACATAATGAAGTATAAAGGAAAAACAACTATTAATTTATACTACTAGTTGTTCTCGTGAGACAACATGAGGTTGTCACATAACAACTCCAAGTTCTCGTGGGATTAGATCTATATCCATTGTCTTCGAGTTCTCGCATCCTTGTATTTCTCGTATGATTTGAGTTTGCTAAAAAGAAATTAAATCAAAACTTTGCCAAAAAGAAAATTGGAAGGGACCCAATCCAAGTCTGCAATTCACTCAATGTAATATGTTAGGTCACATTATATACAGGTGTTGTGAATTAGTGGGCTATCATCCTAATTATAAGAAGAGCAATAATAATTCATCTAGATGGGGTAAACTCAATTAACTCTATTGGTGTTTCTAACCAGTTTAGTTTTATATGTGATTCATCTTTATCCTTTACTCCTAAGTCTCATCAATAAGAAACAAGGTTCTAATCCTCAAGTTTAGGATTTAAGGTAAGGTAGTTTTAAGCACTTTTCATTCTAATATAATGTAAGGCCCCGATCCCGGAGACCTCATAGTTGGTTATTTACAGTATTAAACAAGATAAAATTTACATACTTAAGCAGCGGAATCATTTTAACAAAAACCATTCATTTCATTTCATTAAATATTGTTGTTAAGCAATACACTATTGTTTGATCAAATACAAAAGAACTGTTTAATTGCATTACAAACAACAGCAATAATAGGTATGAATGGATGTTAGTCTTTCCCTGCCGAGTAGCTTCAACCTCGTGCCATCCTCAGCAATATTTACCTGCCAACTGAAAATGTATAAAAGTCGGTGTTGTTGAGTGAGTTCTAGTTTTAAATGTAATAAAATACTTTCTGTAAGGTATACATATGAAAATACTCTTTTTATGAAAACTTCATCTCTTTATACATGAGCACGCATTAACTATACAATCAGGTATTGCTTTATCTCTTTACTGTATGCCTTGTTTACTCTGTACTCTTTTATCTTTATCTTTCACTGTCTATGCGGACCAATGAGCAATACCCTAAACTATGTGCGCGGGGGAAATGGTGTTGGGCCCTCTTTTTCTTACAAGGGGCTCTACATACTGTATACAAGGCTGACCCAGAAACCTAGGGTATGCTGCAAAGGTCCGCCAGTCTCAATTGACTGGCCTCGTGTGCATCTGAAGGTAGCTAACCCACATCACAGTTGAGTTAATGACCTCATGGTCGTGACCCTCCTATAAGCTTGCAAGACTTGTTAACATTTTAGTTAAGTTTCACTTCTCTTCTTTATTACTCTTTCACTTTACTATTAGTAATACTTTACGTTACAATAATAAACACACCTCGTAAAGTCACATACTAATAATAATAACAATAATAATAATAATAATAATAAAAAAAAAAAAGAATAATAAGAATAAGAAAAGAAGAATAATAATAAGAAGAATAAAAAAAAAGAATAATAAAAAGAAGAATAATAATAATAAGAATAAGAATAATAATAATAATAATAATAATAATAATAATAATAATAATAATAATAATAATAATAATAATAATAATAATAATAATAATAATAATAATAATAATAATAATAATAATAATAATAATAATAATAATAATAATAATAATAATAATAATAATAATAATAATAATATAATAATAATAATAATAATAATAATAATAATAATAATAATAATAATAATAATAATAATAAGGAACAATCATAATTATGCATGAAACTCATCATTAATAAGCCCTAGTCAAACCTCGGTCAAAACCCTAAAAGCACAGACTCCCAAACATTCTGTAATAAATTCTAAGGGTTTAGGCGCTTTGACACTATTTGGGCGCATGGGCCCTGTTTAGGCGTTTGGAAACTTAGGTGCATGAACCACTTGGGCGCATGGGCCACTTTGGGCGCATGGGCCACTTTGGGCGCATGGATTATACTTGGACATTTCTAAGGCAAATCTCAGACGTATGGGCTACTATTCAGACGTATGGATTACACTTAATTCCTTCTAAGGCATTTCTAGGCGCATGAGCCTTATCTAGGCGCATGGACATTCTGTGCAACATGTTTCTAGCATGATTTTGAACCCGTTCATCATACCTATCTGTTCTAAGCTTAACATGGCTATTCTAAACATGAACAACCTATAAGCATCTAAGAACCAACATTCAACATGCATAATAAATACGGGTAAACATATATAACATTGTAAAAACGTTTTAAATACATTTTCAGCCCCAAAGATGTTTAAAACAAGTAGAAAACCAGGGTCTAGAACTCACCTCATACAACTTTGGGTGTTTCTTCCTTCTAACCCTTTTTGCAACTGAGTTCAAACACCTAGAAACCCGCAAAACACACATACACGAACACACACAATCATATAAGCACATAAACATGTAATCGAGACGAAAACCTAACATGAACACTTAGAAACGTCGAATTCTTACCTTGAATTCAATCCTCTTCTTCTTCTTCTTCTTCAACCGAGAGTTTTCTGCTCTCTCTCTCTAAAACCAAAATGAAAAAGGTGATATGAAAAGAGGGTGGGCGGCCATGCCCACCTTTACACCAACTTTTCAAAGATTTTGTCCTTTTGGACACTTTTAGTCCCTCTACTTGGGCTTTATTGTTTTTCCTTCTTTTATTCTCCATTTCTTATTCTTTCTTTTCTTTTTAAGAAATAACCGGGAGTTACAAGTCCACCACCCATATATAGGTTTCGTCCCCGAAACCTGTTATTCCTCAAACAGACGAGGGTAATGCTGCCTCATCTCCTCCTCAGTCTCCCATGTAGATTCGGATCCCTTCCTGTGCTTCCATTGTACACGCACAAGAGGAACCACTTTATTCCTCAGCCTCTTCTCTTTTCTATCGATGATTGCCACTGGTTGCTCCACATAATTGAGCTTTTCGTCTACTTCGATATCCTCCAGTGGAACAATCATGTCTTCATCAGCTAAGCACTTTCTCAGATGAGATACATGGAATGTCGGGTGAATTCCACTTAACTCTTCTGGTAACTCCAATCTATAGGCACCTCCCTAACTCGAGCAATGATTCGGAAAAGGCCTATATATCTCGGGCTTAGCTTACCTCGTTTCCTGAATCGGATGATTCCCTTCCAAGGTGAGACCTTCAACATAACCCGGTCACCCACCTGGAACTCGATCGGTCTGCGTCGTTTATCGGCATACGACTTCTGTCTGTCTTTGGCGGCCTTCATGAAGGCTTTAATCTTCTCAAGCTTCTCAGTCGTAGCCTCAATTACCTCGACGCTTCCCAATTCCTTCTGACCAATATCACCCCAACAAACGGGTGTTCTGCATCTCCTACCGTATAGCATCTCATATGGTGGCATGCCAATGCTGGCATGATAGCTGTTGTTGTACGAGAATTTGGCTAATGGTAGATGGTCATCCCAACTTTCCCCAAAATCAATCACAAATGCCCGAAGCATGTCTTCCAATATCTGAATGGTCCTTTCTAACTGACCATCAGTTTGGGGATGATAAGCCGTGCTAATATATAACCTCGTCCCCATGGCGTCGTGGAATTTCTTCCAAAATTTAGAGGTAAAACGGGTGTCACGATTAGACATGATAGACACTGGCACGCCACGACGAGTTACAATTTCCTTGATGAACAGGTCAGCCAACCTCTCAAATGAATGTGTCTCGCGGATCGGTAGGAAGTGGGCACTCTTCGTCAGACGGTCAAGAATCACCCATATGGCATCGTATCTTTTCGGAGTACGCGACAGCTTTGTAATGAAATCTATGGTGATGTGCTCCCACTTCCATTCTGGTATATCCAAAGGTTGAATCTTCCCATACGGCTTTTGGTGATCGGCCTTCACTTGTAAACAAGTAAGGCACTTACTCACATACTCCACCACATCACGCTTCATACCCGGCCACCAATAATCTTTCTTCATGTCTTGATACATTTTTGTGGCACCAGGATGAATGAAGTATCGAGTCTTATGAGCTTCATCCATAATCTTCGCCCGTAGATCCCCAAAACAAGGAATCCATATTCGTCCAAATCGGGTTTTAACACCAAGTGTGTTTTCACCCAATTCCCCAACCAGACCTCTCATCCTTTCAGAGTTAAGATGATCTTCTTTCAGTGCCTCTCTTGAAACTCTCTGACTTGCTTCATTACATCAGAGGTCATGATCAGTTGGTATGCTTTCACTCGAATCGGCTCGGGTCTCTCCTTCCGGCTAAGGGCATCAGCCACCACGTTGGCTTTGCCCGGATGGTAATGGATCTCGCAATCATAATCTTTTATGAGTTCTAACCACCTTCTCTGCCTCATGTTCAGATCTTTTTGCTCAAAGAAGTACTTCAATATGGTGCACTTCGTCCCGTAGAGATAGTGCCTCCAAATCTTTAACGCAAAGACCACCGCCGCTAACTCCAAGTCATGAGTAGGGTAATTGACCTCATGCACTTTCAATTGTCGGGATGCGTAAGCTATCACCTTACCTCGCTGCATCAACACGCAACCCAACCCTGAGTAGGAAGCATCTGAATAGACCACCAAATCCTCGCTTCCTTCGGGTAACGACAAGACAGGGGTTGGGTCAATCTTGCCTTCAACTCCTCAATAGCCCTTTCTTGCTCTTGACCCCACACGAACTTTACATCCTTACAGGTCAACTTGGTTAGTGGAGAAGCGATCTTGTAAAAGTCTTGGATGAATCTTCTGTAGTAGCCCGCCAAACCCAAGAAACTACGAATCTCGGATGGCGTCTTTGGAGACTTCCATTGCATCACTGCCTCCACCTTTGTGGGGTCTACCATAATCCCCTCGAGATTTACCACATGACCTAAGAATTGAACTTCGCGCAACCAGAACGCGCACTTGGAGAACTTGGCATATAACTTCTCCCTTCTTAATGTCTCCAACACCTCCCGAATGTGACCGGCATGCTCTTCTTCGCTCTTCGAGTAGATCAGGATATCATCAATGAACACAATCACCGATCTATCCAACATCGGTCGGCACACTCGATTCATCAAATCCATAAAGGCAGCTGGCGCGTTAGTTAGACCAAAAGACATAACGAGGAACTCGTAGTGTCCATAACGCGTACGGAAAGCTGTCTTAGGAATGTCTTGTTCCTTTACCTTCAACTGATGATACCCAGATCGAATGTTTATTCTTGAAAACCAACTAGCACCCTGGAGCTGATCAAACAGATCATCAATTCTTGGTAAGGGGTACTGATTCTTCACTGTCAGCTTATTCAACTCACGGTAGTCTATACACATCCTCATGCTACCGTCTTTCTTTTTCACAAATAAGACCGGAGCACCCCAAGGAGAGATACTCGGTCTAATGAATCCCTTATCCATAACCTCCTGCAATTGGCTCATGAGTTCCTTCATCTCAGTCGGAGCTAATCGATATGGTGTTTTGGCGACAGGTTGAGCACCGGGTATCAAATCAATTTGGAACTCAATCTCGCGATCCGGTGGCACGCCGGGTAAGTCTTCCGGGAATACGTCCGGAAAGTCACACACCACTGGTACCTCAGATAGTTGTGGTACCGACGCATCCACATCTTTTACGTAGGCCAAGTAGGCACTACATCCATGTCTCATGCACTTCCCCGCCACCGCCATCGAAATCATCTTCGGAATCGTAGTAACGCGATCTCCATCAATCGTAACCAAACTCCTATCGGGCGCAACTAATCGAATCATTTTCTTACGACATACGATGTTTGCTTCATAGGTTGCTAACCAGTCCATCCCTAGTACTACATCTAATCCACCTAGGGGCATCACGTGTAACCTATCAGCAACCCTATGACCTTCTAGCTCTATGGCACAGTCCTCTATCACATCAGTAATTCTAGTGGACTTACCAATAGCGGTTTCTACATCGAATGGTTCGCTGACACTCCTACTACTAATAGGCAACTTAGCACAGAAAGTAGTGGAAGTGAAACTCCTACTAGCACCGGAATCAAACAATACAGAGGCACAAGTTTGGTTTACTAGAAACATACCTGACATGACATCGGGATCAGTTCTGGCTTCCTCCCGGGTCATAGTGTAAGCTCTAGCACTTGCCCTCTGCCCTCCTTCCTCCGGCTTCTTCTTCGCCCCAGAGCTCTCCGCTCTCGGCTTCTTACAGTCTTTGGTCGCGTGGCCTTCCCCGCCACAATTATAGCACTTCAGCACCCTACAGTCTCTAGCAATGTGGCCAGACTTGCCACATCTGAAGCATACATTCATTCCCATCCTGCACTCACCGGCATGCTCCCTTCCACATCTGCCACACTTTTTCAGCCCTGATCTTGACGACGCCCCACGGTCGTCCACCTTCATCTTCTTGTTGTTTGGAGTAAAACCAGCACGTCCAAACCTCTTCCCATTCCAGTTCTTACCATCCCCACTCATCTTCTTCACCTCCACCACAGTCTCCTCTCGCTCATCATACAATCTACCCGCCAAATCCACCACCGATCGAAATGTACCTGGCCGAGCAGCAATCAGGTGTCTGCGAATGTCAGCCGGCAGTCCCTGGATGTACCTCTTGATCTTCCTCGATAACAGCGTCACCTGATCTGGCACCAGCCTTGCCATCTCATTGAATTTAGCGGTGTACTGCTGGTGGGTCATGGTTCCCGCTTCAAGTTGCAAGAACTCCCTCTCGATTTTATCGAGTTCCCTGTGAGGACAGAATTCCTCGATCACCAAATATTTAAACTCCTTCCATCGCATTTTCCCGATGACTTTGGCACCCTCAGCTTGAACAAGGTTGTCCCACCAACACAGCACTGAATCAACGAAAGAGTGACTCGCGAACTTCACCTTCTAGTCCTCGCGACACTCACTGATTTCCAAAACTACCTCCATCTCCCTCACCCAGCGGTCAGCGGCAGCAGCATTGCCATTGCCATCAAAAGTCGGGGGCTTACACCTTTGGAACGCCCCATAACTGCACCCTCTGGTCGCTACCCCCACTACATCATCCTCCTCCTCATCGGCCAACACCGTCTCAGGCTCCAGTTGTTCCTCCTCCTCTCTGCTTTCCTTGCCCGATGATCCCTTTCTAGCCTCCTTCTCCTTCCTCTCCTCGCCTTTCACAGCCCTGATGACTTCAGTCACCACAGATGGTAAAACTGTCTGCATGACCTGGTGCACTTCATCAGCAATCGCCTCCCTAGCTGAGGCATTCAAGCTATCATTCTCATTCTCTTCGCTCCAGCCATGAACCTCAGGGTTCTCATGGGTCGTCTCAGGAGCCTTAGCACTTCTCCTCGTCACACATGGACGGCCTCTGCCTCTAGGAGTCTTGGAAGATTTCTGTCCAGCCATCCTCTAACACACTATAAGATTCAAACACCAACACGGTCATTCAAGGTAATAACTCAGTATATGTTAAGTATAGTATGTCCCTAATTACAGTGGCCAGTTGTGATTAGCCACTTACTTTACTCTTCATACCCCAAGCATTTCCTATCCTGACTTAACCAGTATCTAAATCAACTAAGAGCACATAAATCAAATAACATGCGCACATAATACCGGTTAACGTTAAGAAAAGACATACCTGATGGCACGTAGCTACTCGAGCTGACATCTCTCCATTTGTCACATTTTCAGTTTAAGTTTAGGTTTTTAAAAATTTATTTAACCAAATTCTCTTAAACTTTGGTTCTGATACCAACTTGTAAGGCCCCGATCCCGGAGACCTCACAGTTGGTCATTTACAGTATTAAACAATATAAAATTTATATACTTCAGCAGGTGAATCATTTAACAAAACCCATTCATTTCATTTCATTAAACATTGTTTTAAGCAATACACTATTGTTTGATCGAATACAAAAGAACTGTTAAATTGCATTACAAAACAACAGCAATAATATGTATGAATGGATGTCAGTCTTTTCCTGCCGAGTAGCTTCACGCTCGTGCCATCCTCAGCAATATTTACCTGCCAACTGAAAATGTATAAAAGTCAGCGTTGTTGAGTGAGTTCTAGTTTTAAATGTAATAAAACACTTTCTGTAAGGTATACATATGAAAATACTCTTTTTATGAAAACTTCATCTCTTTATACATGAGTACGCATTAACTATACAATCAGGTAATGCTTTATCTCTTTACTGTATGCCTTGCTTACTCTGTACTCTTTTATCTTTATCTTTCACTGTTTATGTGGACCAATGAGCAATACCCTAAACTATGTGCGCGGAGGAAATGGTGTTGGGCCCTCTTTTTCCCACAAGGGGTTCTACATACTGTATACAAGGCTGACCCAGACACCTAGGGTATGCTGCAAAGGTCCGCCAGTCTCAATTGACTGGCACCGTGTGCATCTGAAGGTAGCTAACCCACATAACAGTTGAGCTAACGACCTCATGGTCGTGACCCTCCTATAAGCTTGCAAGACTTGTTAACATTTTAGTTAAGTTCCACTTCTCTTCTTTATTACTCTTTCACTTTACTATTAGTAATACTTTACGTTACAATAATAAACACACCTCGTAAAGTCACATACTAATAATAATAATAATAATAATAATAATAATAATAATAATAATAATAAGGAACAATCATATAACAATCATAATTATGCATGAAACTCATCATTAATAAGCCCTAGTCAAACCTCAGTCAAAACCCTAAAAGCACAGACTCCCAAACATTCTGTAATAAATTCTAAGGGTTTAGGAGCTTTGACACTATTTGGGTGCATGGGCCCTGTTTAGGCGTTTGGAAACTTAGGCGCATGAACCACTTGGGCGCATGGGCCACTTTGGGCGTATGGGCCACTTTGAGCACATGGATTATACTTGGACATTTCTAAGGCAAATCTCAGACGTATGGGCTACTATTCAGACGTATGGATTACACTTAATTCATTCTAAGGTATTTCTAGGCGCATGAGCCTTATCTAGGCGCATGGACATTCTGTGCAACATGTTTCTAGCATGATTTTGAACCCGTTCATCATACCTATCTGTTCTAAGCTTAACATGGCCATTATAAACATGAACAACCTATAAGCATCTAAAAACTGTTAGGACCTGGTATTTGAACGAAATACCTAGTGATTAGCGTGTTAAACCAACTCAAATAGTGCGGAATCCTATTTGATTGGCGATCCAATCAGTGAGAACACACGATGAATCAATCAAGAATTGAAATCAACGTCAGAAATCGATTAGCAACCGATCTGATGTGTTCTGTGAACTTGGAGAACGATTTGGGAGGCTTCTGGACGGCTAGGGTACGTCTGGAATCGTAATGGGATGAATCCTTACGTTTTTCCATGAATTGGGTCTATTTATAGGTTAGTATTGTTCAATCGTGCGACTGGGCCATAAGTATGGTTCAGTCGTGCGATTGAACCATGCGGTTGATTCATCCGCACGACTGAGTGTTCAGTCGTGCGATTGAGTCAATCTTATGTGTCAATCATACGACTGATCCAGTCTCCTGGTTCAGTCGTGCGATTGAGTCAATCGTATGAAGTTATTCATGCGTGTGGTCCATTCGCATGGGCCATTCGCATGAGAACTTCATTAAGTTAAGTTTGAATGTTTTAATTAATATAACATAATGTGCAATCATTCAAACAATCATAAACCAAAGTAATTCAATCACGACTCATTAATGAAATATTAAACATCACAAGTAACAAACAATTCATATTATTTCATTAATCGATTCTATTACATCATAATCAGACAGACAAGATTCATTACATTACAACTCATGATCTAGGGACATACATGCATCAACAAACTCCCCCTTGGACCTAGATCTATCTAATCTCTTGTCTTCTGCATCACCTCCTTATACTTCTTGTACTTCTCCTCTTTAGTGACTCCTGCGTGTATCTCAAACGCAAAGCAAAGTCGTATAACGTTTTGGAACTGGAGGGCTTGTACAATGTCTTGTGTGTCATAGAACAGTGGCCACTTGTATAATGTATAGACATCATTAGCAGACAAGTTGGTTAGCCACATCGGGTCGATAACCCTGATAGTATCCATTTGGCCCTCTTTATTCAGAACTATGACAGCTTCAGCGGTTCTCCAATCATAGTACCACCATTTGAAGTGTGGAGTGAAGTCCTGTGGCATTTCCCTGAGAGGGATTCTCGACATGGTGCGCGGAGGACTCCACTTCAGCACAATCTTGGGCTTGCCAGTAATGGCATCAACCTCAGACCTTCTTATGTACCTCGTAGGCTGTTGTGGTCTGAAGTTAACCCATCTGGTGTGGTACTCCTTCTTCAGGGCAGCCTCGAACCAGCCTGACATCTTTCTTGGGTCAGCATACAGCAGCTTTAGCTTAGCCAGCTGGTTGAGCTCAAAACCAGGTAGAGTCTTCAGATCATGTGGGAACCTGAAGTACTCTATGCCCTGCTCCCTCTTAACTGCATACGCGTTAAGGTCATCAAAATAAGCCCATGCAATAATCCTGCCTGACACCTTATGGTGTTTCTTGACTCTGTAGAGCTTGGTGTAGGCATCTTTCTTTGGTGCAGCACGCTGGGCTCTTACTTCTTCAAAATAGGCAGCCCACTCAGCCTTGCGAATATCTACGTCATCATTGGAGGCTTGGGCTGTTCCTTCAGTCTTTTCGGTCTCCTGCTCCATCTTGTCTAGTACCTCAAACGTATCACTGACTAGGGCCTCACCCAGATTGGGGACCACATTACCCTCGGTGTCAGCATACTGAGGGTACTCTTCTGCAGTAATATCTTCAACCTCAACTTCATCAATGTCATTTAGTTCTTCATCACTGGTTGAATCAACTGTTGGAGCATCCTTGACTATTTCATCAGGATTAAGTCTGAACATCTCTGCCAGTTGCTCATCAGATAGGTCATGAATTATTTCCCCTTCTTCAGGGGTATAACTCACAGACCTTCTGACAATCCCTTGCAGATCAAGAATCATGGTTAATTGAGTCTTGACCATTTGAAGGGGAGCAAAGTCAAACTCATCCCTTTGAAAGTTTGGATTTTTGTCTTGAATCATGGGCGTGTCGCTCGGAGGAGCAGAAGTGGTGGATGACTGGTCCTGTCGATGCTTAGATCTTCGTTCTTGACCTGAAGCAGAGGCCGATGCAGCTGCATCCCCTCCTTCTGCTTCGTCATCATCATCTCTACCTTCTGTCCTGTCTTCCTCAGTATCTTCCTCATCATCATCATCTTCCTCATCATCATCATCATCTTTATAATCACCATCTCCATCATCCCCGTCACCCTCCTTTAGCTTCAAGGGCTCATCCTTCGATCCCTTTAACCTCAGCATAATCGTCTTGTTGGTCGTCTCCAACTCCTCTATACGTTTGACGGACTGGGCCTGCTGGTCCTGGAGTTGGGACACCTCTACTCTCTGAGCATCGATTAGCTGGTTCTGCTGGTCTATCACCCGAGCCTGCTCTGCCATCTGCTGAGACTGGGCAGCAGTCAGGTCGGTCAGTTGGCGGATCTGCGCCGCCTTCTCCTCATCGCAGCGAGCAGTCGCATCACCATACGGTTAAGCGCTGACAGCTGCTCCTCCACCCCAATGTGAGGTAGAGTAGATCCATAAGCATGTGAAGGCTGGGCTGAAGGTCCAGCATGATGTGAAGTGGTGGTGGTAGTGGCAATGGTGAATATGGGTCGGTAGGCTGGTGCTGGTGATATAGGTGTGAATGGTAAGGTGGTGGATGGGAAGGATACAATGGTGGTAGGTAAGGTGGTGGATGTGGTAGTGGGAGTAGTGGATGTGGTGGCTGTGGTGATGGGTGGTATGTCAGCAGTGGTGGTAGTGGTGGTGGAAGTAGTGGCAGCAGTAGTAACGAAGGTCAGGCGACGCTTCTTCTTCTTCAATCCATGGGGTTGAGCCATCCGCTTCCTCCGAGTCCCGGTGGAAGTGGATGCTCCCCCTGCAGCTCTGCTTACTGAACCCGGAACATAGTTCCGGTCAGTCTCTCTCTCTGAGGAGTCCCGAGGGTGTTCACCAACCACCCTAAGCCCGTGGTCTGTGGGAACAACTTTGCTTCCCACAGTCCTAGTGAGGGGCTCCTCATCTGACTCCTCCTCCTCTTGATCCCCAGCTACAAACTCCTGATGGAAACCGGCCATCTCAGCGACCTCTCCGGCAGTGGCAGACCCCGGGGGAATAACGTCTGAATCAGTGCCTCTAGGTGGAGCAGGCATATCATCCCCGGCGTCGCCGCTATCATCATCATCTGAGTCAGTCTCTGGTATAGCAATATGCTCAACATCCGAATCACTGTCATCGTGGCGCCACTTTCTCTTGGCTGGCGCCACATAGTAAGCACGGGCCAGATGCCCAAACAACCTCCTGACAGGGGGCTTCACCTGCTTCCCCCTGTATACCTTCATCCGGCCTAGCGTAGTGTCATCCATGACCTCTAGCACCACAGCATCCTCCTTCTCCTTCGGCAGGGAGGGAAGCTTCTGGTCAATGATCATCTGCATAAATCTGGGGTACATACAGAAGCCTTCCTTCCCTTTCCCCTCGATGTTCTCCACCAGGTAGGTGAATATCATCTTGGAGAAGCTGAACGGGTGGTTCAGCACCAACGCAACGTACGCGTTCTGGATCTGGTCGGAAAGCTCATCAAAACCTCCCTTCCTGGAAGCTATACACTTTAGCAGCACGTGCGCAAGATACTTAAGCTGGGGACAGAGGTTACTCTTGTTGAGTACCCCAGCATTGATGTCCCCAGAGTACTTTGCTCTCATGAAACATCCTCTGACAGTGAGGGGGTGTAGACGAGTAGGACAATCAGCATCATCCCCTAACTGTAGAACAATCCTCAAATCCTCCTCTGATACGGTGATAGCCTCACCAAAGATCGTACTCCTGATGCAATGAGGCTCAGAGGATCTATCAACAGTCGTGCCTTCCCAGAAGGCCTGCTGCACTGATCTATACGGCGTGCATGGTGTAGCGATAGCATGAGCGATCCTGGATCTCAACAGAAACGTAATGATGCCTGCGAAGTCAGCTGCATTCCTGGATGTCAAATCCAGATGAGCACATATGTTGTGCTTGGTGCTCATGTTCCATCGACTCGCCATCTGTAACATATAACAATATAAACATTAGTTCTGTTGGCTAAAAGTATAATGAAACACTTAGACTTTGAATAAAATCTCTCTGTCATGCGATTGAGGTTGTACGATTGAAGACAGTCGTGCGACTGAACCGTGCGATTGAGGTTCAGACGTGCGAATGACCTCATGCGCACCACTGAGTGTGCGACTGGACTCATGCGCATGTACTCTTATGCGGTTACACCAGTCATGCGACTGAGTCTCATTCGCATGGTTCAGTCGTGTGGTTAAGTGAATCGCTCCCTTCAGTCGTGCGACTGAAGTTCATCCGCTTGTCCAGTCGTATGACCTCCTGTCCGTTCAATTCAAATTTGCTTTTTCACCAACTTTGAGTTTTAGACTTCGTGTTTTGGTTTATTAGACTCGCAACCCATTCGTGTAACACCTAACATCTTTAATTTCATTAATTTGAGTCATTTAGTTAGGTCATTTTGTCACACAGGTCATAGTTTTCTAACGGGTCTGATTATCCAGATTCAGAGTCAAATTGAACGATTTGTTGATGTTTCTTTGTCGCAAATTACCTGTAGAATCGAAGTAAATGATCAGTATGCAAGAAACGAAGGTTTTAAGGAGATCAAATGAAATTTTGGCAGAGTGACTTTAGTCGTGCGAATTAGGGTTTCTTTGAGGGTGATGAGTCTCTGCGACCGACTCCTCTTCTATTTATACTAACCCTAGATCCAATCGTGCGACTGAGTTCATACGCACCATTCAGTCGTGCGAGTGGAACTCAGTCGTGCGATTGGGTCAGTCGCCCTTCTCCAGTCGTACGACTGGATTTCAGTCGTGCGACTGACTCACTCGTTCGCACTTAAGCCTCCGACTGGACTAATCGTATGGGCCATTCGGTTTGATGGTCCATACTCATAGTTCATTCGTGCGAATGGATTCCATTCGTATGGTTAGTCCATACGTATGGTCCATTCGTGCGAATGGGTCATACTTAGTTAATTTTCTGCCATTTTTACCAATTTACTCTTAAAACTCTTTTAGATTAATTAGATTAACGTTATGAGCTTTTGATCATCTCAGACATGATCATTTTATCTTGAAAACAGTTTGATCACCTCAGACGTGATCCTTTTAACCAATTTAGTCACCTCAGACGTGACCTTTTAAACACTTTGTCACCTCAGACGTGACTGTTTTAACTTGTTTAAAGCACATGTGGTCATCTCAGACATGACCCTTTTTAGTGAGTTGATTCCTTACTGATTTTCCTGATGTAGTCCGACAAACTAATAAAATTAAAATTAAAAACTACTAACTAACTTAGAAACTTAAACAAATTACATAAACAGACATATTTTTGGCTTTTTGTGAGAGATAAATCCAGAGGTTGATATCTACGGGATTTGGTTCGGGAGTAGAAAGCTTCAACTTAGATTGATCATATCTGGATCAATTCAATTTTGGAATCATACAGGTAAGTCAAATCATTTGGGACTTGTTATTAAAACTTTTGGTGCTCAAGTTCTCGGTGTTCATCCAGAGTCATTAGCAACTTAAGGAAATCATACTGAAACTCTTAGATTTTCACATTGATTTTAACCTTTGAGCATGTAGCCACAATGATTGTCAGTATGTTTGTCCACTTAAATCCATACACAGACTTTTGACACAGACTGGTGACTTATTTAGGTTTAATTATTTCAACTCACATTTGTGGATCCCACACTTATATGGTAATCAACATTCCTCAGGAGCTTTTGAGCGGTCTACGGGTATTATTTCAAGAAGAGACTATTCTTAGAGCTTTCAAAGAGAAGCCTGTCCTCAGGTCAGTGCCATCGCACAGCAGAGAGGCGGCAAACAACAATGAATTCTAGAATATCTAGGTTATGCTTATCCTCAGGTCAGTGCCATCGCACAGCAGAGAGGCACACAACCTATCTCCTTGTTAGAGCAGCTTATTTTATTTTGCACAAAATGCACCAACAACATAAGTCATTAGCTTTATTGCATTTGTCTTTCATTTTTTCTTGCTTTGCTCTAATTATGGTCATCCGCACACATTTGTGGCGTTTAATTGCTCCTTACCCCTTATTGGAATATCGTTGATTGTGTTAACCAGTGATAAGATGGAAGCCCACAGTCAGTTGAACAACTTAGTTTGATCTTGAGATCACCAATCAGGTCTAATTGTCTATTGTGTTGAATCTACCAACATATCATTTGTGGTCTAGCAGCCTCTAAGTCTACTTTCTTTGTGTCACCTTAGGAGTTGCCAGTTTTCTATCATCTTTCCTTTTTATAATGCTCAGACTACACAGACTTATACTTTGAACTTTTTCATCTTTTCAAAACTTAAAATTTTTAAAGTCCCTCTTGATTTGTTCCTGTGTACTATCATTTTCCAAAGGTGTGGAATCGGTTTACAACACAATCTACCTTATTTCAGCTAGTTACTCCTTCTCCCTCATTTTTTTTAATGTTAATTTGCTGACATATTCTCCCCCTAAAATACTAAAATCATTTCTGGTTTAATTATTTTAGGATTTTCATAAACAGCCAAATAACATGAGTTTAAATAAAATAAAATAAAATAGACAAATAAAATAAAATAAAATAAACTTTAACTAAACTACATCGGACTACACATTATCATCATCAGGAATTACCTCACTTTTCTTTTTAACGCCGTTGACCTCTAGCAAATATTGAAAACGTGGTTTATCAAAGGCTTTAGTATAGAGGTCAGCGCGTTGAAAATCAGTATTAATTTTAACCACATCAATTAAGTTCTTTTCAAAGCAATCTCTTATGAAATGGTATTTAATACCGATATGTTTGGTCTTAGGATGTTGGACCGGATTTTTAGTTACTGCAATTGCAGCAGAGTTATCAACAAAAATAGGAGTAGATGAGAATTTTAAATCGTAATCCCGCATTTGCTGTTGAATCCAGATGATTTGTGAACAGCAACTTGCAGCAGCAACATATTCGGCTTCACAGGTTGACAATGCAACCGATGTCTGCTTCTTACACTGCCAGGTAACTAATCTTCTCCCAAAGAATTGACACCCTGCTGATGTAGACTTGTAGTTCATCTTGCAGCCCCCGTAATCTGAGTCACTATACGCGGTAAGCTCAAAGTCATCATCATGAGGATACCACAATCCAAGTGTGGGTGTACCCTTCAGATAACGAAAAATCCTCTTGACCCCGATCAGATGATTGACCTTTGGTTTAGCCTGATATCTAGAACATAGACATGTAGCATACATAATATCAGGTCTTGAGGCAGTGAGATACATGAGGGATCCAATCATTCCTCGGTACATAGTGGCATCTACTAGATCTCCATTCTCATCAGGTGCTATATCATGATTCGTAGCAAGTGGAGTCCCAGCAGCAGAAGCATTCTCCATGTCAAAGCGACTGAGAATGTCTCCTACATACTTGGTCTGATGTAGAAAGATTCCATTAGGAGTTTGATCCACCTGTAACCCGAGAAAGAACTTCATCTCCCCCATAGCACTCATCTCAAACTCTTTCTTCATTACTGCTTCAAACTCTTTACATAACTCTTCGTTCTTTGACCCGAAGATTATGTCATCAACATATATCTGTACAAGCAGTAGGTCGCCATCCTTTTCTTTAATAAACAGTGTACAGTCAATGACTCCCCTGCGAAAGCCGTGTTTCACAAGATGAGTCGAGAGTTTCTCATACCACGCTCGAGGAGCTTGATGAAGCCCATATAAAGCTTTGTCGAGCTTGTAAACTCTATCCCGATGATAAGGATCCTCAAATCCCTCGGGTTGACTTACATAGACTGTTTCCCTGATTTCCCCATGAAGGAATGCACTCTTTACATCTAATTGGTAGACTTTAATCTTCATGTACGATGCATAGGCAAGGAAGATACGAATGGCTTCCATCCTTGCCACGGGTGCAAACACCTCATTATAGTCAATCCCCTCGACTTGGCGAAAACCTTGAACCACCAGTCGAGCTTTGTTCCTAATAATGACTCCTTGGTCATCCTTCTTGCATTTTAGTACCCATTTGGTGCCAATGACTTTAGCACCTTTAGGTCTATCAACCAGAGTCCATACACCTAACTTCTTAAACTGCAGAAGTTCTTCTTGCATGGCACTCACCCACGCCTCATCATTTAGTGCCTCACTGACATATTTTGGCTCAACCTGCGAGACAAAACATCGATAAGCACCATCATGAATGTAACCTTTCTCCATAACCGAGGCGTAATCAGCTGAGTATAGCTGATTTCGGGTTTGTACTCCTGATCTGACATCCCCAATAACATTGTCAAGGGGATGATAGACGTTTAGTCGTGATCCTGGAGTAGTAGGAACAGCCACCTCAGAACCGAGATTATGAACATTTTGTTCTGCATCTGAGGTAGTTGGAGTTTGAGGTTCCGAAGTCGAAGGAGCATCACTCGTAGATGCTTGTGGACTTTCAGGAACTGGAACCTGTTCCTCCTGACTGTTCTGGTCATCTGCTTCAGTTTCATCTTCAGAGGAGGAGTCACTGTCATCGACTACTCCCCCTGACTGAGTAGATGATTCTCCCTGTGTGCTAGATGGTGTATTCAGAATATCATACATCATCCTAGTAGCTAACTCATCATCCGAGGGAGAGAGAGGTATGTTGAAGGACTTGAAGAATCCATCATAATCGAAGAAGTATGCAGGTCCTTTGCCTGTAGGTGGTGTGGTATATCTCTGAACGTCGACATTACACCACACTTCTACAAGACCCGTTGAGTTATTGTAAACTCGCTTGTTCGGTATGTTGTATCCTAGAAAAATTCCTTCATCTGCCTTCTCGCTGAATTTTCCTTCTTGTGTCTTCTTCAGAAGTGTACACGGCGCGCCAAAAGGTTCAAGATACTCCAAATTCGGTTTGCGTCTTTGTAGTAGCTCATAACATGTCTTTCCGTGGCGCTTGACTATTAGGACTCGATTCAGTGTATAACATGCATTTGCTACTGCCTCATTCCAGAATTGGATAGGCAGTTTCGAGTCAGCCAGCATAGTCCGTGCAGTCTCTATCAAGCTTCGGTTCTTTCTCTCAGCAACACCATTCATCTGAGGCGTGTAGGCAGAAGTGAATTGATGAACAATTCCCTTTTCCTTGCAGTATGCCTCCATCCATTGATTCTTGAATTCTGTCCCGTTGTCTGAGCGTACTTGTCTAACTTTTAGCTTGTAGAGAGATTCCAGTGTGGTTACTAATTCCTTGAATGACTCAAATGTTTCTGATTTGGATTTCAGAAACATTACCCAAGTGAACCTTGAGTAGTCATCAGTGACCACAAAACAGTACAAATCGCCTGCAATGCTCCTTGTACTGACTGGACCAAACAGATCCATGTGAAGAAGTTCAAGAGGAAGTTCTATTGAATGAACTTTCTTTTCCTTATGAGACTTCTTTGTCTGTTTGCCTTTCTTGCAAGCTACACAAAAGTCAGGAAGTTGGAAGTTCTTGACATTTACTCCTCTTACTAAATCCTTCTGAATCAAATGATTCATCTTCCTTTGACTAATGTGTCCCATTCTCCTATGCCAGGAGATTGAGTCCTTCTCAGTAGCTTTAGATAGAAAGCACTGAACCTCATGATCCGTTGTAGCAGCTGTTGACAGATCCAAGACATAAAGGTCTTTATATCTTGAAGCAGTCATCAGAACTTGGTCCTCTGGATCATGTAGTCTTTCTTCAGCACGTAACACTTCTTGTTGTCGAAGATAACTTTAAATCCTTTATCGCAGATTTGGGAAACAGAAAGTAAGTTATTCTGAAGTTGTTGAACGTAGTTCACCTTATCAAACTTAACTTTCTGATTTCCCACTTCTCCCTGTGCTGTGATGTATCCTCCCTTGTTTCCTGCAAAGGAAACATGCCCTCCTTTTATTTGTTTGACGTTTGATAAAAGGGCTCTATTTCCTGTCATGTGCCTGGATGCTCCGCTGTCTATAATCCACGTGTTAGTCTCAGCGCTATATCGAACACCCTGCACATACAAAGTAAATGTATTAGTTTAGGTTAGGAACCCAAGCCTTTACTGTCTTGGGTTTCCCAGAGGCATCACACATCATAAACTCTACCCATTGACCCTTAGAGGGTGAGGGTAGCTCAGATTCCTTCTTGTCATCAGTATCAGACACGCAGGATGACTTCTCTTTCCATAAGCCAGATTTGTGCAATGCCTGTTTATGATAAACAGTCGTCTGGCTTACAGGTTGGACTTTAGGTTCACTAGATCTTCTAGGTGGAGTTAGAGAACTCCTCTTAGAAGACCTAGGTCTAGAGTCCTGAAGATCAATCTTCTTCCTAGGTGTCTGATAGAAAGGACAATAGGAAGCAATGTGTCCACATTCTCCACAGTTGTAGCATGACCTGCTATCAACTTTATAAGTAGACTTTCTTTGTGGAGAAGTGCGTGACACTCTAGTAACATCAATCACTTTAGGTTTTGACTCTTGTATGTTTGATGTTTTCTCTGGTTTAACAAAATTAACTGTTTTAACCTGTTTAACATGTTCCACTTTTTGGTTAACTGGTTTTTGACTTGAAGCATGTGAAAAATTAACGTTTGAAGTCCTTTTAGGTTCTGATTTGACTCTGTTTGACCCTGACTTTAAGTTAACTTTTTCAAATTCATTTTCCAGATTAACACAAGGCAATTTACCCTTTGCCTTTGAAGTGGCCTCCTTTTGTTTCTGTCCAGATTCAGTAGATGAACATGATGTGTCTGGATCAGTAACAAGAGGAGTAGTCACCACATGATCCTTGATGGGGTTGTTGTTTACTGGTTTAGACTTGGTGTTCATCAAGGTCTCAGGTGGAGGTGGAACCACTTTGTAGCCTAATCCCTCCCCGTTATTCCTTTCTCTCACTAAGTGTTGAACTATGTGTGAAGAACTAGTCCAACTGTGCAGTTTCTGTTTTAATGAATTAACTTCTACTTCTAGAACTGCCTTTTGCTTCTTAGTGTCCTCTAGGGAGTTTAGATAGTACCTAATGTCATTTGCTTGGTTAAAGGCAACTACTTCGGTTTCCCTAAGCTGTTTAGTCAATAGGTCTATCTTTTCTTTATAACTATGCTCATTTTGTTTTAGAACTCTATTAGCCTCAGTGCATAGTTGTAAATCTTTTACTAAGTTATCATTGTGATCTAATAACCTAGCAAATTTTTCATCAATGCTATTCCTAAACATATCACAATCAGAACAAGCATGATTATTAAACATTTGGTCAGTTGTACTTACCTGTGTTGGTTCAGAAGAGTTAGCCATCAACGCAGCATCAGACGTCTCTGGTTCTGGTGATTCTGACTTTTCTGTCTCTGACGTGGAAGTCTCCTCCTTTGGCTTGTAACTGACCTCGGCTGCAGTTGTTTCTTCACTATGTGACATCGCTATCTCAACTGCTAGATCACCTTCACTCGCAGAATCATCATCAATATCTTCAACACTGGCAATGTTAGATTCTCCTGGTGAGACAAACCTAAAACTCCAATCCTGTCCTTCATCATCATGAGCAGTCAAGGCTTTTGGGTCCTTGTTTGATGAAGTAGAACTGGAAGCTTGCTTGTCTTGGCGAGTAAAGGATGAGAACGGGTTCCCATTACCCGTCTTCTTTGGCTTGACACATTCTCTCTTGAAGTGCCCCTTCTCTCCACAGTTGAAGCAGGTCACTTTGCTCTTGTCAAAGCCAAATGTGGTATCCTTAGTAGCTATCAAGTTCTGTCCTGTCTCTTAACAAACTTCTTCGCCCTTCGGACAGCGCTAGCTAAGGCCCACATTATATCCATCCTCTCAAGCTCCATTTCATCCACCTGCTCGTAGTCCTCATCTGCCAGATGGCAGTTTCCAATCTTCCAGCAACAAGTCCATCATATGAATGAACCACTGCTGCTAAAGATCCATATGCTCTCGTGCTACTTCTACGGTCACATTACCGAGGTTCTCGGTCTTCAGTTTGGTAGCACTTGCTTCTGATCCAATATAATGGGTACATGATGACCCTGACGTGTCTGATCCAGAAGGAGAAGCATGTGAAGGACCTGACGAGCTAGACACAAATGCTGTCTGGAGAGGTGCTCCAGATGTCTTAGCTTGAGGCGTGGCGTTGTATAAAGCTGGATTTTGTGTATACGAAGACTTCTGTGCTCTATACTTCATCCTTAGTGCTTCTTCACGCAACTTGAGAATGAAGTCATTTATATCCAGCTTTATCAGCATTTCATTCTGTCTAAGGTTAGACACAAATGAAGCCCACTTATCAGGCAATCCGTCTGCGAAGTTGCTTACTTTCTCTTCCATAGTCGTTTCCACTCCATGTGTATGCAATTCGCTCATCAAGTGGTAGAATCTGTCTATGACTTCGTCTAAACTCTCATTACCAATCGATGAGAAGTTATCGAATTCCTTCTTTAACCCTTTGCCTTGATTGCCTTCAATGACGCATTCCCATCATATCTCTTTCTAGCTCATCCCACAGTTTCTTGGACTGTTTGTTCTCTGAATACTGGTGGAATATATCTTTGGGGATAGACTGAGTGATCAATGCATAAACCCTTTTCTCTGCATTGTACTTACTTTCTGTGCGTCTGTCATCCCACTTAACGTTAATTTAACTCCATCAGCTCCCACCGGTGTACTATAACCGACCTCAATAGCTTCCCACAGATTAGGATCTACTCCATTGAGGTAGATCTCAAAACGTTGTTTCCAGTGGGGAAACTCATCTAAAGTCAAGAGCTTTGGTGGTTTATTGTGATTACCCACCTCACTCTCAAGCAACAGCAGGTTCTGAATCCTCGAGTCTTCCCAGCAGTAAAGGCTGACATCTGATCTTCCATGGCTAATAAACTTAGAATCTAATCAAACAAACTTTCACTGATGCGACTGAAGGATGCGAATGGTCTAATCGTGCGTATGAACTCTGCGATTGGTTCAACCGTGCGACTGAACAGGGCGAATGGTTCAGTCGTGCGAATGAATCTGGTGCGTATGAGTTATGCGAACGAACGGTTCAGTCGGCCGAATGAGGGTGCGACTAGGTCCAATCGTGCGAATGGGCAATGCGAATGGAGTCCAGTCGTGCGAATGGGTCACTCGTGCGACTGAAGCTGCTGTTTTGCGAAAATTTCTAGGTTTGACGGGTTTCAGCCGTAAAAATTCGAAATTTCACAAGTCCTAATCGCCTAGGTCCGTAGAAACTGAACTTCGATGAGCAGGGAACGTCCAAGATCACTTTTGATGCCAAAGATTGCGTTTTTCGTGCAAAAACACAAACTTTTATGCAATCTTGATTGAATCAACACGTAATCAAGAGCCAAAGCTCTGATACCACTTGTTAGGACCTGGTATTTGAACGAAATACCTAGTGATTAGCGTGTTAAACCAACTCAAATAGTGCGGAATCCTATTTGATTGGCGATCCAATCAGTGAGAACACACGATGAATCAATCAAGAATTGAAATCGTCAGAAATCAGAAAGACCGATCTGATGTGTTCTGTGAACTTGGAGAACGATTTGGGAGGCTTCTGGACGGCTAGGGTACGTCTGGAATCGTAATGGATGAATGCTTACGTTTTTCCACGAATTGGGTCTATTTATAGGTTAGTATTGTTCAATCGTGCGACTGGGCCATAAGTATGGTTCAGTCGTGCGATTGAACCATGCGGTTGATTCATCCGCACGACTGAGTGTTCAGTCGTGCGATTGAGTCAATCTTATGTGTCAATCATACGACTGATCCAGTCTCCTGGTTCAGTCGTGCGATTGAGTCAATCGTATGAAGTTATTCATGCGTGTGGTCCATTCGCATGGGCCATTCGCATGAGAACTTCATTAAGTTAAGTTTGAATGTTTTAATTAATATAACATAATGTGCAATCATTCAAACAATCATAAACCCAATCAATTCAATCACGACTCATTAATGAAATATTAAACATCACAAGTAACAAACAATTCATATCATTTCATTAATCGATACTATTACATCATAATCAGACAGACAAGATTCATTACATTACAACTCATGATCTAGGGACATACATGCATCAACAAGAACCAACATTCAACATGCATAATACATACGGGTAAACATATATAACATTGTAAAAACGTGTTAAATACATTTTCAGCCCCAAATGTTTTAAAACAAGTAGAAAACCGGGGTCTAGAACTCACCTTATACAACTTTGGGTGTTTCTTCCTTCTAACCCTTTTTACAACTGAGTTCAAACACCTAGAAACCCGCAAAACACACATACACGAACACACACAAGGATATAAGCACATAAACATGTAACCGAGACAAAAACCCAACATGAACACTTAAAAACTTCGAATTCTTACCTTGAATTCAATCCTCTTCTTCTTCTTCTTCTTCAACCGAGAGTTTTCTGCTCTCTCTCTCTAAAACCAAAATGGAAAAGATTAAATGAAAAGAGGGTGGGCGGCCATGCCCACCTTTACACCAACTTTTCAAAGATTTTGTCCTTTTGGACACTTCTAGTCCCTCTACTTGGTCTTTATTGTTTTTCCTTCTTTTATTCTCCATTTCTTGTTCTTTCTTTTCTTTTTAAGAAATAGCCGGGTGTTACATATAAGTGTCTTTAACTAGTAGTGAAGGATTCATCAATAGTTAGGTTGTTGATTTAATGTCAAGATTTTATATATTTACGGTAAATTGTATTGTTTCTTGGAAAGCAAGAAACTAAGTACTGTTTTCAATCATTTGGAGAAGCAGAGTATCGTGCTATGTGCGCTACCTGGTGTGAGGTTCTTTGGAAAAGGAGTGTCTTTAATTAGTGACTTAATTGGAACACTTTTAAAACTTACTGTTCTATATATTTTTTCCTTATAAAAGGTATAAAGTGTGTTCTATGGGTCTTAGCCTTTTTTTTGGGGGGAAATATTGGTGATTTTATTCGATAAGAAAAATACATTATCGTTTAAAACTATTAGTGATGTATTTGGGAAAAAATGAGTGATTTTATTGTGATAGTGAACTATGACAGACACTTATATTTTGGTTTTGGTTTGTTTTTCCTTGAATTAGATCACCTTGGATAAGAAGACGTTTAATATTGAACTAATTTGTTTATGCACCATTTGTTTTTCTAACATAATATAATGTAAAATAGTTGCAATTGATAAAAAAAATTTTGATTCTAAACGTAAAGTCAATCAGAGTGGTTATAGGATACCGATTTGCCTTGTTAAATAGTGAGTTGAACACTTGTTTGAGTCATAATGGACTTGTGGTGTTAAATATTTGTCATATATTAAATCATTTAGTCATAATGGACATATCTAATACTATGCAGAAACAATTGATGTCATAATTCAGTTGCATTCATGTACTTGTCGAGCTTTTAAGGAATTTAATTACTCTAACTATTTATAAAGTCCTCATCACAATCGATTCCACATATTGTTGTACTTGATAATAAAATTAACACGGATGTGTGTCTGTGTTATATCAACGAACTTAAAAAAATTCAAACAGACATTTTTAATCAAATGATTACAATACCAAAGGTGTTCATCATTTAAGCTTAATCCACTCGAGCTGAGCTCCCCTCGGGCAACATATCACACAACCTTCTGCTTTCTCACCCTTAGAGCATTTTTACAAAATAAAACACACATAATGAAGTATAAAGGAAAAGCAACTATTAATTTATACTACTAGTTGTTCTCGTGAGACAACATGAGGTTGTCACATAACAACTCCAAGTTCTCGTGGGATTAGATCTATATCCATTGTCTTCGAGTTCTCGCATCCTTGTATTTCTCGTATGATTTGAGTTTGCTAAAAAGAAATTAAATCAAAACTTTGCCTTGAATTATTGTGATAGTGAACTATGACTGACACTTATATTTTGGTTTTGGTTTGTTTTTCCTTGAATTAGATCACCTTGGATAAGAAGACGTTTAATATTGAACTAATTTGTTTATGCACCATTTGTTTTTCTAACATAATATAATGTAAAATAGTTGCAATTGATAAAAAAAATTTTGATTCTAAACGTAAAGTCAATCAGAGTGGTTATAGGATACCAATTTGCCTTGTTAAATAGTGAGTTGAACACTTGTTTGAGTTATGAAGATAATATTTTTAATATTATTTAATATAGTCAAATGTGCATGCATGAACTGCAAGATGACTGCAAAAAATAAACTTCAACTCATCAACATTATTCTAACAAATGATACAGTGTATCATAGAAAATGAGGGAAGACATGTTAGGTTTCACATGAGTGGAGCCCACAACATGATCAATCAATCTAATATCTATTATAGAATCCGAACGACCACTCTATAAATACAGTAATCATACCATCTTAAATTCACAACTTGTCTGTCAATATTTCTGCAGATCAATAAAACAAGATTTTCAAAGTGAGGGGAACAAACCTTTGTTTCAAGATTTTCAGTTCTCACTACCACAAAATGGGCATCATTCGACTTCGTTCAATAATCTCGAATACAAAACAATTTAGCAAACTGCACTCACACTCGAATAGAAATACTTCTGACGTACCTAAAGGCTATCTAGCGATTTACGTTGGTGAGAGTCAGAAGACGCGATTACTGGTTCCTGTATCCCTTTTGGAACAACCTTTATTTCAAGATTTGTTGCGGAAATCTGAAGAGGAGTTCGGGTTTGATCATCCCATGGGAGGCCTAACCATTCATTGCGGAGAAGATGCATTTTTTGATCTCACTTCTAGATTACCCATTTCATGATTCCATAAGATATATGTGTAGATATTAATTTTTGCTTGATATATTTTTTGGAATGTGGATAAGTAGCTATATGTCACCGTTTTAGAGAGACATATATAGCTTCCCGTTCCAACACTTTTAGGTAATAAAGATCGTTTACCGTCTACTATTAAAGAAAGACTGTAGATAGTATACTTGTTTATGATTGATGTATTCTCTTAATGCAACCTAAGCTTTATACAATGTTAACTTACGCAGATTCTTGCTTCTCTACGATTACAGTAGTGATATTCCATTACCTATCGTAATATTCCGAACGTTCAGGTCAGATGCAATAGTTAAAATACAAGAAATATAAAATGTACATTTCGTATATTTACGATTGAAATGATTATTTTAAATTTAAAGTTTTTAGACGAGTTTTAGTTTGTTGTAGGAGACCGTTTACATATATTAAATATAATATTATATTTAAATTATGTGCTCCGTATTTAACGAAACTTAAATAGGCTCGTAAAGATAAATAAGTTCGTCTTAATGACAAAGTTATAAGAGAAAAACGATATAAACAGTTTATTTAATTATAGTGATATAACATTAATAAAATTTAAGAATTCATAAACTAAGATAAGAGTACGTGGTGGTCAGTGTAACATCTCAAAATGAAAGTAATCCATCCCACATCTATGCATATATACCGAGTTAACATTTAGAGCGTCTATAAATAGGAACGTTTATTTTAAAGTGCAAGTAATTTTTAGGGAATACCCTAATATAAAGAAAATCTTTAGTACTTGATACTCCATTAGGTATTATTAGAAGACTCTACATTAATTTGTGTAGATTGTTTTAAGATATGTTTTTGTTTAAGTTTATATCAACTTAACTATTTATTTTTAGTATTATTATTATTAAGATTACAATTAATAGTGATATTATCTTTAGACATTAGGAATATTGTTAGGGGTGAGTATATTATAGCCTAGGCTTAGTTATGCATAGATTGATCACATATGCTTAAACAAGACAGCGTAAACCAATATCCAACTATTACAATAACTAATTATTTGTAACATCACCTAACTTAAGATTACTTAAACTATATCAAGATTCTAAAATACTACTAAATTGTAACAGAAACATTTACCAACTGTTGGATAAGTGTTAACATATGAGTTACCCTATAATACTATGTGTTTTGTACACCCAATGCGTAGCACTCCTCACGGTGTGTCTCGAGAGGCAGGCGTTACAAGTTTGCATCAGAGTATTAGTTTTAGTGATTGAATTAGCCACTATCAGTAGTGTTTAGTCTTGAACTGAGCTGGGTAGACTATGAGCATTGCCAAATTAGCCAAGTAGCATGATGCTAGATAAAAGGAGTTAGATATGTTTTAAGCATATAATGGAAGATAACTAGAACATGTGAGTAATATAAAGGGTTAATCACATTTAGCTAATGTTATTAAGGGTTTATGTTTGAAAATTATGTTTTTTGTCAATTATTATGTTTGCCTAAACTTAAGGAGCAGATGATAGGAATTATAGAAGATGTACACCTCCAGATAGTCTCATATCTAGTAATTTAATAGAACAGTACTGACTAGACAAATTTATAATTAATTATAGTCAAATAAATCATAGAATAGAATGCTCAAGTAAGCGAGTGAAGATGAATGCTTCAAAAGGATGACACTCACATTCAGACACTACATATTAAAGGAAAGCTGGAATTTTCATGTGAGGTAAATTGATGATTGCGTTTGGATTTACGTAATGTTGATTTATAGTGACACGAGCATCCTAATAAGTTTATCATGTTGTTTAGTGCTTATGTCTCAGTGGTGACGGGATAGCTTCATATGACAAGGAGTGGTGGTCAATTGGAATATGGACATATAAGCTAGATGGACATTATCAGATATTCAAATGTTGTATTGTTATTCACCAAGGATGTCATGGGATAAGTTAAAAAGAGTAGGTGATAAATAGGTTATTGAGAAAAAATAAGACCCTAAAATGTTATGCAGGACCGGTGAAGGGGGTCAATGCAATAGTTTCATAGTTGTTAGGAGAGTTAAAACACTTAACATATCAAATAGGGAATCTGCTTGTGATAAAACAAAGAACACAAGTAAGGAACAAAACAAGAACAATATAATATGGTTTTCAAAAATGATGTATATTGCTCTCAAGTTATTACAAGGTGTTACAAAACTTAAAATGAAATGACAAGTATTTGAGACACTTTATACTACATCCTGCAGCCAGGCATAATTTAAAGGCCAGCTAGAAATACTAATCTAGACAACAAGATCAATGTAAAGTCAAAAGGTAGGTTGCCTTTTGACTACTAACTATGACATGCCATAGCTCACATCCTTATCTAATACAAAAAGGATAGAAGGATAAAAGTACGAAGGTAGAAAGTTACAGACACAAGACCTTAATCTATAGTTTGACAAAAGTATGATTTTTTCACCAACTTATATAAGTTGGTGAGTATTCAGAGGTGGTAGTGAAAAGTGGTTCAACTTTTGTCAAAAGGTGATTCAAAAAAAGCATGTCTTCTCTGTCTTTGGAAGAAATTAGTCTTTGGCTTTGGAAGACTTTATCTTTGAAGCTTCAGAAGACTTCATCTTTTAGCTTTAGAAGATTTAATACTTAGCATAATTCACTGAGTTATATCAAATATTCTAAAGTAACTTCCATGTATTTCATGTGCATTCTAAGAGCTTTATGGTTGCATCAGCCTCTAAGTGTAATCCTTACAAACTTCCCCTAGGCTGATGCTACCAAAACTAAAGGAGAACTTTGAAGCTTGATCTTCATATGTTGACAGTCCTCATCAGAATCAAGACCATTCCTTTTATCATCAGTTGGTTAGGATTTCTCAGACTTTTAAAGTACCTTCTCATGTCATAAAAATCATGTAGAGAAAGGTCAAGTATGTTTTGCTAGAAGTACATGTCTTGACCCCCTTAATCTCTAGTGACATACCACATGTCTGGGTTAGTAGCAAATACGCAAGACAAGATGGGTCTCTCAGCAGCAAGATGCTATACAATGAGTGGACTTTATTGAGCAGCCTCTTCTTGATCACCCTCAGGATGTTTTGATCCATCATTAGGTGCAGAGGTGGATGCCTTGGACTTCTTCTTCTTCTTCTTCTTCTTCTTCTTCTTCTTCTTCATCTTCTTCTTGTCCCTTCTAATGGCCATCCTCTTCCTCTTTCTATACTTTAACTAAGAAGGTTGACCTTGAGTACCAGATGGTTCTTGTTTGTCCTTCTTAGATGGGTCCTTTTCCTTCACAGTATAAGAACGAGAGGGATCAAGACCGTCCCTGCTGTGAGTCAAAAGATGACGTTGGCTATAATGCAGCACTAGGTCCAGGTTGTGTTGTCTCTTGGGGTTCACCCTTGACCTCAACTTTAGGTGCAACCTGACTTGGTGGAGCATGCAAGTCTACCAGCTCACGCTTCTTAATCTTTTGCTTGATCACTCTAATGTGCCATCCATAGTGGATAGAGACATCGGACCAAGTCTCCTTCCGAAGAACCCATACAGCTCTAAGAAGCTCACGATCTTTTGTTTCTCAGCAGACTTATTCTGATTTGCTCTGATGGTGGCTCTTGACTTTGCAGCCTCTTCCCTCATCTTTCTCTTAGAAACCTTGTGCTCTTTTAGCACTTCTTGCTCAAGCTACTTTAGGTATTCAAATTCCATATGTTTATAGGATAATAGAAGTAGGTCTGCTGCCTGATAAAGGCCTATAGCACTTAGATAGGTTATCATGTTTTGCTTGTTTTGTTCTCTACCTACCTGAGTTTCTTGCTTAGTAGCCACAGTCTCTCCCTCAGGGCTTTCCTGAACTGTGGAAAAAGGGTAGGAGCTTTGTATAATCTTCTCCTTCTTCTTTCTTTTTTGATTTTGAGGAGCAGTTCTGCATCCTCAGCTTCCTTGCTCTCCTTTGACACTTTAATGTCAGCGAGTTCATTTAACTCTTCCAAGGGAAGAGAGATGAGTTCATCAACATTGTAGTTCCTAGATCCAGATAGTTCAATCTGGCTGCCCTCAACTCATCTTCATGAGTGTTTGGCATGGGGGTAGCCCTTATTGCAGCTTCCATGAAGCCAAGGGTCTCATTTGAACTCTTTTCCCTTTCCTTCCTCTTCATCTCTCTTTTATCCTCCTCAATCTCCTCAGAGGACATCTTCCTCTTCCTTTTGTCAGTCACTGGCCTATGTGACTCATGGTGGAGAGAGCTTTGGCCTTTATTGCTTAGTGCTGCACTTGAGCTCTAGCCAGAGAGAGGCTATGAGACACCTTCACCAATTGGTGCCTCACTAAGGGTATTGGGTGCTAAAGCAGTTCATGTCTCAAGGTTTACAGGTTCAACTACTAGGCCTTCAACCAAGGTTTCCCCTTCGAAACTAATCTTATGGTCCACCTTAGTATCTAGTTGACCAACAGTCTTGCATGCTAGCATCTGTCTATATAATTTGGTTCTTCTTTTGAACTCTTCAAGCACCCTATATTGAATCCTTTTAGCTAACCTTGTAGCTTGTCTGTTTTGACTTGGTTGGCAAGTGGCAAGTCAATCGAATAGGTGCTCTCATCGTATCTCAAGTTTTGAAAGTTGAAGACTTCTTGTTGCCCCTGAGATCTAGAAACTACCAGGGCTCTTCTATCAGCATCATACCCTGATCCTACTATTGGATTTTCAGCAAGATAGGATGGGGTAGACATAGCCTTTGGTATGCCCTCCTCAAACATGCTTTGAATCAGGGAATCCACATCAATATGGGCTTGAGGAGATTATGAGTATGGACAACTGCAAGTGAGGGTGGTGAGTCTTCTATGTCCATTCTCTAGGAAGAACTCCCAGGTTCTATGATTACGAGTAGGACTTTCTCCTCCTTTTTGGTAGCATCACCCTTTTGCATAGGGGAGCTAAGGGTTAGGTCCATCACATCCACATGTTTTTGTGGACCTAGTTGAGTTTGTCTGACAGGTCTCTTAGCTAACTTTCCATTGAGATCGATGATCTCAAGTTGCTGGTCACTAACCTGTCTTTGTAAGGTAGCCACCTGATATTCCAGGTGACTTACCTTTGAAACTAAATATGTGCAGGTTTTAGATAGCTTTTGCACCTTTAGTTACAGAATCCCCTCTTTTTCATCAGAAGAATCATAGGGGGATGAGATAATATGACCAAAGTCTTCTTCCTCACCACCTGCTTGGTGTTCTAGACTGCTAGATTTCCCCTGCACCATAACAACTTCAAAAGAAGTATCAATGGGTTGGGTTGCCACGGTTGATGTCTTAATGATGTAATCACGTGCAAAAGTAAGAGCCTCTTCCATATGGACTTCCTAAACATGTTTAGGGAGGTTCACCTCAGTTGGGGTTAGATGATGTGGGCTAGATATGGGTGATTCAGGAGCATTCATCTCTCCTTAAGCGAGGGTGAAGAAGAGAGACTCATGGTACACACTGAATAACATATCATCATCATCATAGAATTGATGGTTAGAGATGGGCTGGTTTAAGTTTATAGGCTGGGGATGGTAGTTTTCCCCTGAAGGTTGATCACTTGAGTTTAGAGACTCAGAGTGATGGCTTAAGGTTGGGGCAATGAGCTCATCAGGCTGGCATGAGGAACCTCAGCACTGATCAAATAAGTAATAGGAGTGGTCTGCTCCTCAAGGGAAGTGAGAGCTCTTGTTTCCACTTTGTCCTACATGGTTGGTTGTATGGGAGCCTGCTCAATTTGAGTAGACTGAGTAGGGGTTTGTTTGGATTTTCTGGTGTAGGTGATGGTTATTTGTGGCTGTGTGGGTTCAACATTGGCTGGTGCTGCCAAGTTGTCACCTTGAGCAATGAGCTCTAATATTTTTGGGACTAGGGCTGTTTCTACCCTTGAGAAGCCAACAGTGATAAAAACTGTCTTTCCCTGCACTGTGGCAGACAGTGTCTTCTCACCGTCCAAGATGACCTCTTTGCAGGTCCCCAGAACTCTAGAAGTTGTTCTTCATACAGTGGAGGTCTATTGTGAGGGCAGTGAGATAGTTAGAGTTAGACAAGAAGCGGCAAACATCTTAGAAACCTAGATCTTTCTCGGATGATAACAAAACAACTTGATTATGTTGCTTGTGTATATGCATAGAAAAATCTGGTTGGTTTCTAGTATCAGGGTAGGCCATTTTGAGTAGCTTAGAGGTGAAAAGCTAAGAACAAAGTTGGTTTGCTAGTGAATTTAGAGTTTGAACTTTTACTGATGAAGAGTAAGGAGAAAGAGGGGGAACCATTAAAGGTATATTTATATGGTAGGATTTGACACAAAGTTAATGTAAAAGGATAAACTTTGAAATCCGGATATCGGTCCCACCTCTGAAAAAGTGCACACAAAGGTAGCTTTCTTGGAAGTTTAAAATCTTCCGAAGGTAATTTTGTCTTTTGGAATTTTAAGAAATCTTCCGAAGCCAATTTGACTTTGGAAGATATTCCTTACCTTGATAGAAATTTGCTTCGGAAGAAAAATACTTAGAGTGTTTTGCTTCCGAGATATATTTGGTTTCAAAAGATATTAAACTTTAAAAGTTTTATTCAAGGATGAATAAAGCTTCCAAGACTTAATTACTTTTGGAAGAAAATTATCCTTCAAAACATGCAACTACTTTGAAGCATATTTAAGATTCAGAATATATATCAGAATTTCTTCCGAACGTAAATTTCTTAGTAAGTATATATTAGTCTTAAAGGCATAATTTTCTTCCGAAGTCAACTTAATGTCTTCCGAAAGAAAATATATCTTAAATTTTCAAAATTTTAAGAAATATCATTTTGAAAATTTTCTTTCAAAGTAAACTGGGCTTATAAAGGTGATGATATAGACAACTTAAGACACACATATTTAAAAACTAATCTTGAATTTAGTTTAAGAAAATCTACTCAAAGTTAATCATCCCAATAGCTTATACAAGATACTTAAATCTCTGTTTATCAAAAGCTTTTGTGAACATATCATCATATTGTTTATTTGCCTTAACTTTGACTAGTTTTATCAATCCCTTTTCAAAATTATCTCTAATCAAATGATACCTGATGTTGATGTGCTTTGTCTTTGAGTGTTGCATAGGATTCTCTGTAATAGGGATAGCATTGTCATTGTCTATGTGGATGGGAGTCTCTTTGAAGGTAAATAAATAGTCCAGCATCTAATTTTGAATCCCAAGTACATGAGCACAACAACTTGCAGCAGCAATGTATTCAGCTTCAGCAGTTGATTCAAACACACATGATTGTTTCTTGCATTGCCATGAGACTATCCTTCCACCAAGAAATTGACATCCCCCTGATGTAGACTTTGCAGTCATGTTGCAGCCACCATAGTCACTATTTATATAAGCATAAAGATTAAAGTCAGTATTCTTTGGATACCAAAGGCTTAGTTTGGGAGCACCTTTGAGATATATGAAAATCCTTTTAACAGCAACCTGGTATGACATCTTGGGGTTGGCTTGATATCTTGTACAAATACATGTAATAAACATGATATTAGGCCTACTAGCTGTGAGATACATAAGAGACCCAATCATAGCCCTATAGAGATGTTCATCAATAAAGTCCCCCTCAAGATCAGGTCCTAGGGAGTGGTTTCTAGCTTTAGGTGTCTTAGAAACCCTGCATGACCGGTTAAGGGTGGTCAATACAATTAGTTTCACAATGCGGAGAGACTTAGAACACTTAACAGATCAAATAGGGAACCTTGTTTTAGTTGGTGATACTATGAACACGAGTAAGTATGAGACAGGTTTTCAAGAATGCCGTATATTGCTCTCAAGTTCTATTACAAGTGTTACAAAGCATTAAAATAAATACAAGAATCTGAGATACTTTATACTTCATCCTACAGCCGCCTATACTTTGAAAGCCAGCCAGAAACACTAATCTAGATAACAAGATCAATGTATAGTCAAAAGGCAAATTGCCTTTTGACTTGTGACTATGACATGCCATAGCTCACATCCTAATATATTACAAAAAGAATAAAAGATACAAAAATATAAAGTTACAGACCAATGACCATAATCTACAGTTGAAAAAAATGGACCTTTTCACCAACTTATCTAAGTTGGTGAGTCTTCAGAGTGGCAGTAGAAAGTTGTTTAGCTTTTTGTCAAAAGATGATCAGAGAAAGCATGTCTTCTCTGTCTTCAGGATAAATCAGTCTTTGGCTTTGGAAGACTTTGTCTCTGAAGCTTCGAAAGACTTCATCTTTGGCTTCGGAAGATTTTGTGATTTGTCTTCAAAAGATTTTACACTTAACTTATTTTCTTTGAGTTGTGTAAAACTTCCGAAGTAACTCTACTCTGTACTTCATGCATGCATGCTGAGAGCTCTTTAGTTGCTTTGGTTGCATCAACCTTTAACTGTAAACCTTATAAACGTTGCACTCAATCAGATTAAATCTGGTAAGTATGTCATGTACATACTTTGACTGGTTTATGAAGATGCCATTGTCAACCTGCTTCCCTTGAATTCCTAGAAAGAAATTGAGTTTCCCCATGGCACTTATTTTAAATCTATTATTCATCAACTTCTCAAAGTCTTTACAGAGCTTCTGATTAGTTGACCTAAAGATGATGTCTTCTACAAAAATTTAAGCCAACATTAAGTCATTTCCAGTTCCTATAATGAAGAGTGTTCCATCAATAGTACTCTTCTTGTAGCCATGTTGAACAAGGTACTGTGATAGTGTCTCATACCACTTCCTTGGAGCTTGATGTAACCCATAAAGAGCTTTGTTTTAGCTTGTGGAAATAACCAGGATGATTTGGGTCTGCAAACCCAGGTGTTTGTTTGACATACACTTCCTCATCAATCACCTCATATAAGAAGACACACTTGCCATCAAGTTGGTACACCTTAAAATCCTTGGATGCAGCAAAAGCAAGTAATATCCTAACAGCTTCAAGTCTTGCTACAGGAGCAAAACATCTATGTAGTCAATCCCTTCTTCTTATGTGTACCCTAGAACAACTAGTCTTGCCTTATTCTTGATGACAAGTCCTCTATCATCTTTCTTATTTCTAAAAAAACCCACTTAATACATATGGTGGTCTTCCTATGAGGAAGAGGACATAGGTTTCAAATCTTTTGTCTTTTAAATTGAAGCAGCTCCTCCTACATTGCTTCAACCCAACTTCCATCCTTCAAAGCCTCTTCAACCTTCTTTGGCTCAATCTGGGACAAGAAACAAGAGTGAAGTCAAACATTTTTGTCATGGGTTTGTCCTCTTGTTCTCACCCCTGTCTCAACATCTCTAATGATGTTTGTGGTGGGATGTGACTTGTGGATTCTCAGTTAAGGAATCACAACAAGTTGATTGGACAGATGTAAATTGGTGAAATTCAGATCTGGTGATTGAGTATCATCCATCACATCAGCACACTTATTTTGTTTTTCACTTTGGAGCTTCCGAATGGAAGGGATTTTCCTTCTAAAGTTGTCTTCTTCTTTTTCTTCTCAGATGTTTTCTTCTTGATCATATGAATGGTACCTTTGGGATTGTATATGCAATCCTTAGCAAAGTGAGAGGTACTACCACACATTATACATTTAGTTGGTAAACTTCTGAGAGTCTTCTTCTTAGTAGAAGGCTGAGCTTGATCTCTTTTCACTTCCTTCTTCATATTCACAGATGATGTAGTAGGCTTCTCAAGATGAGGCTTGCTCTTAGAACTGGTTGGCTCAGGCTGTGCTGCATTGGTGCACATTTGATCATCCTTCTTCTCTTGACTAGGATGATTTGAACATGAACTAGGACTCCTGGTACTAGAGTCCATGGTTGAGTCTTCAGTCTTCACCACTTCAAATCCAACAGAGATAAAACTTGTTTTTGCTTGGAGTTGAAGGTGGTCTTGATCTCTTGGGCTTTCTTTGATTTTCTTTTGGTTGCCCTGATTAAGTTTTTCCTTGTAGGCTTGGTCATCCTTGGTTCTTTCTTCTCTCTAGGAGATTAGTGACCCTTCTTAGGATAATATTCTTCACTCACTTCAGATCCATCCTTCACTATCTCCTCTTCATCTTCATCCTCTTCTTGGATGGGGTCTATGAGGGGTAGCTCATTTTGACAAGTTCCATACCTTACAGATAGCAATGTGTGTAGAGGAGCTATCTCACTTAAACCCAATCCTTCCCTGTCCTGATAAAAAATCTTTGCATGCATGAATGAAGATATGATGCTATTAAAGGTTTCTTCTTCAAGAATACACTTTTCTTCCTTGGCTTTGCTGATCACAAGCTCAGCCTGTCATTTAGTTAACTTGGTAATGAGATCTTTGATTTGAGTACTGTAATTTGTGTGCTCATGCTTAAGAGTTGAAGTTGTTTTCTCTAAATCTTCTATCGTAAGTTTATAGTCATTTTCAGCTCTTTTGAAATCAACTTTTAAAATGTTTAAGAACCAAAGGTCATATCTCACTTCCAGGTTATAGGGCCTATACATATTTACTTTAGTAATGCATTCAGGAGTACAGAGATGTTCTAATACCTTAGCTTCTTCATGGTTAGCCATCAATTCCTAGTTGGGAGAAACATCTTCTACCTGAAAGCTCCAGTCAAAGCCTCTTTCTTGAACAACAATAGCAGCTTGTTGTTTTGGTTGGCTTGGCTTCTCAGCTTTAGGAGCAGCATCAGTGTAGTTAGGCCTGGATTGTGCTTGGCCACGATTAGTCCTTGGTGCCTTGCACTCCCTAACAAAGTGTCCAATATGGTTATAGTTGTAACACTTCACCTTGTTTTTATCCAATCCAAACTTTCCACTCGATATATTGTTGGGAAACTTCCTTCATGTCCTCTTATAAAACTTCTTGGCTCTTTGAGTGAGAAGAGCCATTTGCTAGACTATCTCCATGTACTACACGTCATTTGGATGGATACAATCCAAGTCTTCAAGAGTGAAGAGAAAGTTGCTATAACTTTCATCAGCAGACACAAAGGCTTGAGAAGAGCTTGTCTCTTGGAATGAGCTTCCTTGGATGTAGCTCTCCCTTGGTGTCTGAGGGAAGGTGATGAAAGGAACCTTTTGTGAGTTGTCAGGGTAGTAGATAAGATGATGTTGTGGTTCTCTACTATCTCTATCAACCACATGGAGGGCTGAACTCTGTTGATTGCTAGAAGAGCTGTTTGATGGGTTTTGCATGTTCATCTCCATCTGGTAGCCGATAAGGATACCATACAGCTCTGTGAGAGTAAGGGTAGAGAGGTTTTCAGTTCTTTTAATGGTCACACAGTAGTGAGTCCATTGTTTAGGAAGGGAGAACATGAACTTGCTCACAAGGTCTCTATTCTCAAGCTTTACTCCAACATCCATGAGAGTATCTACAATCTCACCATACCTAAAGTATTGTTGAGTCATAGTTTCACCTGACTTACACAAAAAGTTCTCATACTACTGCTTCATAAAGTCTTTCTTATTTTCTTTGGCTTCCTCAGACCCCTCATACATGAGCTTCAGTGCATCCCAGAGCTGTTTAGCAGTTTTGCACTTCTTAAAGCCTCTATATATAGAGTTTGGAAGAGCAGTTTGGAGAGTGGTCATGGCTTTACGATCTACATCAATTTTCTTCCAATATTCCTTAGAGTAATCAGCAATTTCTTTTGGAATCATCCCACCTCCAGCAGTGGCCGAAGAGGTGCTTGAAGCAATGTAATATCGATACATGGTGGTGATAGGACATGTGTTCAGCACCTAATTTCCACTGAGCTCATTTAGTTTACACATGGCTTAAAACATGTAAACCAAATCGACCTACCTGTACATCACACACGGTGCTTCTTGACAATAGATTAAAAAATCGACGGATGCGGATCTTCATAACACTATTCATTCCATTCATTTATAAATGATAGTATAATTAATATAACTATTATTAAAATATTTTTAATGAAACATTTAATCTATTTTAGAAAAACTTATTTTGATTAACATAATAGTTAATGAGCATTTATTAAGAAAACTATATTTATATAATAACATGTAGCGTTAATTGTAGTAAGAACATGTGTACAAATCTTAGGTGAATCTTAGATGGATTGTATAAAAAATGACACGTGGCTTTTAGAGATTTTGATTTATTAGTATAAAATAATACAAATAGATAGATATTTACCAGAGTAAATTACACAGATCATACCTGAGGTTTGCTTAAATTTCACCTTTCGTCCCTGTGATTGAAAAATTACATGTTTAGTCCTAAGGTTTGAAAAAAAGTAACATGTTCATCCTTGGGTCAAACGGCCATTAAATAATCTCGTTAAGTAGTAGTAAATTGACAAGTTACCCTCAGGGACGAAATGTGTAATTTACTCTAATATTATTATTATACCACATTATCATCATTATCTTCTACCCCAAGGCCCAACCCCAATCTCCACATCTGCCTGTAGGTCTCCCGCTGGCAACCACCACCGTTTCCCGCCTCACCTTTGTCGGCCGACAACCCACCACTACTATCACCCTTTCCCATCGACACAACCATAATAATCCTACCCCTACCCCACTTCATCTTCTACATTTGAACACAACTCCAGCTCACTTTCGTCAACCCCTATCCTGATCCTCACTTCCACAGCCCCTACCACCACCACACCCACGCCCACCCAAGTACACACCCCTTCACGTCGCCGAAACAGTGTCCGTCATTGCCTGAAACAGCTTGAAACCGTGGTGGTTCACCTCCATCTGAAACTGTCATACCCCGATGACCGGGTCCGGCTGTGACCGACTGATAACAACACAATGTAGTGGAAAATAAACATAACTTAATTAATTAAAGTCCAATCATTCATAACAACACCAATATTAGTCAAATTGTTTTCTAAATCCCAAATTACATAATTTTTAGTCAATGGCCATAATAAACAAAGTTTAGGAAACGGGAGGTAGCTAATCTCCAAATGTCCGACTAGGTCACTCCTATCCATGATCACTTGGTAATTTCATTCTTCTCCTGAAATACACACCCAAAATACGTCAACAATATGTTGGTGAGCTCATAAGTTAATGACACAAGACTTAGCATAATACATAAAAGTAAGACAATAGCGGTAATGGTGCACAAAAGAAAGTATCACAATCAAACCTGGACCCGGGTGACCCTCCCGAGTGCTAGAACATCCCCTAACCCATACCCCTTATTGTTATGGGCTTAAGTGTGCCCTGCTAAGCACATGTAACCTGCACTAATTTGTGATACAATGATTTTTAAATCTCAATGGGGGGTTTCCCTGTCCTAAGGGCCCATTGTGTGCGGGGGATTCCCCAAATAGTACTATCCACAAACCACGCGGCTCCAAATGGAGTTAATGATTGTGCTCGCGTTCGGGGACAAGAGCAGTAACCATAGCACCATAATGAAGTTTTACAAGAGTGTGTATTCCACCCCAAAACAGTTTAAGTAAAAAAGAGGTTATGAGACTCACCTTAGCTAGTTCCTGAAGTAGGTGTTCGCGTTTTAGAGAGCTGCCGACCGGCAAGGTTCCTAAGTTTATTTTGTAAATGTTAGTTTTCATTTTAAATCAGTTACTTAAGCCCAACATTTGTTGTTTAGGTTTACCCTTGGCGATTTGGGGACTTATGTTATGCGTGTGTAATTTGTTTTAAACCCTGAAGTACGATGCCTTGATTTGGTCAATTGTGTCATTTGGGTTATTAATTCATGATTTCAGATTATACTAATGGTCTTAGGTAAGTTTCATTCCCAAAACAGTAAGGTTTAACTTATTGGCAAGATTGGTCCCTCAACTTTACTAAATTATCGATTTTAACCCTTATGTTTGGAACTTTTTCAATTTAGCTATTTATAATTGATTTATTGTTCAAGTGGATTTAGATACTGTAGTAAGTTAGTTTTTATGTTCTTTAGGTCTTTCTTAACGGGTTCAAGAGTTTGTTTTCGGTTTAGGCATTTTACGGTGTTACGTTAAAAGGTTACCTTCTTAGAATTGTCAGGTGGTTCGTATGGTAGTTTATCTCTTCATTTTGATATATTTGAGTATCATTTAGTCCCTGGAATGTAAGCGTTCCGGCCCAAGGCTTGTTGCTTATGTTTTTTTTATGTTTTAACGCGGTTCGGTTCACGGTTGGATGCGTTTTGTAATGTATTTGTATGTTTGCTTACTTTATTAACTTTTTGAGTTATCTTTAGGTTTGAAGGTCATAATCTAATGTGAATTATTAGTTTTATTAATTTCCAAGAGTTTTCATAAATTCTTTTATTATTTTTCTTCCTAGAGATGCATTAGTTCAATTAACGTTATATTTTTGTATAAAATCATAGAAAATTATATAAATGATAATATTTGATTTGTAGCTGATTTTTACCATTATTAGGCCACTAGTTACTGTATTTCAAGTCTTGGGTCGTTTATGTCGGCTTCGGTAGTTTAACATTCAGGCTTAGGTTTTTAATGGGTTCTTAGGTTCGAGTTAAATTTCGGTACACTTAAGTCACATAATACTTCAATATACTTAGTGCAGCATTTTGGTTCTGAAGATTTTATGTTTTTAGCTTAAGCGTACGTTTTTGTGAATTTTTACTATTTTAGCATGAATATTCTTTCTATTTTTGTTTACCTAGCAACAAACTGTTAGGACCTGGTATTTGAACGAAATACCGAGTGATTGCGTGTTAAACCAACTCAAATAGTGCGGAATCCTATTTGATTGGCGATCCAATCAGTGAGAACACACGATGAATCAATCAAGAATTGATTTCAACGTCAGAAATCGATTAGGAACCGATCTGATGTGTTCTATGAACTTGGAGAACGATTTGGGAGGCTTCTGGACGGCTAGGGTACGTCTGGAGTCGTAATGGGATGAATGCTTTTCTTTTCCCACGAATTGGGTCTATTTATAGGTTAGTATTGGTCAATCGTGCGACTGGGCCATAAGTATGGTTCAGTCGTGCGATTGAACCATGCGGTTGATTCATCCACACGACTGAGTGTTCAGTCGTGCGATTGAGTCAATCTTATGTGTCAATCATACGACTGATCCAGTCTCCTGGTTCAGTCGTGCGATTGAGTCAATCGTATGAAGTTATTCATGCGTGTGGTCCATTCGCATGGGCCATCCGCATGAGAACTTCATTAAGTTAAGTTTGAATGTTCTATTTAATATAACTTAATGTGCACTCATTCAAACATTCATAAACCCAATTAATTCAATCACAACTCATTAATGAAATATTAAACATTACAAGTAACAACCAATTCATATCATTTCATTAATCAATTACAATTACATCAAAAACAGACAGACAAGTTCATTACATTACAAATCATGATCTAGGGACATACATGTATCAACAAACTCCCCCTTGGACCTAGATCTATCTATTCTCTTGTCTTCTGCATAACCTCCTTATATCTCTTGTACTTCTCCTCTTTAGTGACTCCTGCGTGTATCTCAAAAGCAAAGCAGAGTCTTATGACGTTTTGGAATTGGAGGGCTTGTACAATATCTTGCGTGTCATAGAACAGTGGCCACTTATATAATGTGTAGACATCATTAGCAGATAAGTTGGTTAGCCACATTGGGTCGAATACCCTGATAGTATCCATTTGGCCCTCTCTGTTTAACACTATGACAGCTTCAGCTGTTTCTCCATCGTAGTACCACCATTTTAAAGTGGGGAGTGAAGTCCTGTGGCATTTCCCTTAGAGGGATTCTTGACATAGTGCGCGGAGGACTCCACTTCAGCACTATCTTTGGCTTTCCATGTCCTGGGATCAACTTCAGACCGTCTGATATACTCGTAGGTTGTTGAGGTTTGAAGTTTGACCCACCTGGTGTGGTACTCTTTCCTCAGGGCAGCCTCAAACCAGCCTGAATCTTCCTCGGGTCAGCATACAGCAGCTTTAGTTTAGCCAGCTGGTTGAGCTCAAAACCAGGTAGAGTCTTCAGATCATGTGGGAACCTGAAGTACTCTATGCCCTGCTCCCTCTTAACAGCATACGCGTTAAGGTCTTCAAAATATGCCAAGAGATAATCCTGCCTGACACCTTATGGTGTTTCTGACTTTGTAGAGCTTGTGTAGGCATCTCTCTTTGGTGCAGCCCGCTGGGCTCTCACTTCCTCAAAACAGGCAGGCCCATTCAGCCTTACGAATATCAACATCTGCATTGGAGGCTTGGGCTGTTTCTGCAGTCTTTTCTGCTTCTTGCTCCATCTTGTTGAGTACCTCAAAGTATCACTGACTAGGGATTCACCCAAATTGGGGACCACATTTCCCTCGGCGTCAGCGTACTGAGGATACTCTTCTGCAGTGATGTCTTCAATCTCAACCTCATCTATGTCGTTCAGTTCCTCATCACTGGTGGATCCACTGTTGGAGCATCCTTCACGATTTCATCGGGATTGAGTTTGAACATTTCAGCTATTTGCTCATCGGACAGGTCGTGAATTATCTCCCTTCTTCAGGGGATATAACTCACAGACCGTCTCACTATCCCTTGTAGGTCAAGAATCATAGTAACTGAGTCTTGACCATTTGAAGGGGAGTAAAGTCAAACTCATCCCTCTGAAAGTTTGGATCTGTTTGATATAAACATTCAACACATAAATCATTAGTAATTAATCAAACAGACATACATTAACTTAACTTAATATATATAAACATTTAATACATTTGTTTTCATTACATGATTCAAGTACAAGTAAATAAACAAATAAAACATCTAATCAGTACTTTGATCCTGAATCTGTGGTGTGTCGCTCGGAGGAGCAGAAGTAGTGGATGACTGGTCTTGTCGACGTTTGGATCTGCGCTCCTGACCTGAGGCAGAGGCCGATGCAGCCGCATCCCCTCCGTCTGCCTCGTCATCATCATCATGTCCTTCTGTCCATCTCTCTTTGTCTCCTCATCATCATCATCTCCCTCATCATCATCCTCATCTCATCATCATCATCTCCGTCGTCCGTCACACCCTCCTTTAGCTTCAGGGGCTCATCCTTCGACCCCTTCAGCCTCAGCATGATCGTCTTGTTGGTCGACTCCAACTCCTCAATACGTTTGGCTGACTGAGCCTGAGTATCTTGGAGTTGGGCCACCTCAACTCTCTGCTGGTCTATGACCCGAGCTTGCTCTGCCAATTGCTGAGATTGGGCAGCAGCCAAGTCGGTCAGTCTGCGGATCTGGGCCGCCTTCTCCTCGTCAGCAGCCAGCAGACGCATAACCATTCGGTTAAGCGCTGAGAGCTGCTCCTCTACCCCAATGTGAGGTAGAGTGAATCCATGTACCTGTGAGGGCTGGGCTGACGGTCCAGCCTGATGTGTGGTGGTGGTGGCAGTGGCTGTGGTGAATATGGGTCGGTGAGCTGATGGTGGTGAAGTGGGGGTGAAGGTCTGGTGATGGAGGGATAGATATAGTGGTGGTGGGGGTAAGGGTGGGGATGTTGGGTAGGAGTGGTGGTTGTGGTGGCTGTGGTGATGGGTGGAATCTCAGTAGTGGTGGTGGTGGTGGCTGTGGTGGTAGAAGTGGAAGTCACGAAGGTCAACCGACGCTTCTTCTTCTTCATCCCATGTGGTTGAGCCATCCGCTTCCTCCTGGTCCCGGAGGAAGTGGATGCTCCCCCTGCAACTCTGCTCCCTGACCCCGGAACATAGTTGGGTCAGTATCTCTCGCCGAGGAGTCCCTTGGGTGCTCACCGACCACCTTTAGCCCGTGGTCTGTGGGAACGACTTTGCTTCCCACAGTCCTGGTGAGGGGCTCCTCGTCTGACTCTTCCTCCTCGATGTCACCAGCGACAAACTCCTGATGGAAGCCGGCCATCTCTGCGACCTCTCCGGCAGTGGCTGACCCCGGGGGAATAATCTCTGTATCTGTGCCTCTAGATGGGGCAGGCATGTCATCCCCGGCATCGCCACTATCATCATCATCAGAGTCTGACTCTGGTATAGCAATGTGCTCCACGTCTGAGTCACTGTCCTCGTGGCGCCACTTCCTCTTCGCTGGCGCCACATAATCACCCGGGCAGATGCCCAAACAACCTCCTGACAGGGGGCTTCACCTGCTTCCCCCTGTAAACCTCATCCTGCCAAGAGTCGTGTCATCCATGACCTCGAGGATAACAGCATCCTCCTTCTCCTTCGGTAGGGAAGGAAGCTTCTGATCAATGATCATCTGTAAGAATAGGGTACATACAGAAGCCTTCCTTCCCCTTCCCCTCGAGGTTCTCCACTAAGTAGCTGAATATCATCCTGGAGAAGCTGAACGGATGGTTCAGCACCAACGCTGCGTAAGCGTTCTGGATCTGGTCCGAGAGCTCATCAAATCCACCCTTCCGTGATGCTATACACTTCAGCAGCACGTGGGCCAAGTACTTAAACTGGGGACAGAGGTTACTCTTGTTGAGTACCCCGGCGTTGATGTCCCCAGAGTACTTGGCTCTCATGAAGCATCCACGGACAGTGAGGGGGTGTAAACGTGTGGGACACTCAGCATCGTCCCCAAACTGAAGTACTATCCTCAGATCCTCCTCAGAAATGGTGATAGCCTCACCGAAGATCGAGCTCCTGATGCAGTGTGGCTCGGTGGATCGGTCGACTGACGCCAGCCCAAAAGGCCTGCTGCACTGATCTGTAAGGTGTGCAGGGAGTAGATATAGCATACGCGATCCTGGATCTCTGAAGGAAAGTAATAATGCCAGCAAAGTCGGCTGCATTCCTGGAAGTCAAGTCCAGGTGAGCACAAATGTTGTGCTTAGTGCTCATATTCCAATTACCCGCCATCTGTAACACATAATAACATAAACGTTAGTTTCATTGGCTAAGAGTATAAAGCAACACTTAAACTTTAATAAACATTATCTGTCATGCGATTGGGGATGTACGACTGAAGACAGTCGTGCGACTGAATCATGCGATTGAGGTTCAGACGTGCGATTGACCTCATACGCACGACTGAGTGTGCGACTGGACTCATGCGCATGAACTCTTGTGCGGTTACACTAGTCGTGCGACTGAGTCTCATTCGCATGGTTCAGTCGTGCGATTGAGTGATTCGCACCCTTCAGTGTGCGACTGAAGTTCATCCGGACGACCAGTCGTCTGTCTCATTCGTTCAGTCGTCCAAGATCAATCTACGCAGAACAAGTTTTAACATTCAATTAACCGGTTCTTTAGTGTCGCCTATACTTCCCTAATAACCTATTTTAACCAATTTTAACATATTACTTAGTTTTAATAGGTTATTAGGGTTTGACATTCGCGGTTCGCTTTCACAGTCGTATTCATCAATTAGGGTTTCATTCTATCAGATTTCGATGGAATAACTTCAATATACCTGTAATATGATGAGCGAACGTTAGAATCACAGAATCAGCAAGAAAAATCAATAGAGAAAATTTGGGCAGAGTAACGGTACTATATGCGATTTAGGGCGATTTGCGAATGAGGAGTCTCTGCGACCGACTCCCCTCTATTTATATCCACCTCAAGTTCCAATCGTGCGACTGAGTTCATTCGCACCTTTCAGTCGTGCGAGTGGGACTCAGTCGTGCGATTGGGTCAGTCGCCCTTCTCCAGTCGTCCGACTGAAGTTCAGTCGTGCGACTGACTCACTCGTTCGCATTTAAGCATCCGATTGGACTAATCGTATGTTCCATTCGTGCGAATGGACTTCATTCGTATGGTTAGACCATACGTATGGTCCATTCGTGCGAATGGGTCATACTTAGTTAATTTTTCTGCTATTTTACCAATTTACCTTTAACTCTTTTATATTAGTTTAATTAACGTTATGAACTATTGATCATCTCAGACATGATCCTTTTAATCTAGAAAACACTTTGATCACCTCAGACGTGATCCTTTTAACCACTTTGGTCACCTCAGACGTGACTGATATAACTTTCAAAGAACATATGGTCATCTCAGACATGACCCTTTTAGTGAGTTTATTCCTTCTGATTTCCTGATGTAGTCCGACACTGACTCAAGTTAAAACTTAAAACAAACGAACTAATTTAAGAAGTTAAACTAATTACATAATCAGACATATTTTTGGCTTTTTGTGAGAGATAAATCCAGAGATTGATATCTACGGGATTTGGATCGGGAGTAGATAGCTTCAACTTAGGTTGATCACATCTGGACCAATTCAATTTTTGGAATCATACAGGTAATTCAAATCATTTGAGACTTGTTATAAAACCTTTTGATGCTCAAGTTCTCGGTGTTCATCCAGAGTCGTTAGCAACATAAGGAAATCATACTGAAACTCTTAGGTTTTCACATTGATTTGAACCTTTGAGAAAGTAGCCACAATGATTGTCAGTATGTTTGTCCACTTAAATCCATACACAGACTTTTGACACAGACTGGTGACTTATTTAGGTGTAATTATTTCAACTAACACTTGTGGATCCCACACTTATATGGTAATCAACATCCCTCAGGAGCTTTTGAGCGGTCTACGGGTATTATTACAAGAAGAGACTATTCTTAGAGCTTTCAAAGAGAAGCCTGTCCTCAGGTCAGTGCCATCGCACAGCAGAGAGGCGGCAAACAACAATGAATTCTAGAATATCTAGGTTATGCTTATCCTCAGGTCAGTGCCATCGCACAGCAGAGAGGCACATAACCTATCTCCTTGTTAGAGCAGCTTATTTTATTTTGCACAAAATGCACCAACAACATAAGTCATTAGCTTTATTGCATTTGTCTTTCATTTTTTTCTTTGCTTTGCTCTAGTTATGGTCATCCGCACACATTTGTGGCGTTTAATTGCTCATTACCCCTTATTGGAATATTGTTGATTGTGTTAACCAGTGATAAGATGGACGCCCACAGTCAGTTGAACACTTTAGTTTTATCTTGAAATCACCAATCAGGTCTAGTTGTCTATTGTGTTGAATCTACCAACATATCATATATGGTCTAGCAGCCTCTAAGTCTACTTTCTTTGTGTCACCTTAGGAGTTGCCAGTTTTCTATCATCTTTCCTTTTGGTATTGCTTAGACTACACAGATTTATTACTTTGAACTTTTGCATATTACTAAAACTTAAATTTTAAAGTCCCTCTTGATTTTTTCCTGTGTACTATCATTTTCCAAAGGTATTGAATCGGTGTCACAAATACAATCTACCTTATTTCAGCTCGCTACTCCTTCTCCCTCATTTTTTTTTTTTTTTTTTTAATGTTAACTTGCTGACATATTCTCCCCCTAAAATACTAAAATCATTTCTGGTTTAATTATTTTAGGATTTTAATAAACAGCAAGAGAACATGAGTTTAAATAAAATTAAAATCAAATAAACAAATCAAAATAAATAAAATAAAATTTAAGTACACGACATCGGACTACACATTTTCATCATCAGGAATTACCTCACTTTTCTTTTTAACACCGTTGACCTCTAATAAATATTGAAAACGTGGTTTATCAAAAGCTTTAGTATAGAGGTCAGCGCGTTGAAAATCAGTATTAATTTTAACCACATCAATTAAGTTCTTTTCAAAACAATCCCTTATGAAATGGTATTTAATACCGATGTGTTTGGTCTTAGGATGTTGGACCGGATTTTTAGTTACTGCAATTGCAGCAGAGTTATCAACAAAAATAGGAGTAGATGAGAATTTTAAACCGTAATCCCGCATTTGCTGTTGAATCCAGATGATTTGAGAACAGCAACTTGCAGCAGCAACATATTCGGCTTCACAGGTTGACAAGGCAACCGATGTCTGCTTCTTACACTGCCAGGTAACTAATCTTCTCCCAAAGAATTGACACCCTGCTGATGTAGACTTGTAGTTCATCTTGCAGCCCCCGTAATCCGAGTCACTATACGCGGTAAGCTCAAAGTCATCATCATGAGGGTACCACAGTCCAAGTGTAGGTGTACCCTTCAGATAACGAAAGATCCTCTTGACCCCAATCAGATGGTTGACCTTTGGTTTAGCCTGATATCTTGAGCATAGACATGTAGCATACATAATATCAGGTCTTGAGGCAGTGAGATACATGAGGGATCCGATCATTCCTCGGTACATAGTGGCATCTACTAGATCTCCATTATCATCCGGTGCTATATCATGATTAGTAGCAAGTGGAGTCCCAGCAGCAGAAGCATTCTCCATGTCAAAGCGACTGAGAATGTCTCCTACATACTTGGTCTGATGTAGAAAGATCCCATTAGGTGTTTGATCCACCTGTAACCCGAGAAAGAACTTCATCTCCCCCATGGCACTCATCTCAAATTCTTTCTTCATTACTGCTTCAAACTCTTTACATAACTCTTCGTTCTTTGACCCGAAGATTATGTCATCAACGTATATCTGTACAAGCAGTAGGTCGCCATCCTTTTCCTTAATAAACAGTGTACAGTCAATTACTCCCCTGCGAAAGCCGTGTTTCACAAGATGAGTTGAGAGTTTCTCATACCAAGCTCGAGGAGCTTGATGAAGCCCATATAAAGCTTTGTCAAGCTTGTAGACTCTATCCCGATGATAGGGATCTTCAAAACCCTCTGGTTGACTCACGTAGACTGTTTCTCTGATTTCCCCATGAAGGAATGCACTCTTTACATCTAATTGGTAGACTTTGATCTTCATGTACGATGCATAGGCAAGGAAGATACGAATAGCTTCCATCCTTGCCACGGGTGCAAACACCTCATTGTAGTCAATTCCCTCGACTTGGCGAAAACCTTGAACCACCAGTCGAGCTTTGTTCCTGATAATGACCCCTTGGTCATCCTTCTTGCATTTTAGTACCCATTTAGTGCCAATGACTTTAGCACCTTTAGGTTTATCAACTAGTGTCCATACACCTAACTTCTTAAACTGCAGAAGTTCTTCTTGCATGGCACTCACCCACGCCTCATCATTGAGTGCTTCACTGACATATTTTGGCTCAACCTGCGAGACAAAACATCGATAGGCACCATCATGAATGTAACCTTTTCCATAACCGAGGCGTAATCAGCTGAGTACAACTGATTTCGGGTTTGTACTCCTGATCTGACATCTCCAATGACATTGTCAAGGGGATGATAAACATTTAGTCGTGATCCTGGAGTAGTAGGAACAGCTACCTCAGAGCCAAGATTATGAACATTTGGTTCTGCATCTGAGGTAGTTGGAGTTTGAGGTTCTGAAGTCGAAGGTGCATCACTCGTAGATGCTTGTGGACTTGCTGGAACTGGAACCTGTTCCTCCTGACTGTTCTGGTCATCTTCTTCAGCTTCATCTTCAGAGGAGGAGTCACTGTCGTTGACTACTCCCCCTGACTGAGTAGATGATTCTCCCTGTGTGCTAGATGGTGTATTCAGAATATCATACATCATCCTAGTTGCTAGCTCATCATCCGAGGGAGAGAGAGGTATGTTGAAGGATTTGAAGAATCCATCATAATCGAAGAAGTAGGCGGGTCCTTTTCCTGTAGGTGGTGTGGTATATCTCTGAACGTCGACATTACACCACACTTCTACAAGACCCGTTGAGTTATTGTAAACTCGCTTATTCGGTATGTTGTATCCTAGAAAGATTCCTTCATCTGCCTTCTCGCTGAATTTTCCTTCTTGCGTCTTCTTCAGAAGTGTACATGGCGCGCCAAAAGGTTCAAGATACTCCAAATTCGGTTTGCGTCTTTGGAGTAGCTCATAACATGTCTTTCCGTGGCGCTTGACTATTAGGACTCGATTCAGTGTATAACATGCATTTGCTACTGCCTCATTCCAGAATTGGATAGGCAGTTTCGAGTCCGCTAGCATAGTCCGTGCAGTCTCTATCAAGCTCTATTTTCCTCTCAGCAACTCCATTCATCTGAGGCGTGTATGCTGAAGTGAATTGATGAACAATCCCTTTTCCTTGCAGTATGCCTCCATCCATTGATTCTTGAATTCGGTCCCGTTGTCTGAGCGTACTTGTCTAACCTTTAGCTTGTAGAGAGATTCCAGAGTGGTGACTAATTCCTTGAATGACTCAAATGTTTCTGATTTGGATTTCAGAAACATTACCCAAGTGAACCTTGAGTAGTCATCAGTGACCACAAAACAGTACAGATCGCCTGCAATGCTCCTTGTACTGACTGGACCAAACAGATCCATGTGAAGAAGTTCAAGAGGAAGTTCTATTGAATGAACTTTCTTTTCCTTATGAGACTTCTTTGTCTGTTTGCCTTTCTTGCAAGCTACACAAAAGTCAGGAAGTTGGAAGTTCTTGACATTTACTCCTCTCACTAAGTCCTTCTGAATCAAGTGATTCATCTTCCTTTGACTAATGTGTCCCATTCTCCTATGCCAGGAGATTGAGTCCTTCTCAGTAGCTTTTGATAGAAAGCACTGCACCTCTTGATCCGTTGGAGCAGCTGTTGACAGATCCAAGACATATAGATCCTTATATCTTGAAGCAGTCATTAGAACTTGATCCTCTGGAATCATATAGTCTTTCTTCAGCACGTAACACTTGTTGTTGTCGAAGATGACTTTAAAACCTTTATCGCAGATTTGGGAAACAGAAAGCAAGTTATTTTGAAGTTGTTGAACGTAGTTCACCTTATCAAACTTCACCTTCTGATTTCCCACTTCTCCCTGTGCTGTGATGTATCCTCCCTTGTTTCCTGCAAAGGAAACATGCCCTCCTTTTATTTGTTTGACATTTGATAAAAGGGCTCTATTTCCTGTCATGTGCCTGGATGCTCCGCTGTCTATAATCCACGTGTTAGTCTCAGCGCTATACCGAACACCCTGCACATATCAAGTAAATGTATTAGTTTAGGTTAGGAACCCAAGCCTTTACTGTCTTGGGTTTCCCAGAGGCATCACACATCATAAACTCTACCCATTGACCTTTAGAAGGTGAGGGTAACTCAGATTCCTTCTTGTCATCAGTATCAGTCACACAGGTAGTCTTCTCTTTCCATAAACCAGATTTGTGCAATGCCTGTTTATGATAAACAGTCGTCTGGCTTACAGGTTGAACTTTAGGTTCACTAGATCTTCTAGGTGGAGTTAGAGAACTCCTCTTAGAAGACCTAGGTCTAGAGTCCTGAAGATCAATTTCTTCCTAGGTGTCTGATAGAAAGGACAATAGGAAGCAATATGTCCACATTCTCCACAGTTGTAGCACGATCTGCTATCAACCTTATAGTTTGACTTTCTTTGTGGAGAAATGCGTGACACTTTAGTAACATCAATTACCTTAGGTTTTGACTCTTGTATGTTTGATGTTTTCTCTGGTTTAACAAATTTAACTGTTTTAACCTGTTTAACTTGTTCAACCTTTTGGTTAACTGGTTTTAGACTTGTAGCATGTGAAAAATTAACATTTGAAGTCTTTTTGGTTCTGATTTGACTCTGTTTGACCCTGACTTTAAGTTAACTTTTCAAATTCATTTTCCAGATTAACACAAGGCAATTTACCCTTTGCCTTTGAAGTGGCCTCCTTTTGTTTCTGTCCAGATTCAGTAGATGAACATGATGTGTCTGGATCAGTAACAAGAGGAGTGGTCACCACATGATCCTTGATTGGGTTGTTGTTTACTGGTCTAGACTTGGTGTTCATCAAGGTCTCAGGTGGTGGTGGAACCACTTTGTATCCTAATCCCTCCCCATTATTTCTTTCTCTCACTAAGTGTTGAACTATGTGTGAAGAACTAGTCCAACTATGCAGTTTCTGTTTTAAGGAATTAACTTCTACTTCTAGAACTGCCTTTTGTTTCTTAGTGTCCTCTAGGGAGTTTAGATAGTACCTAATGTCATTTGATTGATTAAAGGCAACTACTTCGGTTTCCCTAAGTTGCTTAGTCAATAGGTCTATCTTTTCTTTATAACTATGCTCATTTTGTTTTAGAACTCTATTGGCCTCAGTGCATAGTTGTAAGTCCTTTACTAAGTTATCATTGTGATCTAATAACCTAGCAAATTTTTCATCAATGCTATTCCTAAATTTATCACAGTTAGAACAAGCATGATTATTAAACAATTGGTCAGTTGTACTTACCTGTGTTGTTTCAGAGGAGTTAGCCATCAACGCAGCATCAGACGTCTCTGGTTCTGGTGATTCTGACTTTTCTGAATCTGACTTGGAAGTTTCCTCCTTTGGTGTGTAACTGACTTCAGCTGCAGTTGTTTCTTCACTGTGTGACATTGCTATATCAACTGCTATATCACCTCACTCGCAGAATCATCATCAAGATCTTCAACACTGCAATGTTGGATTCTGGGTTGACAAATCTAAAACTCCAGTCCTGTCCTTCATCATCATGAGCAGTCAAGGCTTTTGGGTCCTTGTTTGATGAAGTAGAACTAGAGGCTTGCTTGTCTTGGTGAGTAAAGGATGAGAACGGGTTCCCATTACCCGTCTTCTTTGGTTTGACACATTCCCTCTTGAAGTGCCCTTTCTCTCCACAGTTGAAGCAAGTCACCTTGCTCTTGTCAAAACCAAATGTGGTATCCTTAGTAGCTATCAAGTTCTGTCCAGTCTTCTTAACAAACTTCTTCGCCCTTCGGACAGCGCTAGCTAAGGCCCACATTATATCCATCCTTTCCAGCTCCATTTCATCTACCTGCTCGTAGTCTTCATCTGCCAAATGACAGTTTCCAATCTTCCCAGCCACAAGTCCATCATATGAATGAACCCAGCGGCTAGAAGATCCATATGCTCTCGTGCTACTTCTACGGTCACATTACCGAGATTCTCGGTCTTCAATTTTGTAGCACTTGCTTCTGATCCAATATAATGGGTACATGATGACCCTGACGTGTCTGATCCAGAAGTAGAAGCATGTGAAGGACCTGACGAGCTAGACACAAATGCTGTCTGGAGAGGTGCTCCAGAAGTCTTAGCTTGAGGCGTGGCATTGTATAAAGCTGGGTTTTGTGTATATGATGACTTCTGTGCTCTATACTTCATCCTTAGTGCTTCTTCACGCAGTCTAAGAATAAAGTCATTTATATCCAGCTTTATAAGTATCCATTCTGTCTAAGATTAGACACGAATGAGGCCCACTTGTCAGGCAATCCATCAGCGAAGTTGCTTACTTTTTCTTCCATAGTTGTCTCCACTCCATGTGTATGCAACTCGCTCATCAAGTGGTAGAATCTGTCTATGACTTCATCTAACCCCTCGTTACCAATTGATGAGAAGTTATCGAATTCCTTCTTTAACTCCTTTGCTTTGATTGCCTTTAACGATGCATTCCCATCATACCTTTTCTCTAGCTCATCCCACAGTTTCTTGGACTGCTTGTTCTCTGAGTACTGGTGGAATATATCTTTGGGGATCGACTGAGTTATCATAGCATAAACTCTTTTCTCAGCATTATACTTAACTTTCTGAGCATCAGTCATCCCACTCAACGTTAGTTTCACTCCATCTGCTCCCACCGGTGTACTATACCCTACTTCGATAGCTTCCCACAGATTAGGATCTACTCCATTGAGGTAGATCTCAAAACGTTGCTTCCAACGAGGAAACTCATCTAAAGTCAAGAGCTTTGGTGGTTTATTGTGAATACCCACCTCACTCTCAAGCAGCAGCAGGTTCTGTATTCTCGAGTCCTTCCCCGCAGTAAAGGCTGACATCTGATCTTCCATGGTTACTAAACTTAGAGTCTAATCAAATCAACTTTAACTGGTGCGACTGAAGAATGCGAATGGTCCTCTCGTGCGAATGAACTCTGCGATTGGTTCAACCGTGCGACTGAACAGGGCGAATGGTTCAGTCGTGCGAATGAATCTGGTGCGTGTGAGCTATGCGAACGAAAGGGTTCAATCGTGCGAATGAGGGTGCGACTAGGTCCAGTCGTGCGAATGAGCACTGCGAATGAGTCTAGTCGTGCGAATGAGTCACTCGTGCGACTGAAGCTGCTGTTTTGCGAAAATTTCTAGGTTTGACGGGTTTCAGCCGTAAAAATTCGAAATTTTGCAAGTCCAAATCGTCTAGGTTCGTAGAAACTGAACTTCAATGAGCAGGGAACGTCCAAGATCACTTTTGATGCAAAAGATTGCGTTTTTCGTGCAAAAACACAAACTTTTATGCAATCTTGATTGAATCAACACGAAATCAAGAGCCAAAGCTCTGATACCACTTGTTAGGACCTGGTATTTGAATGAAATACCGAGTGATTGCGTGTTAAACCAACTCAAATAGTGCGGAATCCTATTTGATTGGCGATCCAATCAGTGAGAACACACGATGAATCAATCAAGAATTGATTTCAACGTCAGAAATCGATTAGGAACCGATCTGATGTGTTCTATGAACTTGGAGAACGATTTGGGAGGCTTCTGGACGGCTAGGGTACGTCTGGAGTCGTAATGGGATGAATGCTTTTCTTTTCCCACGAATTGGGTCTATTTATAGGTTAGTATTGGTCAATCGTGCGACTGGGCCATAAGTATGGTTCAGTCGTGCGATTGAACCATGCGGTTGATTCATCCGCACGACTGAGTGTTCAGTCGTGCGATTGAGTCAATCTTATGTGTCAATCATACGACTGATCTAGTCTCCTGGTTCAGTCGTGCGATTGAGTCAATCGTATGAAGTTATTCATGCGTGTGGTCCATTCGCATGGGCCATCCGCATGAGAACTTCATTAAGTTAAGTTTGAATGTT
>CM046032.1:33589738-33758034 GCA_025215565.1 Flaveria ramosissima
CCGTGTAACTATGATCCGGTTCGACCACCGGTCATTTCCGTATCGCTAACGAGATCCAGATTGAAAATCGTGGCACAATTAGCGAACTATGGTCCAGTCCGACCACCGGTCCGGGACGAATCGGCCGGTCCAACCACTCCAAAACGAACTGCCCTGAACCGGTTCGGCCCACCCTCCGATTCCCGATCGGACCGGTTCGACTGGCCGGTCCGATCCGGTCTCGAAATCATTGCCTTCTGCTCATGCTGCTGCCCCTGCCCTCGCCGTCGCCGCCCACTACCACCACTACTACTACTATTTTATGGTTTAAGGGTAAAATCGTCATTTTTAAAATTTTAAAGTCAAAAATTAACGGAGGTTTAACGGAAGGACGAAAAGTGTTACGTTTTTCTTCAAACATTAGGACTAAACCTGTAATTTTTCAATACCAGAGACGAAAGGTGAAATTTAAGCAAATCTCAGGGATGATCTACATAATTTACTCTATTTACTATCTAGTTATTATTATTTCTCTAAATAATAACTTATTTTTTGATATTCAATACTAAATAATTATGTAAATGATATACAAATGATATTGACGCATGCTGCTTGAGGTGAGACCTCTAGGATCACATGTCAGAGGCCATCTTTTCTCATAGGCATACATGTTAATGTTGTCTCTCGAACACACATATCCAACACATTGTCTATAAATGTGCGACTTTAAGTGCTATTACATTAGAGGTAGCTCAATAATACGATGGAACTTTAATAAAAGATGTTAAAAAGAGGGTTATGCATGAGTATAAAGTGACTTCAATTAATTTTGTTATTAATTTTGTTATAGCACAAGTTTGTAGCTCAATAATAATCTATACATGTTTGATGCAATTCGTAATCTTGTGTATAAGGAGCGTAATTCGTAAATGTATATTCTTGTGGTTAAATTGGAATAAACTACGGTTCTACCATGAAGACCTCGGTGTTGGCTGCCGCAAACCATGGTTTTAACAATTCTAGTCGTGCTTGGTCAAGAATACCATAAATCTTGTATGTGATGTACATCTTAATTGAAGAATTATCACAAATTTAGAAGATAATTCCACACCAATACTGGCAAATGGGTGAAATACATCAAATTTTAACACAACATAATACTGTTGTGTAATTTCAATCAACTAAATGTTTAATACTAGGACATATAATTTTATCAAAATCTAAAAATATTTGATTGCGACCAAGCTTCAACAAGTTTTGATCAAATTTTTTTAGTAGAATGGGCAGGTAGGGACCTAATTTCTTTATCAATAGACAATAGTGTGCATATATATATATATATATAGATAGATATAGAGAGATAGAGATAGAGAGAGAGAGAGATAGAGAGATAGAGATAGAGAGAGAGATAGAGAGAGATAGAGAGAGAGAGAGAGATAGAGAGAGAGAGAGATATAGAGAGAGATAGAGAGATATATAGAGATAGAGAGAGAGAGAGAGAGAGAGAGAGAGAGACATAGAGATATAGATATATATAGATATATATATATATATATATATAGATATATATATATATATATATACATAGATATATATGTATATACATATATATAGATATATATATATATATATATATCTATATATATATATATATAATATATATATATACATATATATACATATATATATATATATATATATATATATATATATATATATATATATATATATATATTCATTTATTTATTTGGATTTGGATATGCTATTGATGGAATTATTGAGTTTGAGTAAAGCATATAAAAGGAGCCGAAGCAAAGGCTTTGTGAATTTGGAAGCAAAATGTAAGGAATGGTCCTTTTTGTGACTTCAAAAGCCAATAGGTCCATAAGAAGTGGGTCAGGTTTGATTTATATCATTTAACCGGGCCTTATTGTATCAAACCAACACCACGCTTGGTTTAAAGAGTCAAACTAAATTTACCAATTTCAAAAAGGGATAAATACTAAAATTTACTTGTTTGACAAATTTTTTTCAAAGTGGACATATAAGCAGGTTAAACCTCTTTGTTCAATGGACTTATTAGCCTGCAAGCTGGGGTGCCGATTAAACCTTCAATTTGCTTAGGCAGCCAGTCCATAATAAAAATTTCTGATAAGTTGGTTTCCTAAAAGTCCGTTAGGTTTATAGGCTGAAAAATAAAATCCATTAGAACAAATTTGATCAAAGATGTATATTTTAGTGATTTTTCTATTTTCAAATAGTCTCATAGTCCAACAATCCATATACCAGAATCAAATTTTTTATCATGGCAACATTCCATCATGTAAAAGATTTAGCTTTCTATTTTCCTTCAACAACAATCTCTTTATCATCCTGATCTCTTGCCTAACCATGAAGGACCCACGGACAAATTTTTGTAGTCTTTCTCCACGTAATAAATGCTTTTGATACATCAGTTGTAAACAACATGGAGTTTTATGTAGTTTTATTTATAAAATATAGGGAGACAAACCAATAACAAGGTGGTAAAGGTGTTGTGAACAATTCAAGCACAATTATACACTAAGAGAGTTAAAAATAAAACTATTTACATAAGAAAATTAAAAAATAGTATAATTGTTTTATTTCTTGAACTATTAAGCATATTTAATTTTCATTATATTTTATATTAAAATATTATATGTAACTACTCATGTTCATTTTATATATATATTTTACACTAAAATTATTCTGTTTATTTAATGAGTTTTTAGCCTATCTATCTATGATCTATCTATTAAAAAAACCAAACTAAGAGTGAAACAATCGTAAACCTCATTATACTTACTTTCACATTTCTCTATATTATTAATAATAAGTTGAATACTAATATTATTACTCATACCATTTTCAAATTAAAAAATGTATAATTTAATAAATTAAAAACCTATTTTTTTTATTAAAAACGTACTTTTTAAAAACAAAAAAATTACAAAAAACAGAATACAACGAAATTAAAAAAATCATTTCTCTTAAAAAAATATATATTTAAAAATCACAGTTTTTTATAAAAAAAGTTTAAGAAAAATACATTATTGTTTATTTACATAAAGTAGTTATTTATACGTATTTATAATCATATTTTATCTTCAAGCATTATTTATAATGCATAAGTTTTTATTAATAATTATTTAATATTTTATTTATTCAATTTGTGTATTACACGGGAACTAACCTAGTTAAAAATAAAAGTTGCTTCAATCTGACACTTAATAGAATGAAACGTACCTCGATTTTTTATCCATAGGAGCCCGATTGTCTTCACTTCTTCAAATAACCTTGCCATGTACACCTCCTTGTTGGAGAATATGAGGCCTTTTCTCGGATCATTTTTGTTTTAAAGACATTGGTTTTCGCATGTTTATGGAAATCCAATAGGCCATGGGTCAAAAAGCCAAAAATTGAAGGAATCCTACCCATTGACCAATGTGTTGCCATAACAATGTAACGATGTAACAAGAAGTAACCAAGGAGATGGTTATTCTTCTATTTTGTAATTCTAGAAGTGTTGCGATTCGCTCCATTTTATTCCTCCATGCAAAAATGTTTACTTTCATCGGTAACCATTTATCCCAGTTGAAAACCCAATAGCTATTGCCGATGACAGATTGACGGAACATGAAACGCATGGACTAGACAATGTAGCCACTTGATGGATCATTAGCCCATTACCATGAATCTTGCGTACTAGAGATTTGCACGTGGGCCAAAACAATAAGTAATTAACTCAATTGGTTTATTTCATTCACCGTAAAAAGCTCACTAGACAATTCCATCTCCAATTTATACCATTTCACATTCTTATGTATCTTTTATTAATTTGGTAATTCTGTCATTTTAAAATGATGTTCATTTATGTTTAAATTTTATCACATCGATGTATCCTCAATAGAAAAGAGTATGAAACATCAAAACAAATAAGAGCGTTTATTAAATGACAGTACAATAAGAAAAATGAATAACTATATTATAGATACTTTAACAAAAGAAAAAGATAAAATACAAAAACAAAGATGAAGAACAGAAGAAAAGTAAGTGAAATGGGTGATGATAGCTGGATATTAATGTTTATCACTTGTATAAATGTGGTTTTTTGGGTGGTTTACATGTAAAACCTCCTCTATAAATCTTCCCTTGTACCCAACAGTTCAATATATGAATATAAACCGTCTTAAAAAAGCCGATTTTTAGAGCGATTGTGACTAAACCATCTTACAACCCTTATTTTTTGAGTAGTTCCTTCAACATCTTAAAATTCAATTTTCCGAGAGTGATAATTATATAATTATCTCTAAATACCTATTTTTTGGGCAGCGGTTTAAAATGGAAATTTTTTAAGACGGTTTTCCACCTAAACACCTCAAAAATCCTTATTTTTTAGCGGTTCACATTTTTGAACGTTTTTCTCTGAATTTATTTTTTAGGGCGGTTTGAATTTTATAAATTTTAAAGTCATTTCTAAACGTTCAGTTTAGAATAATAACAATAACAATAAAAATAACACTAATAATAATAACAATAACTAATAATAATAATAATAATAATAATAATAATAATAATATTATTATTATTATTATTATTATTATTATTATTATTATTATTATTATTATTATTATTATTATTATTATTATTATTATTATTATTATTATTATTATTATTATTATTATTATTATTATTATTATTATTATTATTATTATTGTTGTTGTTGATATTGTTATTATTATTATTGTTATTATTAGTATTGTTATTATTATTTTAACTTGTTTGATTTTTTCATAGAAAAAAGTGAAAAGAAAAAATCAAGTGCGTGAGTCGATTCAAGCTCGAGATCGGCTCACTAATAATAATATAAAGTACGTGCTTTACTCGGGTTTAGATATTCATTTTACCTACATGCATATGTAATTTTATTTTACATGTGTACTATTAAATTTTTATATAACGTATGTATGGCTTTCTTAATTTTATTCTAACTTTTTATATAGTAATACTTGTTAGTTTTGTTGTAGTTTGTAATTCCAAAATAATAAAGGGACTAGAAATGTAAATAGTTTGTTATGTTGTTATAAGTAGTAGTTAGCTTCGGAAGATGAATAATACTTTCGGAATTTTTCTCAATCATTTTCTTGGTACCTGTTTTCATTTGGTATCAGAGCTTCAGGAAGGAAGAAGCTCATTAGTTCTTGAATCGAAAAGATTGGATATTCGATTGGAAAAGAACCCATCATCGAAGGACGAAGATGACAGAGGTGAATCAGGATGTGGTTAATCCAAACGCGAACGTGGTTAAACCGAATGCGAACGCGGTGTCGCTCCGAGAGAACTACACAACCATTCCACTTCAATGCCCAATTCTCACAACCACGAATTACACGATTTGGGCTGTAAAATTGAAAGCGATCTTCAATGTTCATGGATTGTGGGAAGTGGTGGAACCGGCGGCCGGGGCCCAAGTGGATGCGAAGAAGAATAATGCAGCGATCGCATATCTCTTTCAAGCCATGCCAGAAGAGATGGTTCTTCAAGTAGCCAATATGACAACAGCAAAACAAATCTGGAATTCGTTGAAGTCCAGATTCGTGGGTGTCGATCGCGTCAAGAAGGCAAGGTTGCAAACCTTGAAGGCTGAATTTCAGAATTTGACGATGAAGGATAGTGAGAGTATTGATGATTTCGCAGGAAGATTAAGCGCGATATCATCAAAGGCATCGGAACTAGGAGAACCCTATACAGATTCTGCATTGGTGCGGAAGTTCTTGGATGTTGTACCCGATAGATTCATTCAAATCGTTGCATCTATTGAGCAATTTGTGGATCTAGACACTATGGTTCTTCAAGAGGCAATCGGCAGGCTGAAGGCATTTGAAGAAAGAACTGGTATGAAGCATAAGCAATTGAATCAAAAGGAAGACCAATTACTTATGACATATGACGAATGGCAATCAAAGAAAAAGGAACCCGAGTCAAGAACAAAGAAATGGAGTGGTAGTAAAGCCAAAGACAAAAGATCAGCTCAAAAGGGAAAGGAGGGTGATCGTGATCATTCAAGGCCTCACAAGGGCAAGAAAGATAAGTCGAGAATAAAGTGTTTCAAATGTGACAGGTATGGCCATTATGCTTCCGAGTGTCAACCCGCAAAGGTGCAAGACCCAGAATCAAACATGGCACAGGTTGAGGTTGAGGAACCTTCCCTGTTAATGACAGTCCATGAAGAAGACAAGAAAGAGATTGTGCTCCTGAATGAACATAAAGTACTACCCACATTGTTTGAATCAAGTGATAGTACACTATGGTATCTCGACAATGGGGCTTCGAATCACATGAGTGGGGATCACTCAGTGTTTACGAGTCTTGATAAGAATGTGGGGGGAAAGTGAAGTTCGGAGACAACTCAAGTGTTGAAATCCATGGGAGGGGAACTGTTATATTGGAAGGGAAGACTGGGGAGCATAGGTTGCTCACAGATGTCTACTACATTCCTCACCTAAAGAGCAACATACTGAGTCTTGGCCAGGTGACCGAGGGGGGCTGTGAAGTCAAGATGAAGGAACAGTTTCTATGGCTGTATGAACAAAATGGAACTCTGCTCATGAAGGTTGAGAGGTCCCCAAACAGACTCTATAAAATTAAGCTAAAAGTCGGATCACCTATGTGCTTTCAGACAGAAATGACCAATTTACCATGGTTATGGCATGGCCGATTGGGTCATGTAAGCTTTGAGTCAATAAGATCGATGACTACCAAACAAATGGTATTGGGAGTTCCAAAGATCGATAGCCCAACTAAAGTCTGTGAAGCTTGCATGGCAGGGAAGCACTCAAGACATTCATTTCCAGCTTATTCCCCTTATAGGTCAGAGACACCTTTACAACTTGTCTCCATGGATTTGTGTGGACCAATAAATCCATCCACACAGGCTGGAAATAGGTACTTTATGCTCCTAGTTGATGATTGCACAAGGTTTATGTGGGGTTACATATTAAAAGGTAAAGATCAAGCATTTGAAACCTTCAAAAGGTTCAAGATGAAGGTTGAGAACCAATTGGGTTTGAAGATAAAATGTTTAAGGTCCGATAGGGGAGGGGAGTTCACCTCTCAAGAGTTCAATTGGTTTTGTGAACAGCATGGTATACTCAGGCAATTAACAGCTCCTTACTCACCTCAGCAAAATGGAATGGTTGAAAGACGAAATAGATCCATTCTAAATATGACAAGAAGTATTCTAAAAGCTATGGAAGTGCCTCAGTGCTTTTGGGCTGAGGGGGTTAGACATTCAATTTACATATTGAATAGACTACACACAAAAGCTTTGAAGAATATCACTCCCTATGAAGCACTTAAAGCAAGAAAGCCAAACCTGCAGCACTTAAAAGTATTTGGTTGTGTTGGTCATGTCAAGGTAATGCAACCAATGTTAAAGAAGCTTGATGATAGAAGTGTACCCATGGTGTATTTAGGAGTGGAGGAAGGAACAAAGGCACACCGAATGTTTGATGTTGGTAAGAATAAAGTAGTCATCAGCAGGGATGTGTGGTTTGAGGAAACTAGGAAGTGGGACTGGAGTGATTATTTGAGCACACTTGATCCAACTTTGTCTAAAGAATTTAGTGTGCACCAATCTCAACCTTGTCAGGTAAGCTTAGAAACTTATGAACAAGGAATGGGGAGTTCACAACAAGAAAACTCTAGTCATATCACACAAGAGAGTTCAGATCAGACCACACAAGGGGACACTTTGAGTCAAGACCAAGGAGTTGTAGAGACTGGTGAACAGAACAACTTGAGAAGGTCTACTAGAGTATCAGTCATGCCATCCAGACTAGCTGATTATGTGCTGGATAGTAGAGTTCGGTGCTATGAAAGTAGACAAGAAGAGGAAGAGGGAGTTGAACTGTTGTTAGCTCTTGAAGGTGAACCAATGTCCTATATGGAAGCAGTCAAAGATGAAAGGTGGAAGAAGGCTATGGATGAAGAGATTAGAGCAATAGAGAAGAATAGAACATGGGTGTTAACTGATCCTCCTCTGAAAGGTAATCCAATTGGCTTGAAGTGGGTGTTCAAGTTAAAAAGAGATGCAATGGGAAATGTGACCAAGCATAAAGCTAGGTTGGTTGCTAAAGGGTATGTACAGCAACTGGGGATAGACTTTGAGGAGGCTTTTGCTCCTGTAGCCAGGATAGAGACTATTAGATTGATATTATCTGTGGCAGCCAAATTGAATTGGTCTGTATATCATCTTGATGTTAAAGCCGCTTTCTTACATGGTGATTTGAAAGAAAGTGTGTATGTGAAACAGCCGGATGGGTATGTGAAGAAAGGGTCTGAAACAAAGGTATACAAGTTGACAAAGGCTTTGTATGGGCTTAGGCAGGCACCTAGAGCCTGGAATTTAAAATTGAATGGAGTATTAGTAGAGTTGGGTTTTAAAAGGTGCCAGCATGAACAAGCAGTCTATGTCAAGCATACAGAGAGGTTAGTCATGATCATTGGTGTATATGTGGATGATCTACTTGTGACTGGGAGTAATCCGCTTGAGATAGATAGATTCAAACATCAAATGCAGTCTAAGTTTGAAATGACTGATTTAGGTCCTCTATGTTATTATCTTGGGATTGAGGTTAATCAAGATAAAGAAGGGATTTCTATAAAACAGTCAGGGTATGCTGCTAAGCTTGTAAAGTTGGCAGGACTAGAGGATTGTAATGAAACTAAGGTGCCAATGGACCCTGGTCTGAAGCTATCTAAAAATGAAGGGGGTGAAGAAGTAGATCCATCGGTTTATAGAAGGTTGGTTGGTTCATTAAGGTACTTAACTCAAACTCGACCAGATATAGCATTTGTTGTTGGATATGTTAGCAGGTTTATGCAGAATCCAAAAGAGGCTCACTTAAAGGCTGTGAAACACTTGATCAGATATGTGAAAGGCACTTTGCAATATGGTATTAAGTTTAGAAGTGGTGGTAATGGAGACTTAGTGGGGTATAGTGATAGTAATCACTTGACAGACACAGATGATGGAAGAAGTACTTCTGGGAACGTGTTTTACTATAATGATTGTGCTGTGTCTTGGCATTCACAAAAGCAGCAGACAGTGGCTTTATCTAGTTGTGAAGCAGAATTTATGGCTGCAACCTCAGCTGCATGTCAAGCTGTGTGGCTAAGTGGATTGCTTGAGGAATTAACTGGTAAAGTACAGAAGAAAGTAGTATTATTTGTGGATAATAAGTCTGCAATTTCTTTGATGAAGAATCCTGTTTTTCATGGAAGGTCCAAACATATTCATACAAGATTTCACTTTATAAGAGAATGCATTGAACGAAATCAAATTCAAGTTGATTTTATTAGTGGGGATTTACAACGAGCTGATGTTTTGACAAAACCATTGTCAAGAGTGAAGTTCTTGGAGATGAGATCGATGTTAGGAGTTGAAAAGATAGTGTAATGTGTATTTTGGAATTAGAGGGGAGTATGTTAGTTTTGTTGTAGTTTGTAATTCCAAAATAATAGAGGGACTAGAAATGTAAATAGTTTGTTATGTTGTTATAAGTAGTAGTTAGCTTCGGAAGATGAATAATACTTTCGGAATTTTTCTCAATCATTTTCTTGGTACCTGTTTTCAATACTTATTGTGTCTGTATATGTATATGTGTGCAGTGACGGAGCTTGAACACTCTCGTAGGGTGGGCAGGGGCGAAAATAACTCTTTTTAAGGGGGGTGAACTCGAGTTTTATATAAAAATTTACATTAACGGACCAAAAATTTACACTCTCAAACTAAAGTTTAACACTAACGACGAAAAAAAAAAGAGCGGGGTAGCGCCAACAAACCCCCCCCCCCCCCCCCCAACTATGCTCCGCCCATGTATGTGTGTGTGTGTATATATATATGATTATAGAAATTTTATTTAATAATTAACTGGTTCTTTTGGGCTTGTGAGTCTAGTTAATTAAGCTCCAAAACAAAGTTTGTGCTTGAACTTATTACGAAATGAGATTTATATTTTTGAGCTCGAGTTCTTTCGAGTATGGCTCGATGAGTCGATGCCATGAATTGAACTTTTAAGAATTCAAATTTTAAAAAAATTCAACGACTTGTTTACACCTATACGTTCAGCGAAAATTTAACACTAATTGTTGTATTAAATAAAGTAGAAGTTGATAATAACATTTAGTGTTTATAGCTTAAAGCGCCAACTACAGTCATTTTATGATTGATTTAACTTAAGAAATTGAACTCTTTCATTTGTAATATTTTATACAAGATCTCGGTTGCCACTTTGCTCTAAAACGTTTGCTTAAACAAGATTAGAATTACTTTGCCTTCAAGGCATCAAACTATATGCATATGTCAAACAATTAAATATCACATTAAATAATAGTTTATTATCTCATAAAACATTATTTTTACAGACTAAAGTATCATATAATACACATCAAAGGGTGTCGGTTATTTATTTTCTGTTATCTCCAATCATTAGCTTGAAGTTGGGAAGCTTCATCCAAGTGGGAATGTGATATAAGCTGTGAACAAATGTGAATTTGTAGGAGTAAAGTCTCAACCTGGTACTTGACAGATAATTCTGCAAGAATCACAAGAATTCAATTCAAAATATTGGATTCTTTATGTACTGTCACTATAAGGATATAATAATATAAAAATAACTATAATCGACGTAACCCATGTGAAATAATAATCATACAACTGCTCCAGAGATCACACTACCCATTTGATATTTGATTAACTGTAGTTTTCTATTTTGAGTCTTTTAATGTTCATTATTGTTTCTTAAAGTAATCAAAATATAAAAAAATAGAAGTTGGCATGTGGAGGACTTGTACATTAATTGGATCGTACGCGTCCACAATGATTGATAAGCAGTTTAAGATTATATTAAGAAATCTTGGATTCCGTATAAGACTTTTGGAACTAAAAATTACAAATTATATCCAATACATCTCATGTTTTGTATGTTTTAACGTGACTAAATTACTTCACTTATTTGATTGAAAGAAGTTTGTTTCTTTATAAACTAAAAGATTGTAGTATGATAATACACATTGTATGATTAGTTAAATTGTACTATAGGATGGCATATCACTACAGCAATAAGACCTTATGTGTTGTCATCACAATGTCAGTTTCTTGTAGTGTATCACAATCTTTAATTAGACGACTTTTCACACACTAATCTTTATAATATACAATGTTTTGATGATATAAACCAATATTTGTGTTTTATATGATAATTCAAATAATTGTAAAATTTAAAATTACAGTTTGTTACTTTTAGAAATAACCCTACTTATGAATGATCATAAGTTTCATTCTAAAAAATTTAAAATCTTGAATCACTTAAAGGTCTGTCCATGGTCGCCCATAACTAATTAAGAAAGAGTAGTACAAGTTTTGGACAAAAGGAGACAACGCTATGGTACAAGAAAAAATCAAAAGAGATATCGAAATTAAATTGCATGTGAGTGAATGCTTGATTTCTACAAGTTGTGGAAGTGGGGATTAAGGATTTTTTTTGGTATATTCTCACCTTATAAGTTATCAAATATGGCATCCATGTGCTTAGAAAATAATTCTGACAATAATTAAAACATGAAAAGAAAAATACACGTACGCGCGGATGGTGCTCTAGTATCCTAATATTATGATTTGATCCGTAGGTTTTAAAATTTGGGTTTTTTTATTATAAAAATAAAGGACAAGCTAAAAAGTATGAAAATAATTATTATCTTTTAGATTTTAAATATAATTGCCAAAAAAGTTCGATAATATAATAGTAAATAACTGAAATTTTAGATTCAGTGGCTAAAGGTATTTTAGTATTAACAATATTTTCAAGTTTCACCTTTATTTTTAAACGCCGGTAACTTTTACATACAATGTTAATTTTTAAATAAATTACATTATAAAAACAAACGTTATGTTAATCTTTAAAACGCTTATAAATTTGATAAATAAAAAATGAAATTTTTTCACGTTATTTCAGATTATTGTGTAATATTCGTCAGCTACTTTTGTAATATCATGTAATTATATAATATTCATCAGATTATTGTGGCTAAAATTGATAATTTTGTTATGCATTGTGTTTTCTAAAAATGATTATTTTTAAATAATACAATGCTGAAAATGTAATTTTTTTTACCTTTTTTCAGTTAATTGTATAATCCTAATAAGTTATTGTGTAAACCTCATCAAGCAGATCACTGTGTTTATTTCTAATCATCGAGTCTAGTGCTACTCATTGTGTTACTTATTGTGTCTAATGTTAACCATTATGTTTTTTAAAATTAGGATTTTCAAATAACATAATCCTGAAAATGTAATTTTTTTATGTTTTTTCTAGTTTATTATGTAAACCTAATAAGGTCATTGTGCAATTTTTGTCAAACAGTTCATTGTGTGTATTGTTAATTATCAAGTATAGTGTTAGTTATTGTGTTACCCATTGTATCTAATGTTAACTATTATATTATGCGTTGATGATAATTTTCAAATAACACCTTGCTGAAAATGTAATTATTTTTACGTTTTTCGATTCATTATGTATTTCTGATCATGTTATTGTATAATCCTTTTAGCTTATAATGTCTATTTGCTAATCATCGAGTCTAGTGCTGGTCAATTTGTTATCTATTGTGTCTAATGTTGATAGTTGTGTTATGCATTATGTTTTCTAAAATAATAATTTTCGAATAACATAATAATAAAAAATGTAAACTTTTTATGTTTCAAGTTCATTATGTATTACTAATCAGATAATTGTGTAATCCTCATTGATTCAGAATATTACACAATGACCTTACGAAATTACACAATAAGTTAAAATACGTTTGTTTTTTATATCAACATAATATGCGTTTTAAAGATTAAAAACTTCTTGTTTTTAAAAATAATATCGCACGTAAATGTTATTAATGTTTAAAAAAAGATGGAACTTAAGGAGGTGGAACATTTTTAATTTTGCCCCCACATAATTTTGATCAAAAGTACATGTGTCAATATCTTAGTGCTTCTTACACATTTCAGTTTTAAAAAACTTTGTACTTAAACATTTCCCTTAAAATATATATCTTTATACTCATTTTTCACACAAAATAACACATGTGATCATTTTTGCAAAAAGACATTGAAAATGTGTTAGTTTTAAGAAAAAAGATTCAAAAAATTTGTTGTTTGTTGAAAAAATAAAATATTAGTTAAATATTGACAAATAAATCTAATAGTTTTAGTGTCACATTAGTCATGGGCGAAGGATGTAAGGGGTAGGGGGCCTCCGTCTACCCTTTTTTTTTGTCAGTAGTGTTAATTTTCGGTTTGATAATGTAAATTTTTTTATATATATATTGAGTTCGCCCCCCTTAGAAAATTTAATTTCGCCCCTCGCGTGCCTTATAAGATTGCTCAAGCCCCGCCACTGACATTAGCATCACGTTCAGTACCACGTACATTGTGAGTTTCAATGCAACAATTACAGTAAATAAAACTAGTAAGTCTTAGTAAACAAATTCAAGAAATTGTTCTTTTAACATTTCGATAAAGAGATTCAGTACACAGATTCATTGCTAGGTTTAGTGCAAATTTCAGTAATTGAGAGTATTAAACTATTAATGATGTATTATGTATACCCTTTGCATGTTTAGTGATCATACTAATACCATTAACATCAATAACTATAGGTCAGTATTCTATTTTTAGTCGCAGCAACAATATCATTGACAAGTTCTAACATATTCTTGTATGTTGAGTAACGATCAATGTTTTTAGAACTAGATCGGACGTCGAACCGGACGTCTTACTAGTTTGGTGGTCGGACCGGTTTTAAAAACCGGATGACATCATAATAAATAAATAGATAAATAAATAAATAAATAAATAATTATATATATATATCTATACTTATTAATAAAACAATATCTTTAGTGCCACGTGTCGTTTTCTTACGCCTTCATTATTTTAGTTTCCCGCCTAAAAATGTATCTATCATTATTATTAGTTCTAATTCATTTGAATACAATTAACTATTACTATAATTACAAAGTGAGTTTTTTCCTTAAATAGTATATATAGAATATTTATTTACCATAATAGGTGTTTAAGGAAGTGTTTTTTTTCAATATAATGTTATTGATTAAATTAATTTCACTTTAAAATAATATTATTTCAAAATAATCAAGTACAAAGGTTAATAAAATTATAAAACCATTTGGTTTATATGTCGTAATTAAGAACATAAAGTTTTTCTAAAACATTTTGGTTTATTTTAATTCACTCAGACTTAATTTTAAATCATATTTTTACATAGAAACGTTCAATTTTTTTACTATAATTTTGTTTTAATTTCACATAAAAGTAGGCACATTTATTTTTTTATTCTTTTTAAAAATATGTATTTTTTAAATGTTTTTAAGTAGCTTAAAAGATATAATAAGAAAAACTACTTCTAACAAAAAAATGCATTCTTTAAAAATATTTTATATAAATATCATGACGAAACAAAAAAGTTAATGGTTTATTTTTATTTTATCTTACGAATTATAAGTGTAATCCTCAAATACCGATGCCATGTATGTTGCTAATAAACTTCCAGCAACAATTAGGGGAGAAACAAGTTAAAAACTCTACTTAAACTTATCTTAAACAAGCTTGAACTCATTTTACGACTCATTTAATAAATGGTTTTAAGCCCGAGCTTCATATGTCAAGATCGAGCCGGCTCGCAAGGCGAAACTAACGTTGCATGTATATGATGTATATTTTTGTCTTTTATGTATATACTTATATAAATGATTATTGCTATATATAAATTTATGTTTAAAACAATTATCTAATATATATTGTTATTTTAAAAAAATTACATAAACCATTAGCTTTATAAAAATATCTTTTCTATATAATAACAAGTATTCTATAAATAGACGCTAAAAAAATACAGATGAAAGAGTATTAATTTTTTTTTGAGAAAACGTTACTGAAAAGAAAACATTCATAAAAACAACTATAAAACATTTTTCAAAATCACGAGAGATGGTAAATTGGTTTTTATTTTATTGAACTTTATCTTTTTAATTTTATTTAAATAACATTAGTAAAAACATAAATAATTTTATCCAGTTATATTATGAATATGAAATTTTAACTTTTTAGTAAAAAATCCATTTTGGTAAATATTTTTTTAAAACATTTATTTTGTTAAATTAATTTTCTATCAATCTTATTTTGAAAAAAACTCATTACAAAGAATATTGTGATGGTTTCAAAATAAAAGTATAAAACCCTGAAAAAATTTACAAGTTATAGCTGATTGTTTTTTTCTCACTCGAGAACAAGTTGACTCTATACCAACAAACAGATAATATAATGAGTTTTTACACGTTGTATTACACTAAAATTGTGAATTAAAATGTGTTGGATTCTTGCTTATTCAAACAAGTAATTAAAGGATGGAATAATTCACTCTTCTTATGCAAAGGAGAAGAAACTTCATACGTGTCTTCTATTTCAAAACAATTTTATATATATTATCAATTCAAGGGTCTCAAATAATCAATTTAGGGTTTTGATTTTCTCAAATCATGATATCAATTTTCAAATAAAAAGATAAACCATTTCATATCGTTTTCAATGTACAAACATATCATGGTTTCGATTTACCTCAAAATCACATTATTTTTAAGTTCAACTCAACAATCGTTTTACGCCTTCATTGATCTATTTAATGGCATTCACACCCCAAGTTTTAAATCGCAAAAGCTCTTCTGCAAAGTCTCAATTCAATGCTCATATGTACAAATCTCGATTGCAACAGTAGTAGTGGTTCGTACGTTTAAGGATTTGGTTTTGATTTCAATATAAACTTTATTATTTTGGTTTTTTAACATCAATTTGACTAATTTATGTTTTTGTTTATGAAATCATGAAACTTTGATTTAGTTTTAATTGATGTAAGCATGAAAATGATTAATGTTTTTAGTCAACAAAAGGAGAAAATTACATAAATGGTCCATGTGGTTTAAACAAACTGCATGAAAGGCCCCTAAACTTTAAAAATCACAAAGATAGTCTAAACTTTTGTGTAATCATTGCATGTTTGGTACCTAACACCGATTCAATCTCTATGTTGCATTATCTCGAGTTACAAGTAGACATGAATTATAATTATTAATATTAGACAATGATGGTAAAATTACAAACAGAACGTCAAATATTGTATACAAAGAAGTTTGCAGATATGTATAGATGTTCTAATGTTCAATATAATTTGATTACTATCTAAAGTTCTTATTTATAAGTTAATTTAATTTCATATTATATATTATTTAGACTTATAATCATTGCTAAAGAAAAATTGCTAATATTATACATACATGATTTTAAAAAATTAAACACAAAAATCGATAGAGAAAGTATTAACAATAATATAATGACTTACGAACTTTTTTAATTAAAAATAAATTTTAATGATTGAACCCGTGTATTACACGGGTCTTTAGTCTAGTATATATATATATATATATATATATATTGTTCTGAAAATTAGTAGAAGTATAAATCCAAGTCAAAACACTATTATATTAAACATTAAAATTTTATAACTTCAACAAATAAACATAAATTATACGTACATATAAACAAGTTAAGATCAACCAAATCATTTATAATAGAATGGTTATTCAACCACTTTATACCAAATCAGATTAAGCAGCCAAATGCCACTGCCAAGAGCTGCAATTAGGGAAGATTAGTAAGGAGGAGGAAGATTAGGGGAGGGTTGACGTCGATTGCCGCGAGCTGCAATTAGGGGAGGGTGGAAGGGTGTAACGCCCGGTTATTTTCCTTTAAAGCCAAAGAAAAAAGAAAAAGAAAGAAAAGAAATAAAGCCCAAGTCGAGGGACCAATCTTGCTAAAACGGGAAAAAACTATGGAAGAGGGGGTGCATAAGGGCTTGGCTGCCCATTCCCTCTCCCACACACCCTTTCATTCGGTTCTAGAGAGGGAGAAGGAGAGAAAGAGCAAAAGTTCAGGTTTTTTAAGGATTCAAGGTGCAAAAGTCGAGGTTTAGCGAGTTTGTGTGAAGCTTTACTCGTAGAGGTCGTTAATGTGAGTTCTAGGACCCCTCTTTTACACGTTTTCAACTGATTTGGGGCTGGAACACATATAAAAATCGTTTTTGAAGGGTTGGGTGTTGAACCCGTATGTATGTGTATGTGTGCGTTTCCGGTGGGGTTTGATTTCGGGCTTGGTTGTGCTTGAATGGTGTTGTGATATGTGTTTCTAAGGTTTAGGATGATTGATTTGAGCTTAGAACAGGTTTGAGAGGGTTTGGAGGCCGAAAATGTTCGGGGTGGATTGCATTCTGCATCAGCTAGGGCTCATGCGACTGGAGATCCATGCGTCCGAATGGCATGCGACTGGAGGCCATATGGCCGAAAGGCATGCGACTGAGGTCCATGCGCATGGGTGCCATGCGACTGAGGTCCATGCGCATGGGTGCCATGCGACTGAGGTTCATACGCATGGAAGTCATGCGACTGAAGTTCATGTGCCTGTAAGGCATGCGATTGAAGGTTATGCGACTGAAGGCCATACGTCCGAATGGTCATGCGACTGAAGGTCACACGACTGAAAGTCATGCGACTGAAGGCTATGCGACTGAGGGTCCATACGCCTAAGTGTTCATGCGTATGGAGGCTCTCCATACGCATAGGTGTCCATTCGCCCATAGTGTCCATACGCCTAAGTGTCCTCATGCGCCTAGAATGGCCATGCGACTGAGCGGTGTCCATACGCCCAAATAGGGCTCATATACCTGGAAGAACTTAGTTTATTATCTGATTCTCAAGAGAAAAGGGTAAATGTAGGCTTTGACTTGGAAGATTCCCGGGGGTTATGTAAGTAGACTTTTGGGGTCATAGATGATATGTTGGGCATGTATGATGCATGGTTGTAAAACTCGTTCGAGGAGCCCGAGTACTCCCTGAGTAATCGCAACTCGTCAGTCTATCGAGTTGCCTAGTACTCCCCGATTAGGCCGAGTACTTGACGAGTCATCCCTAGTTGAGACCGAGTACTCCCCAATTAAGGCCGAGTACTCGCTACTCCCCAGTTGACCGAGTTGGCACCGAGTAGTGACTTTTGCAACCATGGTATGATGTATGATTGATGCTTATGCATGATGGTATGTATTTGGTAGGTTATGTATGTATGATGGTGCCTTGTATGGTGATGTTGTATGTTTATATTCATGTTCCTTGTTATGTATGATTATTTCCGTGACTTTACGTTGAATGTTAATGAATGAAATGAAAAGTATTATGTAACGTAAAGTGGAAGATAATGAAAAGAGAAACGTAATGAAAGAATGCATGCATTAATGAATGAACGAAAGTAAGAAAGGCTTGCAAGCAAATGTATGGAGGTTCACACCCAATGCGGGGTGTTAGCCCAACCGTGTGCGGGTTAGCTACCCCATGAGGATGCACACTGGGGCTTAATCCGTGTGATTAAGCATATGTATGGAGGTTCACACCCAATGAGGGGTGTCAGCTCAACTGTGTGCGGGTTAAATACCCCATGAGGAAGCATACAGGGGTTCAATCTTTGTGATTGATCATATGTATGGGGTCCTTGTCGCTTAACCCTAGATGAATTGCTTGGTGCTCTAGAGGGGGGTTAAGCACATGACAGGACCTAGATGGAAACGAAAGATAATAAAAATACGAAATGAACGATGATGAAGATAATAACTATTATCTATGTGTACGTAAGATGTGTGATCACGTTCTAAAACCTGGTATGGTTTGAAAGAAAGTAAAGGACGGTTTTAAACAAAAGATAACGTATGTTTTATATTAAAACTAGAACTCACTCAGAAACGCTGACTTTTATGTGTTTCCAGTTGGCAGGTGAGCATTGCTGAGGATGGCGCGGGACAGCTACTCGGCTCATTTTGAATGGCATCCATATTTATAATGTTTTTGTGATGTAATGCTACTATTATTTTGTAACTTGATAACGATGTATTATTTTGCGAAAGCTTTTATGATGAAATGGAATTTTGTTTTAATGTTTCTGCTGCGATGTTTCTTCAAGTTAATGAAATTATATATTTTATGTGCAATGATTTACCAACTGTAAGCGTCCCGGGAACGGGGCCTTACAAAGGGAGCCGACTGCGGTGGAGGTCGGAGGGGAGCCGATTGCGGTGGAGGCCGGAGGGGAGCCGACTGCGGTGGAGGGGCCGACTACGGTGGAGGGGCCGACTACGGTGGAGGCCGGAGGGGACTGGAGAGGCAAGCCGGAGGAGTTGCGAAGTGGGAATGACCAAATGAGGACCTGCTTTTGCCATTTAGGGTTTAACATGGTAGGTATAAAAAAAAGAGGGGTACTGGCCGAACCGACGATTCGCAAAAACCAGTCTAACCGGCGATTCGAGTTAACTCGGCCAGTTCATCGCCAACCAAACGAACAACACTAGATCGGATCGGCCACTGGGCCGAATGGCGGTCCGACCGGTCGGACTGGCCGGTCCGATCCGACCCTAAGAACACTGGTAACGATCGTTAATACCAACAATAGTATCAATTATTTAGTAAATAGATTTAATAAAGAAATTTAGTTTCATGTTTATTGACACAAAATAACTAATTTAGATCTCCATATCATAGGTAGAGGAAATCAAAATATTTACTAATGAAGTTTTTAGAATTCTATATCCCATCAACGTAAACCTTAATTTCAACTTACTTAGCTGTTTACATCGTTTTATTGAGAAATTGTTTGAAAAAATGTTGTAAAATCATTTTGAGGTCGTGTTCTTTTGTTGACGTCGTGTTCTTCTGTCATTGCCCTTCTTTAGTCGATGAACATTTATTTGAAAATCATCATATGTGAGAAAGCTAGAGAGATGTGCTTATCATTATATGAGTTAAAAACTATTATTTATTATGTATAACAGAAGCAGGTCCTGAGATTTCACGTGTCAAAAGATTATTAAGCGTTTTTTATTTTTAAAATCCAGTTCTCTCACCTAATAAATGATAATATTATATATACTTATTACATTAAACATTTTCAAATTAAAAAAAATATATATTATAAGAATTGAAACTTAGATTTTTTAGTTAATAATACACTTTTAAAATATGTATAAGATACAAAACTTTTCTGGAACAAAAATCCTTTTTAAAAATATGAACTATTATAAAACTGTTTCTTTTTAAGTTTTTTAAGGATGATTCTTTAAAAAATGTTTTAGAAAACATTAAAAGCATAATCTTATAAAACCAAAGTTTTAAATGATATTATTATTGTTTTTATACAAAGTTTATACTTATACGTAACTCAATCATATGTTATTTAAAAATATTATTTTATAATTTTTAAATTTTATATTGCAAACTATTAAATATTTTATTTATTCAACATATTTATTATACAGGGTATTATACTATTCTTTTATATATAATAAAAAAATAAGTTAGTCACTTATCAACATATTAAACTACAATTGCCACATGTCAAAATTTTAAATCAAATGTGTTGTTTGGCAACATCTTTTTTATTTTGAAATATTGATTTATTTTTATGAATATATTAAATTAGAAAAAGTCAATGCGGACACAATAAAGTTATAGATTTCCTTCTAATTTATATAAAAGATCCATCACAAGTATGACATCTATTTATTTATACGAGAATGTCGTGTCGACAGTGGAGTCTAGAACAAAATGACTCGCGTAGACAGCTGACTTCTTTTCAATAAAAAAAAATAGCCCAGCTGACTAACCAATCTTAGAAAGAAGATAGGCTGACAAATTAGAGACATGCCACCATGGTCCCAACCTTACCAGCATCGGGGTTGTAGTAATCAATAAAACCCTAAAACCAACTTTCTTTCTTTTTTTGACAAAATCAACCAAGCCTAATCGGTCACGACATGTTGTTAATATTGATTAAGTTAAAGGGACTTTCAATTACTGAATCCATCCAAAAACCTAATCCCTCATCCTTATAATAAAATCAATATGATTATGGTTTTTAAAAATATTGATTATTTATATGATTTTATGTCTGTCTCCTACTGATGTATCTTACTTATTTAATTACAATTTTCATTGTAGGTGTTTGTTTATCATAATCAGTGTTGTAAATCTCAGCCTAGGCTGCTGAGTACTCGGCGAGTACTCAAAACTCGAAAGTGTGCTGAGACGCTTTTCTTCAACTCGGTTAATCTTACTCGGAATTGGTCTAACTCGATGCAACTCGGCCTTACTCTGTCTGACTCGGCCCAACTCGTACTTACTCGGTCCAACTCGATCTAATCGGTCCAACTCAGGTCAACTCGGTACAAACTCGGATTTTTGCTGTATTTTCACCAATTTTCGCTATTTTTCACCGATTCTTGTTGTATTTTTTTCTGTTTTTCAATAATTTAAATTTAAATATAAGTATTAAAAGAATATAATTTTTTAAAATACTATAGTATATGAACACATTCTTTTTATATATATTGATTTTTATGTATTATGTTATAAATATTTGTAAACTCATTATATTTGACATGTATATATAATTTTTTAAAAACTAATTTCTTTTTAATTTACTATGTCCGAGTACTTCCTGAGTACTCTCTAACTAGGCCGAGTACTTGCAACTCCTTAGTCGACAAATCTGGCAGAGCCTTGCGAATTTTGCAACTATGATCATAATTAACTAAAGCGCTAACATTATATTACTTAGTTAAGCAACTTTTCGCGCTAAGCGCTTACTTTTTTTGTCTGGGTGGAAGTTGGTGGAGTGGTTTGCTTAACCATATACATGAAATTCGGGGCTTTATCACACGCAAATCTTTCTATCGAGAAAGCCTCGCTTATACAATTCAAAGGGCTGATTATTTAGAACCTTGCTCATAAATTAAGCAAGAAAGTGTTGGTGGGATCGACAAGATGATGATGAGTATATAAATCAATAAAGAAAAAATGGCAACTTAACTAGGCTATTATACCCTTTTGTTTATGGTGTGTTTTCTTTTCGACCGGTTCTATAAGTAGTTGTGGGAGGGTTGCGCACCCCTTTTTCTGCTTCTAGCTTGAGTTCTTAATACCTGAAGGGAAAGACTCTTTGACCATATTAACGGCTTAAGCAAGACCGTGGGTGCTTACACGATGAAAGTAATTTGGCCAAGCTAGAGGATTTTCCATCGATTATTACTCAAGAACATAAGAAACTGAAATCGCTTAAAAAGATAAATCATTACCGGTAGAAGGTACCATAATCTCACAGACATAATTTCCTGCATTTCATATAGAGAAAACTATCAAACCTACTACACATACATGTTAAGATGGAGTTGGAATGCTTGAGATGAAACCCTTAGGACTCAAGGTAAAGAAGATAACATTTCTACTTTAACATAAAAAAATCCAAGACGTGGTGAAAACTCACCCCATCAAATAGAAAAGCATAATCATGTACTTATGAAATTTGAATTATTTTGATTTATATTTTGCATTTAGAAAGTATGTGAATAGAGAAATAATAAATTCAAACTCCTAGATTTTATCGTGATTTGTTTTTGGGAAATAAATATGTTATACAATATAAGGTTTAGTAAACCCATGTGTTACACAGGTAAAATAAATAAAAATATTAATATAATAAAATTTACTAATTATAAAATGGTATTCTAAGATTTAATATGACTGAAATTACTTATGAAAACGACTATAAGTTATAAAACAATAATAGCAACTTTTTAAAATTTTGTTTTTAATTTTTTTTAAAAAAATAAATATCTTGTTCTATAATAAATCGTATAAAAATATCATTTTAAAATTTTTTTATTATAACTTCCAAATTTAATTATTTTGGTTTTAAAAGACTTTTTAAAGATACCAAAATTAAAATAGTCGTATTTAAAAAAAAGTTTTATGCTTTAGAAAAAAATTTGTTTTATAAAAAAGTTATTTATTTAGAAAGAGCATTAATAAATAGATATCTTTATTAATTTGTTAAATCTAAAAAAATGTTTAATTATATTTTTAGTAATTAAGTTAATCATTTAATAGGAGATAGAGGCGGGAAAATTTTGGTGAAGATGATTGTGGTTCTGTCACGTGTAATCTGAATATACTTTTTTATTAGAGTAGGAAGATTCGAATTAGTTACATTATAATTTAATTCAGAATATATACACACGATGATTTTAAATAGATGTTATAATAAACTTTTTTTTTTTAATTTTGAACAAATTACCGTGTTTTTAGAGATTAGGCTTCCAATGCTAAATCTTATGAACGATAACCCTACAATTTTGGTTAGCATGTTTCTTTAACTTACATAATTTTGTTATAACATTATTTCAATTTTGTGTTTTAATAAGTTTTTTACTTTGATCTTACATATTCATAACATAAATATGCATACATAACCTTGAAAATTCATCATTTTTAATCAACATGTACTAAGGATTTAAAATGGCATAAAATATTTACCTTTTATTTTTGTTTATTTTTGTTTTTTTTTTGTGTTTTTTTTGCTTTCAAATTTTTCATTTTGTTTTTGTTTAAATTAAATTTTTTATTGAATAGGTACTTTTATATAAATTGAAAGTTAATCATTTTGTATTCATTCTTTTTATTTACCCAATGTTCAAAACTTTTATCTATTTAATAAAATGAGTTATGTTTATTTCCTATTTATATAACTCGATAATAATTATAATATACACAAAAAGAAGATGATCAAGTTTTCTAGTATTTCTATTACTAGATTTAGTAAACCCGTGTATTACATGAGTTGAATAAATAATATATTAAATAGAATAAAAATTAGTAATTATAAAACGATATACAAAGACATGAAATGATTGGAATTACGTATAATAATAAATATAAGTAATAAAATAATAATATGAACTTTTTAATTTTTTTTTGTTTTTTTAAAGATATAGTAAACATTTTGTTTCAAAATAACGTTTTAAAAAATTTTCATTTTATAAATTTTCTTACTATAACTTTCTATTTTAATACTTTTTAATAAAAATTTTACTTTAAAAAAACCAATTTTAAAGAATTACGTAAAAATAGTTTGATTTTTAAAAAAATATTTTTATAAAAAACTATTTCTATTAAAATAACATCAATAAAAAGATCTTTTTTAAATTCATTAAAAAACTAATTATAATTATAATGTAAAAGTAAATAAATAATATTATAGTGGTACTAGGGACACCGCATGTGTTTTCTAAGAGAAACCGGACCAAACCGTCACGTTTTGGCCAAAATGTTAGGGTTTGAAAACCTAGAGGTGACGGCTAGGTCAAAGTGTCATGTATAGACTGACTCCTGACCAAAGTACACTGATAAAAATATACGGTTCTGAAACAAAAGATCACGGTTTGCCCTAACCATGACGGTTAAGGTACGAGGTAAGTACCACTTTGAACCGTCACGGTTTGGCCTACCCGTGATGGTTTCTTGTCCATTTCATGGTATATGCACAACACATTCATGTATTTTTTTGTAAAAATATTTATTTTTTATAAAAAAGTATAAAATCCTATATTTAAAACCATACATAGTTATAACATAAAAGTAAACGCTCTACTATAGATATTAATATTATAAAAAAAGTATAGAATACCAACACAAAATCAAAAATTAACATCTATAGTAATCTATTTTATTCAAAAAGTTGTATGGTTTTGAGTATAGTATTCTATACTTTTTTATAATATTAATATCTATAGTATAGTTTTACGTTTGTGTTATAACTATGTATGGTTTTGAGTATAATATTCTACTTTTCTTTTATAAAAAAATCAATATTTTTATAAAAAACATGAATGTGTTGTGCATATACCATGAAATGGGCGAGAAACCGTCACGGTTTAGCCTAACCATGACAGTTCAAAGTGGTACTTACCTCGTACCTTAACCGTCACGGTTAGGACAAACTGTGACCTTTTGTTTCAGAACCGTACATTTTTATCAGTGTACTTTTGTCAGCAGTCAGTCTATACGTGACACTTTGACCTAGCCCTCACCTCTAGGTTTTCAAACCGTGACATTTTGGCCAAAACGTGAGTGTTTGGTCCGGTTTCTCCCAAATTCCTTACTATGCGCCTAAAATTTCTCTAATATTATTAGTAATTAATGTAGGTATTTAATAGGAGAGAGAAACGAAAAAAGTTTGATGAGAATGAATGTTATGCTAACACGTGACACCACTATTTACCCTTTTATTAGAGTAGAAAGATTTTTATTTACATTTTAAGTCGTAAATGAATGTAAAGATTTAAACATTATTTTAACAAACCTACATTTCCTCTTTAATTATTATTTTTATCTAAATATCAATTACAAAATCGTATGTGTGTGTATATATGTATTGTGTGTGTATATATAAATACCATTTTTGTAGAGATTTGTAAACAATAATTGTACCCATTTATGTTTTATATTAAATGCAACTTACTTCTTATCATAATTATTTAATATTTATATTCTTATATATTATATATTACTAATTATTAATTAATATGTTTTATATTTAATTGTTTAAATCCGTGTAACACACGTGTCGTTATACAAGTAATAATATAAAATGCAGAAGTATCGTCATACAAGTAATCATATAAATACAGAAATGATTTTTGTACAACTAGTTCCCATTGTAGACACCACATCTATCTATGTTAAAGAGTGACGGTGAAAAATCGCAAGAGAATGTTTCTCCCACAGTCGATGACCAAACCTCTACTTTAAACTGTTTTAAAGCACATCCATTCACATTATACATGGTTTTATCATTTAATGTGTTAAAAAGATAGCGTGAGACTGGGTTTTTCCCTCTTTTTCATCTAAGATTGGTCAATGGGGAATGTTTTTGCTATGTTTAATATATATGTAACGTTCCATGAAATGGGATTAACATATTCCGTTTTGTCATGCAAACCCTTAACTATTAATATCTGCTATTTGGCAATTTATTATTGACATGAGATTTTCTTTTTCATGGAAAAATGTTTAAAAAGGATTTACGAAAGTACGCGGGATTTTTAAAAAATGTTAGCCATACTTCTCACATATATTGTATTCTTGATATATTTAGATTAATATTAAAAATGCAACTTAATAACTCATAATTATTTTGAACTTTGATAATGTTTTCTTTTATCCCACTTCGATGGCTTTTCAAAATTTTCTTCTTATTTTGAACTTTTCACAAGGTGTCGTCCTTTCAACTGATTGTTCCGTAAAATGTACCAATTCATTTATATTTATAATCATATCATATGTAAAACTTTATGCATGATCGTCACATTTTCTAAATTTTTATTTCATCTTCAATATTATTATTTTTGTTTATAACTTTTGAGAAAACATAACAGAATATGTTTAATTCGTCATAATAGACTTATATAACATGGCTCAGAACACATCTCACTTTCTTTAGTGGCCATATATAACATACTATCTTGTCTTTGTTTTTCAATTCTTTCCCTTCATTTATCTTTGTCCAGCGTTCTTCAAGATCTTTTATCTAATGATTTAGGAACATTTTTTAGTAACGGTTGGGTTAACACGGATTAGTCAAACCAATGCGGGTAACAGTAACCACCAATGCGGATGGTCTATATTTCATCCGCATTCGGTTACTTGGGCGGGATAAGTTGTCAATGTGGATAGGAACAAAAGTTGACAACAGTCCACCATATACGACTAGTCGATCAACTAATACAGGTGGACTATGTGTTCATCCGCATTAGTTGCAATTAGAAACTTTCATGGGAAATACAATAACTATTATAAATACGGGTGTAAGCAAACTAATACGGATAACTATATGCCATATGTATTACTCACAATTAGAACATTAAGAGGCAAATGCAGGTACTATCATTGAATATAGTTGACTAAGATCATCTCCATGGATACCAATGTGGACCAACTATACACATCCACATTTGTTTATTTAGTAAAAAGTAGTACTTATGCGGATGACTGTCCTGTGAAAGCAGGTTTAATTAATGATTCACCCGCATTTAACTTTATACTTTTCCATATTATGATCATGCTTACCATTAGAATCATGTAACCCACTGTTTCTCGTACCAATAAAACATGTAAATATGTTAACATTCACCTTTTAAATCCTTTAACATTTAACAAAACTTTCATGGTATGCATACTAGCCCCAAAATACATAAAAACGTAAAAGTGAGGATGTAGCTAGAATTCACCTTTGCATGTAGACTCGATGAAACCCTTTCCAGTTTCCACTCCTTAAACTAGCCCCCTATTCCTTTCCTTTTATTGGGTTTATACAAACTACGATATTACAATTGCTAATCATCGAGTGTAGTGCTTGTTATTGTATCTAATGTTAACCATTGTGTTATCTATTGTATTTTTTAAAATGATAATTTTCAAATAACAAAATATTGAAAATGTAAATTTTATATATATCTAGTTCATTATGTAATGTTTATTAGATAATTGTGTAATAGTAATCAATTCAAAAGATTAAAAATTACTCGACGAAACTACATAATTAGTTAAAAAAGTGTAAAAAAACTTTAACTATATCAACATTAAATGTGTTTTAAATATAAAAGATATGTGTTTTTATGGTGTAATTTTTTGAGAAAAAAATATGTCGTATGTAAAATTTACTACTCTTTATATAACAAAAGTGAAACTTAAAAAGTGGAACATTACCACTTTTATACTCAACCTAATTTTGATAAGAAATACATATGTTAACATTTTAATTCTTTTTACACTCTCTAGTTTTTCAAGATCTTGTAGTTGAACCTTTCACTTGTCTATAAATTAAGCTTACGATAGTAAAATTTTAATACATTATGTAAGAATTATAAACTAGAATTCGTGAAGATGAACATAGAAAATATATTCTCTAGCACCTAATACCAAATACATCAATTAAAAACATAGTAAGAGTTTAAAATAATTTTGTCAACACATTATACATATTGTATTATTTGAGCCAAGTGACGCTCTTTTTGTACTTTATGAAAACATTTTGGTCACTTATTATGAGTTTTAATATACAAAGTATAGATGTATTATTGCTTAGTTAAGATAAAGATAACTTTGGATCGACCATATATTTCTCATCTATTTTAAGGTTATTAATTATCTTGTTTTCTTAATTATTAAATAGTAAGTTGATTATTTTTAATCAATTTCAAGTATCTAATTAAGAAATTGCCGAGTCAAACTAATCAAAATATTTACGACGTGCACCGTACATCAATATGATAAATAGCGTCATTTAAAAAAACGAACAAAGACCCATGTTAGGTATTCACATGGAGGCCCATAACATACTTAAACCATATTCTTTATATATTTCCAGCTATAATTTGGCATCCTATGCCAAAACACTATAAATACATTCATGAACATTGTTATAACACTAATTCTAAACGCCTTGTTTGAAGCACAAGAACAAATAGTTCAAACTATCACCTTCCTTTCATTCGCACATTCGGTTTGTCAAGAAATGGGCATCATTCGGTTTCCTTCGTTGAGCAGCAAAACGAAAAACTTTAGCAAATTGCAAGCACTTTGCAACCGAAACAAGTTGGATGTACCTAAAGGTTATTTGGCTGTCTATGTTGGCGAACTTCAAAAGACTCGATTTGTGGTTCCTCTATCTTTCCTTGAACATCCTCTATTTCAAGATTTGCTACGCCAGTCTGAGGAAGAGTTCGGGTTTGATCATCCTATGGGAGGTCTAACTATTCGTTGTCGTGAGGATGTTTTCACTGATCTAATCTCTAGATTGGATGTTTCATGATACAAAATGTTGGAAGTACATTTTCAATGCCATTTTAGATAGAGAGAGAGCTTATAAACAATGTAAAAATCCCCGGCGAACATTTTTTTTAGTTAAGGGGCTTCATCATTTGGTACAATTATATAGGTGTTTATGTTATCATAAGTTGTTGAAAGAATAGAGTTCCATTTTTGAGCAACATCGGTTCACTTTGTTAATCACCTACCTCCAAATTTTACATCATACATATGTCATATTTCTATTCATGTGTGTATATATACATGTATAAAATCGCAAATTCGCACTGAGCTAATATCCACATTCTTATGTTTCAATAATTACGTACCTAAACAAGAATCTTTTAGTGTCACGCACGCAAGCGCGCTAAAATCTAATCCTAATCGAATAATGAATAAAACAACTTCGTAATTGAGATGCAAGATTTGTTACCTTATGCAGTTAAATTCGTTATTTGTAGTTTAGTTCATCAAATTATGTATCTTAAATAAATAAAGTTTTGAGTGTAGTCTTCTTTTTTAAAACAGTTAATGTCCAATTTCTCTTTCTTCTCAATCAGATAAAGAAATACAAGGGGAAAACAGACGTACGTTAAACGTGGTAAAATATAGAATCTTAAGTCTAATGATATTATCTTCTAAACACGAACATACACTCTTTACTTTCTGTCTACGTTACTTTTAAAATTATCATTTTTATAACGGCCAACGCCATGCCATTTTAAATGTTGTATCATACGTACATATGACCATCAGTGATAATAAAAAGGATATATTTTATTAGTATAAATAATCTTTGAGGCAGAAAACATTGAAATTAGAAGCCTAACTGGGGACACGTGGAAACTAGATTTTAATTATCATTTGTTTCAAATCCAAGAATCCTCAATGTTTATTTTCTTTAACCATTTGTTTCTTTAATATATTTACATTAATTTACTTTGGTGGTTATTTCCATTTTAGTTTACTTGGCTGCATTAATTATTCCCCAATTAAAATTAGAAATGTTTCAAAAAAAAATCCTATGTCATACCCCACACAAATTAATCTTGCCCCAATAAATTATGCCCTACGGCTATAAAAAATTCATACATCTGGCACTATGTGTAAATATGATCACAAAAAAGAAGTGAAAACGACAAACTGACTAAACAGAAAAAGAGTTGCGTGAAATAGTTTTGCCAATACAAATGCAACTATTTTGTAAATATGATCACAAAAAGAAGTGAAAACGACAAACTGACTAAACAGAAAAAGAGTTGCGTTAAATAGTTTGACAAACTGACGAGTTTATGTAATCTCAACCTCGTATTCGATTTGAAAACTGTGTCTCATATCCAGCTTGGGTATGTATCGAGTATTTACCCGTCGGGTATCGGGTATACCTGTTAATTTAATAAAACATATCCGTCGGGTATCATAGCGGTTACATGTTGAAGTTAAAATTTTTTTCTCTATACTCTCTGCCATCTTAATGAGTATGTTAATCTTGTTTCATGAGATTGATTTATATTTGTTTGTTGATCATATTGCACATATGTGTTTCTGTATTAGGATTTGAAAAATAAATATCATATACACACAATAAAAATGTGTAGTATAAAAAAAGGAACTAAACTTTGATAATAATATAACTTAATTAAATTAACTAAACAGAAATACGATGCACTTGAATTACATATATTATTTTGAATATAATCGGGTAAATAGATATGTTTAATCGGGTCGGATAAACGAGTATATCATGTAATTTCATACCCGTTCATACCCACAGAAAAAATTAATATAAATCACATGCCCGTTTTCATACCCGCTTACCCCGGCCGTATACCCGTCCCAAAGCTCGTGTTTAGGTTATTTTTATCAAGCTCCAGTTTGACTGCTATACCTTGACTACTGGTATCTCTTTTTAAGCCATGTGTTATGGTAACATTTCATTATTAATTTTTTACTTTCCTCTTAAGTAATGGATTTGACTTCTACTCTTACATGTGGTGCTTCGAACAACTTCTGTAACACTTGCAACTACTCTAATATACCAATCATTAACTGAAAAAGAACAGATCACATTTCATGGATCCTCATGAAATCCAAGTCAATTCAAATCTTGAAGTAACTAACGTAATGAATGCTCCTCAAATAAAGTGCCTGCATTATATCTTGGATGAAGATACGCTACAACTCAAAAGTCCTACTCCTTGCATGTGACCTTCTGAATGAGGACTACTGGAAATTAGCAGTTGCCAACAGAACTTCATTATCCTTCCAAATAATAAGTACAATAATTTTCATTTTATATGATCTTAAAAAACTTTCAGTATTCCCACTTGGACAAGGAATCCAATCAATTTATTTTTCTTCCAATTATAGTCAATGTAGAACATATGACTTGGTAAAAGATAACGGAATCCAAGGTTTGAATTTTGTATTTCTAAAACATACTATTGGAAATATGGTATCCAGGGTTTAGTATGGTAGCCTACAGGTCCATTTATATAACTTTTTGAGTGAAATTGATCGCTAAGTCTTTTAAAATCTTACATGTTAGCCGAGTTATCTGAGACTCTCTACACTTCTGTTGCCCCACTGACAAACTGTCGCCACCGTGTCCAAACCTTATACACCTATTGCCGCCCTGTCCATTCTCATTCATTTATATTTGAGTTCCATTTCTCGTTTTTATTCCTTGTTCAAAATAAGATCCGTCTCGATTCTAGAATATTTCAACCATTATTTTTAAACAGTTTTTAATATCTTACACATATAACCTATATTCTTTGTAAGAACGTTAAAGGTTGGGGTTGTTTGTTAAGTTAATTATGTATTATAAAGAGCACTCATAATGTAGATAATAAACTTCTTTTATTTTTTATATGCGTGGTCTAATCATAAATGATGGACACGTGATGAGGAGCCTGAAAGGGGTGTTATGATTAAGTATGGCTGGTAATGGTTTGATATCTAAAGCAATTTGACACCCTAAACATTAATGGCTCCGCAGGTGACCTGATATCAAACTGTAACCATGTACAACTAAAAATATTGACATCCTATGAAACTAGCATTGTTAATCTTAAATTAATATGTTCATGCTTGATTATGAAAATGATTTGGTCTAATAAAATTTATTCACCAACCTATCGATGATATTAAGATTTTAACCTTTTATAGTAAAGAATGACTGAATGTGACTTAAATCTTACCACAATATAAACTCTATGGGTGTATCTATCGTTGTACCTGAGTTATGCAAGCGGGAAGGAGAGATGGACACATCTTGTGACAACCCTAGATTTAGAAATTTTATACACTAAGTTCATTCAAATATTTTAAGCTACACCTAGGTTAATATTTTTATACATACATACACGTATGCATGCTTTCATTTTGTTTACACAAGTATGTTGTTCACTTATATATATGTGTATACGTATGCATGGCCGCATGCATACACACCCTTTTACGTGTGCATGTACCATCTTTTGCTAAGAAACATGTGCACATCACATGAATATAAGTATTGATCATTGCATGCTTGCATGCAAATACAAGAGGCTACGTATGCATGAATCCATAAACATAATTCCTTGATACAAAACTACAATACATCAACAATACAATAATAAACAAACCAAATACAACCCAACCAAACATCATAAACATAAGTTAACATCAAAAGAAACTTGACATCAAAACAAACCTAAACAAATCCCCTACACCTAAAACCCAAACCAAAGTACCATTTAAGATCAAGAACCAACCCGGTTAACACCCCTTGAACACTCGGTTAATACCCTTAAGCACCGAATTAGCCAACCAAATATCTAGAACCATCTTGTAATGATTGTTTGGTGACTCATGCATTCCTCCATTCGACACCTAGCCATCGGGACACCAAGGGTATCCACAAACCGCCACCTCTCAACTCTAAAGAGCAAACTAAGCATTCCTAGTTACACCACATAACTCTAGGAAGTAGGCTTAATAATGACTAGCTCCACTACTTGAAGGAGCGGCCGAAGGAACCATTAGAAACACACCAAAACTCTCGGCTATTCTAACCACAACCGTATACCACCTTCATTCGGACACCTTTAATCACACAACTCCCGAACACCACCACCGTAAGCCATAAACCACTCCCTCAATCCTCTCGGTCACCACCTCTCCAATCAAATACCATCATCAACTTCACTCGGTCATACACTCTCGGACACACGGCAGCAACATCCAAGCCTCGTGGAAGCATCATCTCCCGAAAGACTATCAAGAACACCAAAACCAAGCAAGCTTAGACCATCCTCACCTTCTTCTCACACTCTCCTTCTGTCAAAATCAAGGTTCTAACTCCTAAAACCTTGCTTGATTAAGATTATGGAAACTAAACATGTGTTAAATAAAGCACATGTGATTAACCCTTTTGGTTAAAACAAAGTTCTTATAGAAACATATACAAAATCAAACCTATTTTTCAGAACAAAAAGAAAGGTTTTAAGAATCTGGAAAAATAAAACAAAACTTAAAAATCAAAGTTTTAGCAAGAAATTATCAACAAAAGGGTTAAAAATCTAGTCATAGTTTGTTAAAATTAATTCTGCATATTAAATAACTGTGATTGTGGGAACAAATATTAAAAATATATTTAGAATATTAGGAAATAGAACTCTGCAAAATTTGGTACCATTCCTATAAGTTAGTTAATTTATATGCAATATTTAAGGATATAAAGAGAAAAATTAGATCAGAAGAACCGACCCTAGTAAATGTATAGAAATATTATATACTCACTATTAGAAATTATAGAATCCACTGGAAAAATCTCGTGACCTAACTCAAAATATTATCTGAAATATTAATTTTTAACTATTCTGTCAACTAAAAATCGGGAAAAATACTTAAAATATGAAATAAATTATGGGAAATTTATAGAAAATATAAGAATAGAAATAGAACAGTCTGTGTAAAAATTAGAATTTTTAAGCATGATCTGATATTTTTAGCAAATAAGAGTAGAATAGAAAAAATTATAAAATAATAACTCTGCTATGATTTAAAACATGAGAAAATTTTGGGAAACCATACGAATTATAACTGTTAATCTGACAAAATTTGACTAAGTTTAGAGGCCCGAAGGTATTTCTAAAGAATTATTTGAATAATGTAAAAATAATAAGAATTAGCCTGAAAATAATTTAAATATGAAATTTTAGTATATTTTATCTAACACTAAGATACATCTACTGTAAAAATTTCGGAATTTATACAAAAACCTAACTTATGAAATAAGTTCTTCAATCTGAGGTACTAAAAATGTTAAAGAAAAATATATTTTCTAAACTATAAATATTTTTCTTGTTTATAAGTTACCATTTGGAGTAAATGTGAGTTTCATGGCCCATTTTGTTTTATAAAGTTTTGGAGAAAAAGCATACTAATTGATGCATTATTTTCTGAAATTTATGTTACAACCATTAATTCGGATGTGGAACCGTTATATAATATTGGTAGCGCTACTTAGGAAAATATTTCCTGCACCAATGGGATGAGTATTGTGATGCTATATTATCTGATTTATGAAATGTGTTATGACAGATATGAATGATCTGATTGCTATGTAAGGTTTGGTGTATATGATGCATCAATATTACATGTTTGATAAACCTGTGAAGCTCACCAACTTTATGTTGACTGTTTTGGGTATGCTTTTTCAGGAATTCACCATGACTAACAGCTTAATGTTCTCCTTTGATGTTTATAATGGCTGGGGAGAGGTTGTGGGAAAAATTTGTGTTAACCTGACAGTGAACTTATATGATCTCAGTGTTTCGGTGGATGCACACTTCCATCGTCTCTGAAGATGTTGCTGTTAGGATGTTAATGTAATAGGGTTATGTTAGTTCAAATTTTGACTTTCATGAATTGATGTAATCCCAACTTCTATATTAATAATCTTGTTATGTTATGTGTTATTATATATTTAATATGCCTTATCATGAAATATATGTTTAAGTGATATTTGGTAAAAGTTGTATATCAATGAGTTCTGAGCAAACAGGTCACACCCTAAGCATTTCACGCTTCCATCGGGATGTGACAGCTTGGTATCAGAGCCATTGGTTATAAAGAATTAGGTACCATAAAAATACCTAGACTATAACCATAAGCTCATATCTGTATAATTGTGTGTATATATGAATTTGCGTGATATGATTCCATGAATATTAAAGCATGTTCCTTGTAAAGAATTTATAATATATACAGAAATAGGTAACTAACTGTTGGGTTCAAAACCATGAAAAGATTTGTTTTGCAGCCATGAGTACCGATAACAATTTTTGTGAGACTGACTCATCTGAATACTCGGATTATAACAATCACAAAGAACTTACGCCTAAACCTGAACCTTAGCAAATTCTAGAACCTTTTCCAACCAAAGATGAAGATAATCCTAAGCCTAAATTTTATGTCCGTCGTGCACCTGTAATGGTAGGAGGATATACCATTAAAACTCCTAGAAAAAGGGTACGACCCGGAAACAAATTCAAGACCAAGCAAGACGAAGGCAAGGAGATACAAGAAACTGACTCCCTCAGAAACGAAGGAAGTAAAGCTAAAAGACAAAGGATGGATGAAGATCAAAACGCAGCCACTCAACAAACCCTTAAACAGCTCAGGAAAATTCAACAAGGGATCAGGAATATTCAGAAGGACGTTAAGGAACTAAAAGCACCCAAGGGAAACATCTTCTCAAGAATATGGAAATGGGTGCAGGGAAATTAGGAACTAACTTTTAATGTGAAATCTTTAAATAAGAACTTAAATGAAAAACATCTTTTGTGTCTGAACTATTACTTGCTTGTGTGTTAACTAGAATATTGTTAAGAGTCTAAAATTCTTTTTAATATCTACTATAATTAACTATAGAAAAACATGCCGCCAAGAAGAAATACGCAACCCATAAGGAGGACTACGCGAGTGGGACGACCTAGAACTAGACTTGGGGAAGAAACACCTGTTAACTCGACAGCCAATGAAGATGAAAGGATCTCCCGAATAGTGTCACAGCAATTGGAAGCTGCCATACCCATACTAGTAATTCAACTTCAACAAAACCTGAACCTCGGTACCACAACCCCCGGCAACAAAATACCAACTGATGATGCCATAAGAGAACAACCAGCAGAGGAGATTATAACAGAGAAAGGATGTTCCTACAAAGCCTTTATGTCATGTAGACCCCGAGAATTTGATGGTAGAGGCGGAGCAGTACAAGCTCTACGCTGGTTAGATGAAATGGAGTCAACTCTGGAGATCAGCAAATGTGCCAATAACAACAGAACCTTGTTTGCCTCACACTCATTAAAAGGGGAAGCACAATCCTGGTGGAAGATGGAGATGACCACTAAAGGTAGGCACATTATGAATGAGTTAAGTTGGGAGGAGTTCAGAGGATTAGTTATAGAAAAATACTGCCCTTATAATAAAATAGAAAAATTAGAAACTGAACTTTTAGCTTTAGAAATGAAAGGAGCAGCACATCGGGAATACACCGACAGGTACAATGAACTCTCGAGGTTAGTACCACATCTAGTGGCCCCAGAATCGAAGAGAATAGGAAGATATATTTGGGGACTAGTGCCACAAATAAGGGGATTAGTAAAATCGGCTAGGCCCAAGACTTTTCAAGATACTGTAAGTTTATGAGGAAGCTTGACAGATGAGATGATAAGAATGGATCACTAGGCAACCCTAGATCTGGAGAAAAGAGAAAGTGGAGTGATGATAGCCCAGGTGGAAGATTTAAGGGAACCCCTCAGAAACGAATAGTTAGGCAGCCCCCTCGAAACTACCTAGGAATGACACGGGAAAAGAAACCCCAGACAGAAAACCAGCCCTGGTGCAACACTTGCCAAAGATACCATCAAGGCAACTGTGCGATGGTAATCTGTTACAACTGCAACAAAAAGGGGCATATATCCCGAGACTGCAAAAACCCTGCAAATCCAAAATCAGTCTGCTATCAATGTGGAAATGAAAACCATCGCCGAAACGAATGTCCACAGCTAAAAGGAAAGGCACCGGCTAATCAGAACAACCCTCGGGGGAGAGCATTCATAATGCAGGCAGAAGAAGCTCGACACGAACCAGAAGTTGTCACGGGTACGTTCCCTATAAACGATCAGTATGCTACTGTACTATTCGATACTGGAGCAACCCGTAGTTTTGTTTCAAATACATTTAGGCCACTACTTAACTTGACCACAGAAAAGCTAAATCAAAAATATATGATAGAATTAGCGGATGGTAAGATAATCGAAGCTTATGAAATCATTCCTAATTGCACAATGAATTTAGATGAAAACTATTTCAATATAAATTTGATTCCTATTGATTTAGGAAGATTTGACATTGTTGTAGGAATGGATTGGTTAAGTAAAAATCAAGCTGAAATAATATGTGGTAAGAAGATGATCAAAATCCCTTTGGTTAATGAGAATAGAACACTGTGCATATATGGTGAAAAACCTATGGGCACCATAAAAATAATTTCTTGTAAAAATGCACAAAAATGTCTAAGGAAGAAATGTTTGGCTTATCTGACTCACATTGTTGACACTAAGATAGACAAAGTAAACCTGAAAGATGTTCCAATTGTCAATGAATATTTTGATGTATTCCCTGATGAATTACCTGGGTTACCACCCCCTCGTCAAGTAGAATTCAAAATTGAATTAATACAAAGAACAACCCCTATTGCTAAGGCACCCTACCGTTTAGCACCTACTGAAATGAAGGAATTAATGAGCCAACTTCAGGAACTTTTGGATAAAGGATTTATACGGCCTAGTGTATCACCCTGGGGAGCACCAGTTTTATTTGTTAAGAAAAAGGATGGAACATTTAGAATGTGCATAGACTATAGGGAACTCAATAAGGTAACTGTGAAGAATAGGTATCCCTTACCTAGAATAGACGATCTATTGATCAATTACAGGGATCTAGTTACTTTTCAATAATAGACTTGAGATCAGGATATCATCAGCTAAGAATACAGGATGAAGATATACCTAAGACAGCATTCAGAACAAGGTATGGGCATTATGAATTCCTGGTAATGCCATTTGGATTAACCAATGCTCCCGCCATATTCATGGATCTGATGAATAGGATATGTAAACCCTATTTAGATAAGTTTGTCATAGTCTTTATAGATGACATTTTAATCTATTCTAAGAATAAGGAGGATCATGAGCAACACCTAAGATTGACCTTGGAGTTGTTAAGAAAAGAAAAACTATACGCAAAATTCTCAAAATGTGAATTTTGGAAAAGAGAAGTGCAATTCCTTGGGCACATAGTCAATCAAGAAGGAATACAGGTAGATCCAGTAAAAATAGAAGCTGTTAAGAAATGGGAGGATCCCAAGACACCAACAGAAGTACGCCAATTTTTAGGATTAGCAGGATATTATAGAAGGTTCATAGAAAATTTCTCCAGGATAGCTCAGCCCCTGACTGAACTAACTCAAAAAGACAGGCCATATGTCTGGGGAGAAAAACAAAAGAGTGCATTCGAACTCTTGAAAAGTAAGTTATGTAGTGCACCTATTTTGTCATTACCAGAAGGGACTGAAGATTTTGTAGTATATTGTGATGCGTCTCGTCAAGGATTTGGATGTGTATTAATGCAACGAAGTAGAGTCATTGCATATGCCTCTAGACAACTTAGGGGAAGTGAGAAAAACTATACTACTCATGATTTGGAATTAGGAGCAGTAATCTTTGCACTTAAGATCTGGAGACATTACCTGTATGGGACAAAATGTACAATATATACGGATCACAACAGTTTACAGCATATATTTGAGCAGAAAATGCTGAACATGAGACAAAGGAGATGGATAGAAATACTGAGTGATTATGATTGTGAAATCAAATATCATCCAGGTAAGGCAAATGTAGTTGCAGATGCTTTAAGTAGAAAAGATAGGGTTAAACCATTACGAGTACGAGCCATGAGAATGGAACTACAATCAGACCTGTTAAGACAAATATGGGGAGCCCAACAGAAAAGTAAAATAGAAATAAAAGGACAGGAAAAGGATTTACAGGAAGATACAAATGGAATTCTGAGATTTAAAGGAAGGACCTGGATACCTGATGATGCTATACTTAGAAGGATTATATTACAAGAAGCACATAAGTCAAAATACTCAGTACATCCAAAAAATAACAAAATGTATAAGGATTTGAAAAATCATTACTGGTGGCCTGGCATGAAGAGATCAGTTGGAGAGTTTGTAGAGAAATGCAATACGTGTTCAAGAGTTAAAGCAGAACATCAGAAACCTTCAGGATATCTACAACAACCTGAAATTCCAGAATGGAAATGGGATCAAATTACTATGGATTTTGTAACCAAGTTACCAAGGACCTCAAGTGGTTATGACACAATTTGGGTTATAGTAGATAGATTAACCAAATCAGCACACTTCCTGCCAATCAGGGAAGATTACAAAATAGAGAAATTAGCAAGAATCTACATACGAGAAATCGTATCCAGACATGGAATACCAATCTCCATTATATCTGATAGAGACAATAGATTCATATCAAGGTTTTGGCAAACCCTACAAAAAGCTTTAGGAACCCAAATAAATCTTAACACAGCCTTCCACCCACAAACAGATGGACAAAGTGAAAGGACAATACAAACACTAGAAGATATGTTACGTGCTTGTGCATTAGACTTTGGTGGCAACTGGGATATGCATCTACCTTTGATAGAATTTTCTTATAATAATAGCTATCATTCCAACATTAAAAACCGCCCGTTTGAAGCCTTGTATGGAAGAAAATGCAGATCGCCATTATGTTTAATGAAATAGGAGATAGACACTTATAGGCCCTGATTAATTCAAGAAACAACTTATAGGCCCTGACTTAATTCAAGAAACATCTAATAGATCAAAGAAATCAAAAATAGATTAAGACAGCACGGGATCGGCAGAAAAGTTACGCGGATAAAAGAAGAAAGCCATTAGAATTTCAAATTGGAGATAAGGTCTATCTAAGAATATCACCCACCAAAGGAATCTTTCGATTTGGAAAGAGAAATAAGTTGAACCCAAGATATGTTGGACCATTTGAAGTTATTGACAAAATTGGTCCTGTTGCGTATAAGCTAGATTTACCCGAAGAATTAAGTAAAGTACACAACACGTTCCATGTGTCCAATCTGAAGAAATGTTTAACAGATGAAACATTAAAAGTTCCAGTTCAAGAAATAAAGATAGACGAGAGGCTTCATTTTACAGAGGAACCAATAGCCATATTAGATAAAGAAGTTAAAAAGCTAAGAAGAAGCAAGATCCCCATAGTGAAAGTTAAGTGGAACGCTAGGAGAGGACCAGAGTATACATGGGAAAGAGAAGATGAAATCAGAAGAAGATACCCCCATCTATTTTAAGTCAATGGTCAGATAAGTTCATTACTATCCAAATAAATTTCGGGACGAAATTATTTTTACGGGGGGAGAATGTGACAACCCTAGATTTAGAAATTTTATACACTAAGTTCATTCAAATATTCTAAGCTACACCTAGGTTAATATATATATTTTTATACATACATACGTATGCATGCTTTCATTTTGTTACACAAGTATGTTGTTCACTTATATATATATGTATACGTATGCATGGTCGATGCATACACACCCTTTACGTGTGCATGTACCATCTTTTGCTAAGAAACATGTGCACATCACATGAACATAAGTGTTGATCATTTGCATGCTTGCATGCATAAACAGAAGTTACGTACTCACACATCCATGTTCCTGACCTTTTGATACCAAACGATACATGAACAAGAAACTCAACCGCATAACACCAAACAAACACTAAGTAAACCAAAAACAACCCAACCAAACACCACAAACATAAGTTAACATCAAAAGAAATTTGACATCAAAACAAACCTAAACAATTCCCTACACCAAACCTTAAACCAAACCATTTAAGATCAAGAACCAACTCGGTTAACACCCCTTGAACACTCGATTAATCCCTTAAGCACCGATTAGCCACCAATATCTAGAACCATCTTGTAATGATTGTTTGGTGACTCATGCATTCCTCCATTCGACACCTAGCCCATCGGGACACCAAAGTATCCACAAACCGCCACCACCTCTCATCTAAAGATCAAACTAAGCATTCCTAGTTACACCACATAACTCTAGGAAGTAGGCTTAATAATGACTAGTTCCACTACTTGAAGGAGCGGCCGAAGGAACCATTAGAACACACCAAAACTCTCGGCTATTCTAACCACAACCGTATACCCACCTTCATTCGGACACCTTTTAATCGCACAACTCCCGAACACCACCACCGTAAGCCATAAACCACTCCCTCAATCCTCTCGGTCACCACCTCTCCAATCAAATACCATCATCAACTTCACTCGGTCACACACTCTCGGACACACGGCAGCAACATCCAAGCCTCGTGGAAGCATCATCTCCCGAAAGACTATCAAGAACACCAAACCAAGCCCTTAGACCATCCTCACATCTCACTACTTCTCACACTCTCCTTCTGTCAAAATCAAGGTTCTAACTCCTAAAACCTTGCTTGATTAAGATTATGGAAACTAAACATGTGTTAAATAAAGCACATGTGATTAACCCTTTTGGTTAAAACAAAGTTCTTATAGAAACATATACAAAATCAAACCTATTTTTCAGAACAAAAAGAAAGGTTTTAAGAATCTGGAAAAATAAAACAAATCTTAAAAATCAAAGTTTTAGCAAGAAATTATCAACAAAAGGGTTAAAAATCTAGTCATAGTTTGTTAAATTAATTCTGCATATTAAATAACTGTGATTGTGGGAACAAATATTAAAAATATATTTAGAATATTAGGAAATAGAACTCTGCAAAATTTGGTACCATTCCTATAAGTTAGTTAATTTATATGCAATATTTAAGGATATAAAGAGAAAAATTATATCAGAAGAACCGACCTTAGTAAATATATGGAAAAATTATATACTGACTATTAAAAATTATAGAATCCACTGGAAAAATCTCGTGACCTAACTCAAATATTATCTGAAATATTAATTTTTAACTATTCTGTCAACTAAAATCGGGAAAAATACTTAAATTATGAAATAAATTATGGGAAATTTATAGAAAATATAAGAATAGAAATAGAACAGTCTTTGTAAAAATTAGAATTTTTGAGCATGTTCTGATATTTTTAGCAAATAAGAGTAAAATAGGAAAAATTATAAAAAAATGACTCTGCTATGATTTAAAACATGAGAAAATTTTGAGAAACCATACGAATTATAATTATTAATCTGACAAAATTTGACTAATTTTAGAGGCCCGAAGGTATTTCTAAAGAATTATTTGAATAATGTAAAAATAATAAGAATTAGCCTGAAAATAATTTAAATATGAAATTTTAGTATATTTTATCTAACACTAAGATACATCTACTGTGAAAATTTCGGAATTTATACTAAAACCTAACTTATGAAATAAATTCTTCAATCTGAGGTACTAAAAATGTTAAAGAAAATACATTTTCTAAACTATAAATATTTTTCTTGTTTATAGGTTACCATTTGGAGTAAAGGTGAGTTTCATGGCCCATTTTGTTTTATAAAGTTTTGGGGGAAAAAACATACTAATTGATGCATTATTTTCTGAAAATTATGTTACAACCATTAATTCGGATGTGAAACCGTTAGATAATATTGGTAGCGCTACTTAGGAAAATATTTCCTGCACCAATGGGATGAGTATTGTGATGCTATATTATCTGATTTATGAAATGTGTTATGACAGATATGAATGATCTGATTGCTATGTAAGGTTTGGTTGTATATAATGCATCAATATTACATGTTTGATAAACCTGTGAAGCTCACCAACTTTATGTTGACTGTTTTGGGTATGCTTTTTCAGGAATTCACCATGACTAACAGCTTAATGTTCTCCTTTGATGTTTATAATGGCTGGGGAGAGGTTGTGGGGAAAGTTTGTGTTAACCTGACAGTGAACTTATATGATCTCAGTGTTTCGGTGGATGCACACTTCCATCGTCGTCTCTGAAGATGTTGCTGTTAGGATGTTAATGTAATAGGGTTATGTTAGTTCAAATTTTGACTATCATGAATTGATGTAATCCTAACTTCTATATTAGTAATCTTGTTATGTTATGTGTTATTATATATTTATTGTGCCTTATCATGAAATATGATATGTTTATGTGATGCTTGGTAAAAAAAATGTATATCAATGAGTTCTGAGCAAACAGGTCACACCCTAAGCATTTCACGCTTCCGCCGGGATGTGACACATCTCTAGTTTTGAAATCATGTGTCTTGTAAATACAAATATGATCTTTGAAAAATGATATTATGAATCAAATTATGATTTAGTTTTTAAGTTTTATTTCATTTATAAAAAAATATTATGATATTGTTTACAAATGAAATTCCACTTCCAATAAACCTTTGAAAATGGTTTTTAGACTAAAATAATCAATCGATCCTAATCGGTTCACATGCCCAGGGTAACCCAAAAACCGGGATGTGAGAGGTTAGTATAAAAGCCATAGGTTTCAGCGAACTAGATACTTATTGTAGTATCTAGGCTTTAACATGGAATAGGTGAATGTCTACTAAGAAAAGTAGTAGAAGCCTCGAAGGACTAACAGATAAAAATACAAGATGTTTGACTTCTTTGAATTATTCACAAACGAAGTGAGTGACAACTATAGTTACTATCTGGACATGCAAATGTAGCTACTTTTGTTTTGAATATCTAAAAAAGTAGTTTCTATTAAGTGCTTTTTCTTTCTACATCAAGATGTTTAATGAAAGATTCAATTTCTCTACATCTTATGTGAACCCTCAAAAACCATCTTTTCGTTCTGTCGTAGTATGTCTAAAAGAACGGGTGGACCATTGATGAAAACGTGTCGAAAGAAAAAGGATCCTAATAACCAAGAAACACCCAGATATACAGAACACGATTAATCAAGGGATTACAGATGCAATCCTAAACTAATAGAAGCCTTAGAAAAACAACATCATGATGAAGAGAAAAGTTATTCCGGATTGAAAAGAAAAAAAACTGAATCACAAAATAGTACTAATAAAAGGGAATTTGAGGTAAGTAGAAGGACAAAGATTCAACGAGAAAGGTATAGCTACAGGATCTTCCACACATGTAAACCAGTTGAAGAAAATGAAGGAGCAGTTGCTGCACTGCGAGGTTAGAGAAAATGGACGCAATCATAGCAATTAGTATATATTTGAAGAGAGATAAAGTACTATTCATATAAAATTCATTCAAAGATTCAGCCTTAGAGTGGTAGAATAACCTTATTCAAAGAAAAGGCATGAGGGCTACGAGATGAGCTAGAAAGAATTCTCAAAATCTATACTACGCAAGTTTTGTCATTTAAACAAACGAGAGCAGATTGAAAGAATATTGTTAGACTTACTTATGGAAGGAAAAATTTGAAAGAAAAAAAATACAAAGTATTCTAGTTTCGTATCTCATCTTGTAACACCTGAAGAAGCTATGATTAATATGTATATATGGGGATTGGCAAGTGAGATCCGAGACATAATGAAAGTAGCTCGATAAATTCTCAAGTTGAGTTAGCTACTATGATGGTGGATGGTTTGATTACGAATCGAAATGAGAATAATAAATAGGAGATTGTGAAAAGAGGAGAACATGACTTTAAGAAGAATAAGCATGATAAGAGAAACAGTAACAAATAAACCATTCATGAGTGTAGAACTTGTAAAAAGCGACCCTGAAGAAAATGTCGACCGAAAGCAATGCATTTTGCGAGCATTGCAAGATTCTTGGGCATAAGATAGAAGATTGCTTTAAAAAGAATGGAAAATGCTTCCATTGCGAAAAGAGAGGACATATCAAGACTAATTGTCCTAATGGAAATATGGCAACCTTGGAGGTTGCAAGCACTAGTGGTACAAAGATCGATGGAAATTTGAAGAAAAATGGGAGAGCATTTATACTTAATTCTCAAAAGGTGGCAAAACTACTAGATGCAATCACTGGTATATTTCTTGTCAATTAAAATTATGCTAGGATATGATTTGATTTTGGTGCAAACCAAATTTTTATCAACCATGAATTTTATATTTTGCTAAATATACCCGTAGCTAAGTTAGCATAACCTTATGAAGTGAAGACCGTTAGTGGTGACAATATCAAAATCTTTAACTCTATTTTAGGACTGTCATATGAACGTATTAGCGCACATCATACCTATGCAATTGTTACCTATGCCACAGGCTGGTTTTGATGTTGTCTTAGGAATATATTGGTTAGCTTCTAACCAAGCCCATATCTTATGCGATAATAAAGTTGTAGAAATTTGAACCCCTTCAGGAAAGAAAATTATCATTCATGGTGATAAATCCTCAAAGCCCAGTAAGAATCAATCCTTGTTAAAAGCAACCAAATGCTTGAACAAGGGATGTCTAGCCTATCTGATCTTAGTGACGAACATGTACACAAAACAAAATATTCAAGTGTAAGGCCCCGTTCCCGGGACGCCTACAGTTGGTCATTCATCGCACATAAAACAAATAATTACATTTAACTTTCATAAAATATCGCAGCGGAAACATTTAAAACTTCCTTCCATTTCAATATAATAGCTTTTGCCAAATAATACATCATTATCCAATTACAAAATACGAATTTGCATTACATCACAAAAGCATTATAAATGGATGCCATCCTAAAAGAGCCGAGTAGCCTTGCAGTGCCATCCTCAGCAATCATTACCTGCCAACTGGAAACACATAAAAAGTCAGCGTTGCTGAGTGAGTTCTAGTTTTATAATAAAACATACTTTTCTTTTGCTAAAACCGTTCATTACATCCATGCGATCACACATCATACGTACACATAGATAATAGTTATTATCTTCATCATTCGTTAACTTCCTTTCATTCATTCATTCATTCTTACTTTCATTCATTCGTTCATCATTATATCTTTTCCTTTCGTCAACACCATGAACTTTACCCTTCATGCTCGTGGTACTGGGCCTAAGCCTATCATAGACCTTCATTCACGGTGCCCAGCACCTCTAGCCACAATACCTAGGATAAAGTTTAGGTATACTATTGTCGTGTGCTATGCCTTTCATGCTCATGGTACTGGACCTAAGCCTATCATAGACCTTCATTCACGGTGCCCAGCACCTCTGGCCACAGTACCTAAGGCAAGCAACAATGGTTCCATACAAATGGTCAATCACAAAGAAAGACCCCAATGTGCATCCTCCCGGGTAGCGAACCCGCACACCGTTGGGCTAACACCTTTTAATGGCGTGTCCCGATGTTCAATGCTTGCAAGACTTTTATTACATTCATCATTCATTAATGCATGCATTCATCATGTTCCTCTTTTATTACTTTCCACTTTACATTACATAATACTTTCAATTCATTCATTAACATAACACGTAAAGCCACAGGAAAGATAAACACTCATCATAATCAGGAACATCAACATATACAGCCATCGTCATCATACAGGGCAACATCATACATACATAACATACATCATGCATAAATATGCAACATCATCACCATCATGCCCAACATACCCTCAAAGGCCTCTATAGTCATCTTACATGAACTTACGGGAATTTCCACGTCAAAGCTTACATCTGCACTTTCCCCAAAAGTCAGAAGTTAAACTACGCTTTTCCTCGGGTGCAACAGCCCTATTCGGGCGTATGGACACCCTTCAGTCGCATGGCCTCCATGCGACTGAACATCATGCGAATGGACCAATGCGGATGGACACCCATGCGAATGAACACCCAATCGTGCGTATGGACCTCATGCGGATGGAACTAATGCGAATGAGCACCTATGCGACTGACCTTGTGCGAATGGACTCAATGCGAATGAGTCCCATGCGATTGGAACTAATGCGACTAAGCACCTATGCGACTGGACCCTCAGTCGTATGACTCCCCATGCGACTGGACCCCCAATCGTACGAATGAAACCTTAATCGTGCGAATGAACCCTTAATCGTGCGAATGAACCTCAATCGTGCGAATGAACCTCAATCGCACCTCAGCCGGTCGTATGTCCTCCAGTCGGCCGCCTAGCCCTAGCTGATGCAGAATGGAGTTCATCCCGAACCCAATCTGCCATTTTCGACCTCCAAGCTCATCCAAACCCATTCTAAGCCTAAATCAACCATCCTAAACCTTAGGAATGCATACCACAACACCATACAAGCACACACAAGCCTGGAAACAAACTCCAAACGCATCACACGCACACACACACAAATGGGTCAACACACACACATACAAAAACGGGTTTTCTATGCTTTCCAGCCCCAAAATCGTTTGAAAACAAGTAAAAGAGGGGTCCTAGAACTCAGAAAAACGACCACAACGAGAAGAGCTTCGATTGGACTCGCTACACGACGAGATTTTGCCCGCTCGAATCTACACAAACCAACCTTTTCTCTCTTTTCTTCCTTCTTTCTCTCCTCTTTCTCTCTATGGCTGAATTCTTTGGTGTGGAGAGAGGGTAAGGGCTGCCCTCTCCCTTTAAATACCACCACACACTCGACTTTCTCTCGGTGGCGAGTTTGGTCCCTCGACTTGGGACTTTATTTCTTTTTCTTCATTCGTCGGCTTCAAAATGAATAAATAACCGGGTGTTACATCAAGATAGTCCCGTAGTCGTTGATTATGAAGATGTCTTCACAAAGGAAGTACTTACTATCCCTCCCAAGTAAGAAGTAGAGTTTAAGTTTAACGTAGTACCAGGTATAGCTCCAATAGCTAAGGCACCATATAGACTTCTATAGAACGAAATGAATGAATTAAATAAGCAAATTGATGAACTTCTAGAAAATGGATTATAAGGCCAAGGGGAGATCCCGTCTTGTTTATTATAAGAAGGATGATTCAATGAGAATGTGCATTTACTATCAAGATCTTAAAGAAGTAACTATTAAGAACTAATATCCCCTTCCTTGTATCGATGATCAGTTTGATCAACTTTAAGGAGCTAGTCATTTTCCAAGATTGATCTCAGATCAGGATATAATCAATTAAAAGTTTAGGATGAGGACATTCCAAAAACGGTTTACGAACAAGATATGGACATTATGCACTCACTATTATTTCGTTCTGACATACTAATGCTCCAACAACTTTCTGGGTATGATGATCCGGATTTGTAAGCTTTATCTGGATAAATTTATTACCATTTTTATCGACAATATCCTTCTCTATTCAAAAACTGAGGAAGATCACAAGACTCTTTTCAAATTTTACTACAAATCTTACAACAAGAGAAATTGTACGCTAAATACTCCAAGTGCGAATTTTGGTTGACTAAGGTACAATTCCTAGGTCAAGTGATGAATGCTAAAGGCATTCAAGTTGATGTTATTCCTAAATGGGAGAAACCCAAAACACCTACAGAAATACGTAGTTTCTTAGGTTTTGTTGGATGCTATCGTTGATTCATGAAAGACTTCTCCCGAATAACCATTCCATTAACAATCCTGACCCGAAAGAAAGTTGAGTATGTGTGAGGGCCTGAGCAAGAAGAAGCCTTTGAAAGCCTTAAACAGAAATTAACAAGTGCCTTGATTCAAAGTAAACTGTGATGCATCACATATAGGTCTAGGGTTTTGATGCATTGAGATACGGTGATTGCTTATACATATCGTCATCTTAAAGATAATGAGAAGGCATATCCGACTCATGATTTAGAGATTAATGCCATCATTTTTGCATTTAAATTTTGGACACATTATCTCTATGGAGTCAAGGTCATCATGTACTTAGATCACAAGCATTTAAAACATCACTATGATCAAACTGAGTTAATTATAAGATAATAATGTTGGATGAAAATCCAAAGTGACTATAATTATAAGATCTGTTATCATGAAGGAAAGGCAACAATGTAGGTGACGCATTAAGCAGAAAAGAACACGAAAAACCTAAGCAAGTTCGCGTGTTACGACTTGAAGTACATGTTGATTTAATTGATGAACAAAAGAAAAATCAAGCCTTAGAATAAGAAGAAGGAAACCTAAAAATAAAGGAATGAAAGGAGTGCTAGAACAATTGAATAAGAAAGATGATGCTGTAATTAAGAATGAATGAATAAATCTGGGTATAAGTTATAAGTGATCTCCGAGAGAAAATCCCGAAAGAAGCTCATAAGTCTAAGTACATGATGCATCCAGGATGTGATAAGATGTGTAAGAATTGAAAGGGTCATTACTGGTGGATTGGTATGAAGAAAGACACCACCTTATACATTGGCAAATACTTAACTTATTCCCAAGTTAAAGCTGAACACAAGAAACCCTCCAGGTAGCTGTAACAATTGAAATTACCTGTATGGAAATGGGGAATGATAATGAAGAATTTCATCACAAACTTCCACAAACTAGTCATGGAAATGATATAATATGGTTTATCATTGATAGACTAACAAAATTTGACCAAATTCCCTCCAATGAAAGAAACATACTCAATGGATAAGTTGGCCAAGTTATACGTAGATAAATTCATATCTTTAAATGGAGTGCCAATATTCGTAGTATCATATAGAGATAGTTTTTTTACTTCCTAATTCTGGAAAAGCTATCAGAAATATTTGGGAACAAAGCTAAATTTTGGTACGTCATACCATCCACAGACTAATGGTTAGAGTGAAAGATCGATTCACACACTCGAAGATATGCTGCGTAAATGCGTGATCGATCTTGATGGAGGTTGAGATGGGATGATCACTTGCCACTTGTAAGGATTCCTATAAGTCTGATGCAGCCAAAACATCCAAAGTCTCTCTGCAAGCATGCACTAAAGAACATAAGTAGAAATGCTTCGAAAGTTTTACACCATGCACTAGAAATATTCTAAGTGTAAAATCTTCCGAAGCCAAGACCAACATCTTCCGAAGCCAAAAGTGAAGTCTTACGAAGCTTCAAAGACAAAGTCTTCCGAAGCCAAAGAGTGAAGACAGATTTTTTCCGAAGACTTTTAGAGATATGCCTTTATCTGATGTACTTTACCATAAAGCTGGACCACCTTTCCGCTGCTACTCTGTAAAGTAACCAACTTACATGAGTTGGTGAAAGGTACATGCTTTTGGTAACTGTACGTTGAGGTCTTGAGTCCATGCTTTCTACTTTATGTACTTTTATCCTTTTTGTAATATATTAGGATGTGAGCTATGGCATGTCATAGTCACAAGTCAAAAGGCAGATCTGCCTTTTGACTCTACATTTGATTTTGTAGTTGTCTAGTCAATTGTATCCAGTTGGCCTTCAAAGTATGGCCGGTTGTAGGATGTAGTATAAAGTATCTCAAGTACTTGTAACTTTCTATCGATGCTTTGGTTAGGACCTGGTATTTGAACGAAATACCTAGTGATTAGCGTGTAAACCAGATCAAATAGTGCGGAATCCTATTTGATTGGCGATCCAATCAGTGAGAACACACGAAGAATCAATCAAGAATTGAATCTAACGTTAGAAGTCGATTGGGAATCGATCTAATGTGTTCTGTGAACTTGGAGAACAATTGGGAGGCTAGGACGGTACTGTGGTAACGTGTAGAAAGAATGTAGGTTTTAGATGCTGTATTCGTATGTATGTTACTTTTTTTTCACGATTGGGTCATATTGTATAGTGTAGTGTTGTGTATGGACATAGTACAGTCATGTGTTCATGTCGATTGACGATACCATCCGTCGTGTGATCATCACGACTGAGTGTCGTCGAGCGTGCGATCCATCATCTTCATGTATCATCTCATCCTGATCCAGTCACTGGTTCAGTCGACTGACCAATCGTATCAATGTAGTTATGTATGATTCGATCATCATGGTAGGTCCATTCGCATGGCCATTCGCATGAGAACTTCATTATTTAAGTTTGAATGTTTCAATTAATATACTTGATGTGTAACCATTCAAACAATCACAAACCAATTAACCAATTCAATATCGACTCATTAATGAAATATTAGACATTAAAAATCACAACAATCAATATCATTTCATTAATCATTTCATATTACATCATAATCAGACAAACAAGATCTATTACATTTCATATCATGATCTAGGGACATACATGCATCAAAAACTCCCCCTTGGACCTAGATCTCTCTAATCTCTTGTTTTCTGCATAACCTCCTTCTATTTCTTGTACTTCTCCTCTTTTGTGACTCCTGCGTGAATTCAAACGCGAAGCAGAGTTGTATAACGTTTTGGAACTGGAGGGCTTGTACAATGTCCTGCTGTCATAGAACAGTGGCCACTTGTATAGCGTATATACATCATTTGCCGACAAGTTAGTAAGCCACATCGGGTCGAATACCGTGATCATATCCATTTGTCCCTCTTTGCTTAGGACTATGACCGCTTCAGATGTTCTCCAATCATAGTACCACCACTTAAAGTGTGGAGTGAAGTCCTGTGGCATTTCCCTGAGTGGGATTCTCGACATTGTGCGCGGAGGACTCCACTTCAACATTATCTTGGGCTTGCCAGTAATGGCATCAACCTCAGACCTTCTGATATACCTAGTAGGCTGTTGGGGTCTGAAGTTAACCCATCTGGTATGGTACTCCTTCTTTAGGGCAGCCTCGAACCAGCCTGACATCTTCCTCGGTCAGCATACAAAAGCTTTAGCTTAGCCAGCTGGTTGAGCTCAAAACCTGGTAGAGTCTTCAAATCATGTGGGAATCTGAAGTACTCTATGCCCTGTTCTCTCTTAACTGCTTAAACACTAAGATCATCAAAACCACCCATGCTATAATCCTGCCTGACACCTTGTGATGTTTCTTGACTATGTAGGGTTTGGTGTAGGCATCCTTCTTTGGTGCAGCACGTTGGGCTCTAACTTCTTCAAAACATGCAGCCCACTGAGCCTTTCGAATGTCGACATCATCATTTGAGGCTTGGGCTGTTCCTTCTGCTTTCTCTGTTTCTTGCTCCATCTTGTTCAACACCTCAAAAGTATCACTGACGAGGATTCACCCAGATTGGGGACCACATTTCCCTCATTGTCAGCGTACTGAGGGTAATCCTCGGTGGTGACATCTTCGATCTCGACTTCATCAACATCATTGAGCTCTTCATCACTAGTCGAATCGCATGTCGGAGCATCTTTAACTATCTCATCCGAATTTAGCTTGAAATCTCTGCGAGTTGCTCGTTTGATAGGTCATGAATTATTTCCCCTTCTTCAGGGGTATAACTCACTGACCTCCTTACGATCCCTTGCAGATCAAGAATCATTGTTAGTTGAGTCTTGACCTGTTGAAGGGGAGCAACATCAAACTCATCTCTTTGTTAATTTGGATCTGTTTGATTTAAACATTCAACACATAAATCATTAGTAATTAATCAAACAGAAATGCATTAACTTAATATAAACATTCAATACATTATTTTCAATACAGGATTCAAATACAAAAGTAAATAAATATATAAACATCTAGTCTTTACTTTTATCCTGTATCATAGTCTCGTCACTTGGAGGAGCAGAGGTGGAGGTTGATTGGTCCTGTCTGTTCTTTGACCTCCTCTCTTGACCTGAAGCAGAGGGCGATGCAGCTGCATCCCCTCCTTCTGCATCATCATCATCGTCCTTCTCTCCTCTGTCTTTTCACCTTCGGTTTCCTCATCCTCCTCTGTATCATCCTCCTCATCCTCATCATCATCTTCATCATCGTCATCACCATCATCTCCTTAATCTCCATCCCCCTCTTTGATCTTGAGGGGCTCCTCCTTAGATCCTTTCAGCTTCAACAGGATAGTCTTCTTTGCCTCCTCCAACCCCTCTATCTATTTGCTTGATGTGACACTCTGTGCTTGGAGTTGGGCTATCTCAGTGCTCTGAGTTGCCATCTGTTGGGCCTGCTCCTCTATAACTCGAGCCTGCTCTGCAATCTGGTGAGATTGTGTAGCAGTCAGGTTGGCAAGCTGGCGGATCTGGGCAGCCTTCTCTTCATCTGCAGCTAGTAAGCGCATCACCATCCTGTTGAGCGCTGACAGCTGTTCCTCTACCCCGATTGGAGGTAGAGGTGATCCATAAGTGTGTGAGGGATGGGCTGAAGGTCCTGCTTGGTGTGAGGTGGTGGTGGTGGTGGCTGTGGTGAAGATGGGTCTGTGAAATGGTGGAGGTGATGTGGGAGTAAAAGTATGATGGTGGTTGGATGGAATCTGTACTGTGGTAGGAGGTATGGTGGTGGCTGTGGTAGCTGTGGTGGTGATGTGGTGGCTGTGGTGGTGGATGGGTGGGCTGTGGAAGTGGTAGTGGTGGTGGTAGAAGTAGAGGCTATGGTGGTAACGAAGGTCAACCGACGCTTCTTCTTCGACCATGGGGCTGAGCCATCCTCTTCCTCCTCGTCCCCCGTTGAGGTGGATGCTCCCCTACAACCCTGCCTGCTGAACCTGGTGCATAACTCGGGTCAGTATCAGTCTCTCCAGGGTCTCTTGGGTGTTCACCAACCACCCTTAGCCCATGTTCTGTGGGAACAACTTTGATTCCCACAGTTTGCGTTAGGGGCCTCCTCATCAGACTCCTCCTCCTCTCCTCCTCTGCCCCAGATGAACAATCATCCTGATGAAATCTAGCTGACTCGGCAACATCTCCAGCTGGGGCGGACACTGGGGGTACTACATCAGACACAGTGCCTCTCGGTGGAGCAGGCATATCGTCCCCAGTGTCCCCACTATCATTATCGTCCGAGATATAGTGGGTAGAGCAATCTGCTCCACATCAGAATCACTATCATCGTGGCGCCACTTTCTCTTGGCTGGCACCACGTAGTCCCTCCCGGGCCAGATGCCAAAACCTCCTGACAGGGGGTTTCACTTGCTTCCCCCTGTACACCTTCATCCTCCCCAGGTAGTGTCATCCATCACCTCGAGGACTACCGCATCCTCCTTCTCCTTCGGCAGGGAGGGAAGCTTCTGATCTATGATCATCTGCATAAACCTCGGGTACATACAGAAGCCCTCCTTCCCTTTCCCCTCGATGTTCTCCACCAGGTAGGTGAAGATCATCTTGGAGAAGCTGAATGGGTGGTTCAGCACCAACGCTACATACGCGTTCTGTATCTGATCAGATTAGCTCATCAAAACCTCCCTTCCTGGAAGCTATGCACTTAAGCAGCACACGTGCGCAAGATACTTAAACTGGGGACAGAGGTTACTCTTGTTGAGTACCCCCGCATTGATGTCCCCAAATACTTGGCTCTAAGAAAGCATCCTCTGACTGTGAGGGGTGTAATCGAGTCGGACAATCCGCGTCATCCCCCAACTGTAATACGATCCTTAGATCCTCCTCTGAGATAGCAATAGCCTCTCCAAAGATGGTACTTCTGATGCAGTGAGGCTCAGAGGATCTATCAACTGTAGCGCCTTCCCAGAAGGCCTGCTGAACGGACCTATAAGGAGTACAAGGAGTAGAAATGGCATGTGCAATCCTCGATCTCAGTAGAAATGTGATGATGCCCGAGAAATCGGCAGCGTTTCTGGATGTCAAATCCAGATGAGCACATATATTGTGCTTCGTGCTCATAGTCCATCGACTTGCCATCTGTTTCACAAAAATAGTAAACGTTAGTACCATTGGCTAAGATTGTCATAAAACACTTAAACTTGAAGAAATCTTTCTGTCATGCGATTGAGGTTGTGCGACTGAGATCAGTCGTGCGATTGAACAGTGCGAATGGGATTCAGTCGTGCGACTGATCTCATGCGTACGACTGAGTGTGCGACTGGACTCATGCGTATGTAACCTCATGCGGTTAACTAGTCGTGCGTGCGACTGAACTAATACGTATGGTTCAGTCGTGCGGTTAAGCAGTTCGCACCCTTCAGTCGTGCGACTGAAGTTCATCAACCTGTCCATTCGCATGATGTACTGACTGTTCAATTCAAATTCACTTTTTCACCACTTTTGAGTTTTAGACATCGTTATCTGGTTCATTTGACTCACAATACATTCTTATAACACCTAACGTCTTTAATTTCATCTGTTTGAGTCATTTAATTAGGTTATTAAGTCACTATGTCTCGGTTCTTTTGCGAGTCCGAATGTACTGATTTTGCATCAAACTTGAAAGTTATGGGAGTGCTTCTTCAACCGCAAATTACCTGTAGAGTCGATATATATGGGTCAGTAATCAAGAAATGGGGGGTATTAGAGATCAACAAACGAACTTGGGCAGAGTGGCGTTAAGTCGTGCGATTTAGGGTTACTTTGAGGGTGTGAGTCTCTGTGACCGACTCCCCCCTCTATTTATACTAACCCTAGATTCAATCGTGCGACTGAGCTCATACGCACCTTTCAGTCGTGCGAGTGGGGCTCAGTCGTGCGATTGGATCATCGCCCTTCTTCAGTCGTCCGACTTGATCTCAGTCGTGCGACTGACTCCTCTAATCGCGCCCTTAAGCATCCAACTGTGCCAATCGTATGAGCCGTTCGGTTGGATGGTGTCCATACTCAAGGTCCATCGTACGAATGGCTCCCATTCCTATGATTAGTCCATACGTATGGTCCATTCATGCGAATGGGTTCTTACATAAATTTTCTGCCAATTTGAATATTTAACTTTTAAAACCCCTTTTTAATTGTTGAAATTTACGTTATGAGCCCTTGACCATCTCAGACATGATCATTTTAACTTGAAAACCTATTGATCACCTTAGACGTGATCCTTTTAAACATTTTAGTCACCTCAGACGTGACTCTTTTAAACACTTTGGTCACCTCAGACATGACTGTTTTAAACTTTTACGACACATGTGGTCATCTCAGACATGACCCTTTTAGTGAGCTGATTCCTTACTGATTTTCCTGATGTAGTCCGACAATCTAACAAACTAAAACGACTAACTAACTTAGAAAATTATACGAGAATAAAAATAAGAATTGTTTTTGGCTTTTTGTGAAAGATAAATCCTAAGATGGAAATCTACTGGATTTGGTTCCAGAATAGATAGCTTTCAAATTAGATTGACCACACCTGGACTAATTCAATTTTGGATCATACAGGCAAGTCAAATCATTTGGGACTTGTTATCAAAATCTTTGATGCTCAATTCTTGGTGTTCATCCAGAGTCGTTAGCAACTTTAGGAAATCTATATTGGAACTCTTAGATTTTCACATTGATTTGAACTTTCAAGAATTGCAGCCATAATGATTGTCAATATGTTTGTCCACTTAAATCCATACACAGACTTTTGACACAGACTGGTGACTGTTTTAGGTTTATTATTTCAACTAACATTTGTGGATCCCACACTTATTGAATCAACATTCCTCAGGAGCTTTTGAGCGCTCTACGGGTATTTTATTACAAGAAGAGACTATTTCTTAGAGCTTTCAAAGAGAAGCCAGTCCTCAGGTCAGTGCCATCGCACAGCAGAGAGGCGGCAAACAACAATGAATTCTAGAATATCTAGGTTATGCTTATCCTCAGGTCAGTGCCATCGCACATCAGAGAGGCACACAACCTATCTCCTTGTTAGAGCAGCTTATTTTATTTGCACAAAATGCACCAACACATAAGTCATTAGCTTTATAGCATTTGTCTTTCATTTTTTTTCCTTGCTTTGCTCTAATTATGGTCATCCGCACACATTTGTGGCGTTTACAATGCTCATTCCCCTATTGGAATATTGTTGATTGTGTTAACCAGTGATAAGATGGAAGCTCACATCAGTTGAATAGCTTAGTTTGATCTCTAGATCACCAGTAGGTCTAATAATCTATTGTGTTTGAATCTACCAACATATCATTTGTGGTCTACAGCCTCTAGGTCTACTCTCGTTGTGTTACCTTAGGAGTTAACCAGTTTTTCTATCATCTTCCCTTTTATATTGCTTAGACTACACAGACTTATACTATGAATTTTGCATCTTTTCTAAATTTAAATTTAAAGTCCCTCGTGATTTGTTCCTTGTACTATCATTTTCCAAAGGGTTTGAATCGGTATCAATAGATACGATCTATCTTATATCAGCTATCCACTCCTTCTCCCTCGTTTTTTTTAATGTTACTTGCTAACATATTCTTCCCCTAAAATACTAAAATCATAACTGGTTTAATTATTTTAGGATTTTAATAAACAGCAAAATAACATGAGTTTAATTTAAACAGACTAAAATAAACAAATAAAAAAAAACTTTAACTAGACTACATTGGACTACACATTATCATCATCAGTAATAACCTCACTTTTCTTTTTAACGCCGTTGACCTCTAGCAAATATTGAAAATGTGGTTTATCAAAGTCTTTAGTATAGAGATCAGCGCGTTGAAAATCAGTATTAATTTTTACCACATCAATTAAGTTCTTTTCAAAACAGTCTCTTATGAAATGTTATTTAATACCGATATATTTGGTCTTAGGATGTTGGACCAGATTTTTAGTTACTGCAATTGCAGCAGAGTTATCAACAAAAATAGGAGTAGAAGAAAACTTTAAACCGTAATCCCGCATTTGCTGTTGAATCCAGATGATTTGTGAACAGCAACTTGCAGCAGCAACATATTCGGCTTCACAGGTTGACAATGCAACCGATGTCTGCTTCTTACACTGCTAGGTAACTAATCTTCTCCCAAAGAATTGACACCCTGCTGATGTAGACTTGTAGTTCATCTTGCAGCCCCCGTAATCCGAGTCACTATACGCGGTAAGCTCAAAGTCATCATCATGAGGATACCACAACCCAAGGTGTGGGTGTACCCTTCAGATAACGAAATATCCTCTTGACCCCGATCAGATGGTTGACCTTAGGCTTAGCCTGATATCTTGAACATAAACATGTAGCATACATGATATCAAGTCTCGAGGCAGTGAGATACATGAGGGATCCAATCATTCCTCTGTACATCGTGGCATCTACAAGGTCTCCATTTTCATCAGGTGCTATGTCGTGATTCGTGGCAAGTGGAGTCCCAGCAGCAGAAGCATTCTCCATGTCAAAACGACTGAGAATGTCTCCCATATACTTGGTTTGATGTAGAAAGATCCCATTTGGTGTCTGATCCACCTGTAACCCGAGAAAAAACTTCATCTCCCCCATAGCACTCATCTCAAACTCTTTCTTCATAACTACTTCACACTCTTTGCATAACTCTTCGTTCTTTGAACCGAAGATTATGTCATCAACATAGATCTGTACGAGCAGTAAGTCACCATCTTTTTCTTTAATGAACAGCGTGCAGTCAATGACTCCCCTGTGAAAGCCGTGTTTCACAAGATGAATCGAAAGTTTCTCATACCAAGCTCTTGGAGCTTGATGAAGCCCGTATAAAGCCTTGTCGAGCTTGTAAACTCTATCCCGATGATAAGGATCTTCAAATCCCTCGGGTTGACTTACATAGACTGTTTCTCTGATTTCCCCATGAAGGAATGCACTCTTTACATCTAATTGATAGACTTTAATCTTCATGTACGATGCATAGGCAAGGAAGATACGAATGGCTTCCATCCTTGCCACGGGTGCAAACACCTCATTGTAGTCAATGCCCTCGACTTGGCGAAAACCCTGAACCACCAATCGAGCTTTGTTCCTTATAATGACCCCTTGGTCATCCTTCTTGCATTTCAGAACCCATTTGGTGCCAATGACTTTAGCACCTTTAGGTTTATCAACCAGAGTCCATACACCTAACTTCTTGAACTGCAGAAGTTCTTCTTGCATGGCACTCACCCACGCCTCATCATTTAGTGCATCACTGACATATTTTGGCTCAAACTGCGAGACAAAACACCGATAAGCACCATCATGAATGTAACCCTTCTCCATAACCGAGACGTAATCAGCTGAATATAGCTGATTTCGGGTTTGTACTCCTAATCTGATATCCCCAATGACATTGTCAAGGGGATGATAGACGTTTAGTCGTGATCCTGGAGTAGTAGGAACAGCTACCTCAGAGCCAATATTATGAACATTTGGTTCTGCATCTGAGGTAGTTGGAGTTTGAGGTTCCGAAGTCGAAGGTGCATCAATGGTAGATGCTTGTGGACTTTCAGGAACTGGAACCTGTTCCTTCTGACTGTTCTGGTCATCTTCTTCAGCTTCATCTTCAGAGGAGGAGTCACTGTCATCGACTACTCCCCCTGACTGAGTAGATGATTCTCCCTGTGAGCTAGATGGTGTATTCAAGATATCATACATCATTCTAGTAGCTAACTCGTCATGCGCGGGAGAGAGAGGGATGTTGAAGGACTTAAAGAATCCATCATAGTCGAAGAAGTAGGCGGGTCCTTTGCCAGTAGGTGGTGTGGTATATCTCTGAACATCAACATTACACCACACTTCTACAAGACCCGTTGAATTGTTGTAAACTCGCTTGTTCGGTATGTTGTATCCTAGAAAGATTCCTTCATCCGCCTTCTCGCTGAATTTGCCTTCTTGTGTCTTCTTCAGAAGTGTGCACGGCGCGCCAAAAGGTTCAAGATACTCCGAATTCGGTTTGCGTCTTTGTAGTAGCTCGTAACATGTCTTTCCGTGGCGCTTGACTATCAGGACTCGATTCAGTGTATAACATGCGTTCGCCACTGCCTCATTCCAGAATTGGATAGGCAGTTTCGAGTCTGCCAGCATAGTCCGTGTTGTCTCTATCAAGCTTCTGTTCTTCCTCTCAGCAACGCCATTCATCTGAGGCGTGTAGGCAGAAGTGAATTGATGCACAATTCCCTTTTCCTTGCAGTAAGCCTCCATCCACTGGTTCCTGAATTCCGTCCCGTTGTCTGAGCGTACTTGTCTTACCTTCAGCTTGTAGAGAGATTCCAGTGTGGTTACTAACTCCTTGAATGACTCGAATGTTTCTGATTTGGATTTCAGAAACATTACCCAAGTGAACCTTGAGTAGTCATCAGTGACCACAAAACAGTACAAGTCGCCTGCAATGCTCTTTGTACTGACTGGACCAAACAAATCCATGTGAAGAAGTTCAAGAGGAAGTTCTATTGAATGAACTTTCTTTTCCTTATAAGACTTCTTGTCTGTTTGCCTTTCTTGCAAGCTACACAAAAGTCAAGAAGCTGGAAGTTCTTGACATTAACTCCTCTCACAAGATCCTTCTGAATCAAGTGATTCATCTTCCTTTGACTAATGTGTCCCATTCTCCTATGCCAGGAGATGGAATCCTTCTTAGTAGCTTTAGATAGAAAGCACTGAACCTCATGATCTGTTGTAGCAGCTGTTGACAGATCCAAAACATAAAGATCTTTATATCTTGAAGCAGTAATCAGAACTTGGTTCTCTGGGATCACGTAGTCTTTCTTGAGCATGTAACACTTCTTGTTGTCGAAGATGACTTTAAATCCCTTACCACATATTTGGGAAACAGAAAGTAAGTTATTTTGAAGTTGTTGAACGTAGTTCACCTTATCAAACTTAACTTTCTGATTCCCCACTTCTCCCTGGGCTGTGATATAGCCTCCCTTGTTTCCAGCAAATGAAACATGCCCTCCTTTTATTTGCTTGACGTTTGATAAAAGGGCCCTATTTCCTGTCATGTGCCTGGATGCTCCGCTGTCTACAATCCACGTGTTAGTTTCAGCACTGTATCGAACACCCTGCACATACAAAGTAAAGGATTAGTTTAGGTTAGGAATCCAAGCCTTTACTGGCTTGGGTTTCCCAGAGGCATCACACATCATAAATTCCACCCATTGACCCTTAGAGGGTGAGGGTAGCTCAGGTTCCTTCTTGTCATCAGTATCAGACACGCAGGATGACTTCTCTTTTCATAAGCCAGATTTGTGCAAGGCCTGTTTGTGATAAACAGTCGACTGACTTACAGGTTGAACTTTAGGTTCACTAGTTCTTCTAGGTGGAGTCAGAGAGCTCCTCTTAGAAGACCTAGGCTTAGAATCCTGAAGTTCAATCTTCTTCCTTGGTGTCTGATAGAAAGGACAATATGAAGCAATGTGTCCACATTCTCCACAGTTGTAGCACGACCTGCTATCAACTTTATGATTAAACTTTCTTTGTGGAGAAGTGTGTGACACTCTAGTAACATCAATCACTTTAGGTTTTGACTTTGGTTCTTTTGATGTTTTCTCTTGTTTAACAAAGTTAACTGTTTTAACCTGACATCTTTCTCCTTTTGGTTAACTGGTTTTTGACTTGAAACATGTGAAAAATTAACATTAGAAGTCTTTTTAGGTTCTGATTTGACTCTATTTGACCCTGACTTTAAGTTAACCTTTTCAAATTCCTTTTCCAAATTAACACAAGGCAATTTACTCTTTGCCTTTGAAGTGGCCTCCTTTTGCTTGTTTCCAGATTCAATAGATGATCATGAGGAATCTGGATCACTAACAAGAGGAGTAGACACCACATGATCCTTGATGGGGTTATTATTAGCTGGTCTAGTCTTAGTGTTCATCAAGGTCTCAGGTGGTGGTGGAACCACTTTATAACCCAATCCCTCCCCGTTGTTTCTTTCTCTCACTAAGTAGTGAACTATGTGTGAAGAACTAGTCCAACTGTGCAGTTTCTGTTTTAATGAGTTTACTTCTACTTCTAGAACTGCCTTTTGTTTCTTAGTGTCTTCTAGGGAGTTTAGATAGTACCTAATGTCATTAGCTTGGTTAAAAGCAACTACTTCGGTTTCCCTAAGCTGTTTAGTCAAAAGGTCTATCTTTTCTTTATAACTATGCTCTTTTTGTTTTAACACTCTATTAGCCTCAGTGCACAGTTGCAAATCTTTTACTAAGTTATCATTATGATCTAATAACCTAGCAAATTTTTCATCTATGCTATTCCTAAAAGTATCACAATCAGAACAAGCATGATTATCAAACATTTGGTCAGTAGTACTTACCTGAGTTGGTTCAGAAGAGTTAGCCATCAACGCAGCATCAGATGTCTCTGGTTCTGGTGATTCTGTCTTTTCTGTCTCTGACGTGGTAGTCTCCTCTTTAGGCTTGTAACTGACCTCGGTTGCAGTTGCTTCTTCACTATGTGACATCGCTATCTCGACTGCTAAATCTCCTTCACTCGCGGAATCATCGTCAATGTCTTCTACACTTGCAATGTTTGATTCCCCTGGAGAGACAAATCTAAAGCTCCAATCCTGTCCTTCATCATCATGAGCAGTCAAGGCTTTTGGATCCTTGCTTGATGAGGTAGAAGTAGAAGCTTGCTTGTCTTGGCGAGTGAAGGACGAGAATGGGTTCCCGTTACCAGTCTTCTTTGGCTTGACACATTCTCTCTTGAAGTGCCCCTTCTCTCCACAGTTGAAGCAGGTTACTTTGCTCTTGTCAAAGCCAAATATGGTATCCTTAGTAGCTACCAAGTTCTGTCCGGTCTTTTTAACAAACTTCTTCGCCCTCCGGACAGCACTAGCTAAGGCCCACATTATGTCCATCCTCTCAAGCTCCATTTCGTCCACCTGCTCGTAGTCCTCGTCTGCCAGATGGCAGTTTCCAATCTTCCCGGCAACAAGTCCATCATATGAATGAACCACTACAGCCAAAAGATCCATATGCTCTCGAGCTACTTCCACAGTCACATTACCGAGGTTCTCGGTCTTCAGTTTAGTAGCACTTGCTTCAGATCCAATATAGTGGGTACAAGAAGACCCTGACGTGTCTGATCCTAAAGGAGAAGCATGTGAAGGACCCGATGAGCTAGACACAAATGCAGTCTGGATAGGTGCTCCAGATGTCTTAGCTTGCGGTGTGGCGTTGTACAAAGCTGGATTTTGAGTGTACGAAGACTTCTGAGCTCTGTACTTCATCCTAAGTGCTTCTTCTCGCAACTTAAGAATGAAGTCATTAATATCCAGCTTTGCCAGCATTCCATTCTGTCTCAGGTTAGACACGAATGAAGCCCACTTTTCAGACAATCCGTCTGCAAAGTTAGTAACTTTCTCTTCCATGGTAGTATCCACCCCATGTGTATGCAGTTCGCTCATCAAATGGTAGAATCTATCTATGACGTCGTCTAAACTCTCGTTACCCATCGATGAAAAGTTATAGAATTCCTTCTTTAACTCCTTAGCGTTGATTGCCTTCAACGAAGCATTCCCGTCGTACCTCTTTTCTAGCTCATCCCACAGTTTCTTGGACTGCTTATTCTCTGAGTACTGGTGGAATATGTCTTTGGGGATAGACTGTGTAATCAATGCATAAACTCTTTTCTCTGCATTGTATTTAACTTTCTGCGTGTCCGTCATCCCTCCTAACGTTAGCTTAACTCCATCAGCTCCCACCGATGTACTATATCCAATCTCGATGGCTTCCCACAGATTCGGATCCACTCCATTGAGGTAGATCTCAAAACGTTGTTTCTAGTGGGGAAACTCATCTAACGTCAAGAGCTTTGGTGGTTTATTATGATTACCCACCTCACTCTCAAGCAACAGCAGATTCTGTATCCTAGAGTCCTTCCCAGCAGTAAAGGCTGACATTTGATCTTCCATGGCTAAAAACTTTAAGTCTAATAACACAAACTGTCACTGGTGCGACTGAAGGATGCGAATGGACTAGTCGTGCGTATGAACTCTGCGACTGGTTCAATTGTGCTGCTGAACTAAGCGATTGGTTCAGTCGTGCGAATGAAGCTGATGCGTATGAGCAGTGCGAACGAACTGTTCAATCGGACGAATGAAGGTGCGACTAGGTCCAATCGTGCGAATGGACAATGCGAATGGAGTCCAGTCGTGCGAATGGGTCACTCGTGCGACTGAAGCTGTTGTTTTGCGAAATTTTCTAGGTCAAACGTGGTTTAGCAGTAAAAATTCGAATTTTCGCAAGGTCTAATCACCTAAGTCCGTAGAAACCAAACTTTGATGAGCAGGGAACGTCCAAGATCACTTTTGACACAAAATATTGCGTTTTTAGTGCAAAAACACAAACTTTTATGCAATCTTGATTGAATCACACGTAATCAAGAGCCAAAGCTCTGATACCATTTGTTAGGACCTGGTATTTGAACGAAATACCTAGTGATTAGCGTGTAAACTAGATCAAATAGTGCGGAATCCTATTTGATTGGCGATCCAATCAGTGAGAACACACGAAGAATCAATCAAGAATTGAATCAAACGTTAGAAGTCGATTGGGACTCAATCTAATGTGTTCTGTGAACTTGGAGAACGATTTGGGAGGCTTCTGGACGGCTAGGGTACGTCTGGAGTCGTAATGGTATGAATGCTTACGTTTTTCCACGAATTGGGTCTATTTATAGGTTAGTGTTGTTCATTCGTGCGACTGGACCATAAGTATGGTTCAGTCGTGCGATTGAACCATGCGGTTGATCCATCCGCACGACTGAGTGTTCAGTCGTGCGACTGAGCCAATCTTATGTGTCAATCATACGACTGATCCAGTCTCCTGGTTCAGTCGTGCGACTGAGTCAATCGTATGAAGTTATTCATGCGTATGGTCCATTCGCATGGGCCATTCGCATGAGAACTTCATTATGTTAAGTTTGAATGTTTCAATTAATATAACTTGATGTGTAACCATTCAAACAATCACAAACCCAATTAACCAATTCAATATCGACTCATTAATGAAATATTAGACATTACAAATCACAACAATCAATATCATTTCATTAATCATTTCATATTACATCATAATCAGACAAACAAGATCTATTACATTTCATATCATGATCTAAGGACATACATGCATCAACAGCTTTGTAACTTGTAATAGAACTTGAGAAGCAATATACAACATTCTTGAAAACCAAATACTTGTGTTGTTTTGCAATCTTGTTCTGTCTCACTTTTACTTGTGTTCTTAGCATCTTTTATTAACAAGTTAACCAGTTCCCTATTTGATCTGTTAAGTATTCTAACCAACTCTCCTCATTGTGTTGTTGTGTTGTAAGTGCATACCCTTCACCGGTCCTGCATTTGGTATCAGAGCATTTCAGGCTCTTGATATAAGATCTCACCATCTTAAGATCCCTCACACACACAAAATACTTAACAACTTGCAGCTATAACCAAAGCTGATATGGAAACTGGAACTATGACAAAGTCTCCAGTGATCACTCCTGAAGACTTTGATACTTGGTGTCAAATAATGGAAGGCTTCATCAAGTCTCAAGACTCCAGGATGTGGGACTTTGTTGTTGAAGGACCTTACATACCAAGCACCACTTCTGCTACTGGTGGTGGTATGATTCCCAAGGCTATGGCTGATTACTCTGAAGCAGATAGAAAGAGAATAGAGATTGATCAAAAGGCCATGACAACCCTTCAAACTGCTCTTCCAAACTCCATCTACAGAGGCTTCAAGAAGTGCAAAACTGCCAAGCAACTATAGGAAGCACTGAAGCTGATGTATGAGGGGTCTACTGAAGCAAAGGAGAACAAGAAGGATCTCCTGAAGTAGCAGTTTGAAAACTTCACCTTCAAGGCAGGTGAAACCATTACTCAACAATACTTCAGGTATGTTGAGATTGTGGATACTCTAATGGATGTTGGAGTAGTTCTTGAGAACAGGGACATTGTGAGGAAGTTTATGTCCTCTCTTCCAAGACAATGGACACATTATTGTGTTGTTATCAAGAGGACTGAGAACCTTAAGACTCTTACTCTCACAGAGTTGTATGGTATTCTTAATGGCTACCAGATGGAGATGAACGTGCAAAACTCATCTGGTAACTCCAGCAATCAACTGAGTTCAGCCCTTCATGTGGTTGAAAGGGAAAGCATTGAACCACAACATCATCTTATATGCTTCCCTGACAACTCACAAAAGGACCCTTTCATCACCTTCCCAGAGACTCCAAGGAAAAGCTACACTCAAGGAAGTCCTTTCCAAGAGACAAGTTCTTCTCATGCCTTTGTCTTTCCTGATGAAAATTCAGGAAACTTTCTCTTCACTCTTGAAGATTTGGACTGTACCCATCCAGATGATCTGGAGTACATGGAGATAGTTCAGCAGATGGCTCTTCTCACTCACAGAGCCAAGATGTTCTACAAGAGGACAGGGAGAAAGTTTCCAAGCAATGAAGCCAGTAGAAAGTTTGGGCTGGACAAAAGCAAAGTAAATTGTTACAACTGTAACAAGATGGGACACTTTGCAAGAGAGTGTAAGGCACCAAGGACAAATAGTGGCCAAGCACAAACCAGACCAAACTACACTGAGAAAGCCCCCCAAAATGAGAACCAAAGCAGCAAGCTGCAGTTGCTGTTGAAGAAGGAGGCTTTGAATGGAGCTTTCAAGTAGAAGATGCATCTCCAAACCAAGCACTCATGGCAGACCACGATGAAGCCAAGGTATTGGAACATCTTTGTACTCTTGAATGCATTGCTAAAGTTAATAGATACAGGTCCTATAATTTAGAAATGAGATCTGACCTTGAGTCCTTAAATATTTTAAAAGCTGACTTTAAAAGAGTTGAAAATGATTATAAACTAAAGATAGAGGACTTAGACAAAACCATTTCAACTCTTAAACATGAGCATACAAACTACAGGACTCAGATCAAAGATCTCATTACTAAATTAACTGAATGCCAGGCTAAGCTTGTGATCAGCAAAGCCAAGGCAGAAAAATGTGTTCTTGAAGAAGAGACCTTCAAGAACATAATATCCTCATCCTTGCATGCAAAAGTTTGTTATCAAAATAAGCAGGGACTAGGATCTTGTGAGATAGCTCCTCCACACACAATCTTGTCTGTAAGATCTCCAAGGTGTGAAACTTGTGAAGATGAGCTTCCCCTCGTAGATCCTGTGACTGAAGAGGATGAAGAGGAGATGGTGGAGAATGGCTCTGAGAAGAGTGAAGAAGATCATTCTAAGAAGGGTTACCATCCCTCTAAGGAGAGCAAAGCTGTTGGGATGACCAAGTCAATAAGAAAGAACTTGATCAGGAAGGCCAAAAGAAGTCCAAAAATGCTCAAGAGATCAATGCTACCTTCAATTCTGCACAGAAACAAGTCTTCATCTCTGCAGGATTTGAAGTGGTAAAGGCTGAAGACACAAACTTGAACTCAATCAACAAGAGTTCTAGTTCATGTCCAAATCATCCCATCATTAAGAAGAAGGCTGATCAGTTGTGCATTGCTGATGTACAACCTGAAACATCCTGCTCCAAAGGTAGTTCTAACCCCACAAGAATTGCCACAACATCTGCAAAAATGAAGATGGAGAAGAAAAGTGATCAAGTTCAGCCTTGTTCACAAAGAAGAACTCCTAGAAGTAAGAAAATGGACTGTGTTATGTGTGGGAGTACCTTTCATCTTGCTAAGGATTGTGTCTACAATCCAAGGAGTACTTTCCTCATGACCAAGAAAGAAACTTCTAAGAGTTTGGAGAAGAAGAAGCAAGCTTCGGAAGGAAAATCTGTTTCCTTCGGAAGCTCCAAACTGAAGAAGAAGACAAGTGGAAACTTGCCTTCGGAAGGAAATTTGGTCTCGGAAGAAAGGAATACTTCCGAAGCACTCAAGCCTGCTGCAGTGAATGCAAGATCTTCCGAAGGGCCAGTCATCAAAACTTCCGAAGTCATCAAAACTTCCGAAGTATTGAAGGTCAAGTCTAAGATTCCAAAGGTGGTATGGAAGTCAAAGAAAGACCAAGTGGCTGAAAGTTCTTCATCAGCATCAGCAAATGATTCCTCTAGCATGACTATAGGATCAATTACTGTTGCATTGTCTTCAACTTCTTTTGATAAGCCCAACACCAATGAGGCTTGGGTTTCCAAATGTAACTAATCATCTCTTTTGTGTAGGGACAGCTCAAGACAAATAGAAATATATGGATCATTGGTAGTGGCTGTTCCAGACACATGACAGGCAATAGGTCACTACTCCAAAAGTTTGAAAGATTTGATGGAGGACCAGTTGCTTTTGGAGGAGATGCAGGAGGTTACATTACTGGAAGGGGCAAGGTCATAAATGGTAAGCTCAGCATTGAGAAGGTAAACTTTGTCAAGGAGCTTGGGTAAAATCTTCTGAGTGTATTCCAATTTTGTGATCAAAGACATAATATGCTCTTTACTGAGCATGAGTGCATTGTTCTCAGGCCCGGGGTGGTCATTCCTCATGAGCACATCTTGCTTAGAGCCTCCAGGGAAGGGAACATGTACAAGATGGACTTGCAAGAAACATCTCCCTCAGAAGAAGTTTCATGCTTTCGATCTAAAGCAAATAATAATGAATCTTTCCTCTGAAATAAAAGAGTGTGCCATGTAAACTTTAAAAACATGAATAAATTAATTAAGAATAATTTGGTAACTGGAATACCTAAGAAAGAGTTTACAAGTGATGACCACTGTGTTGCATGCCTAAAAAGGAAGCAACACAAGGTATCTCACAAGCCAAAGGAAAGAAACTCCATCATTAATCCCCTACACTCATTACATATGGATCTCTTTGGCCCCACCAGTGTAATGAGTCTAGGAAGGACCTCTTATTGTTTGGTGATCACAGATGATTTTACAATATTCACTTGGGTCTTCTTTCTTAGAACTAAGGATGAGACTCCTGAGATTCTGAAGAATTTCATCTTAAAGATTGAGAATCAATGTGATCACAAGGTCAAAACCATAAGATGTGATCAAGGAACTGAGTTCAAGAATCAAATCCTTGATACATTTTGTGATGAAAAAGGTATTACAAGACAATATAATGCTCCTAGGACTCCTCAGCAAAATGGTGTTGCTGAAAGGAGAAACAGGACACTAATTGAAGCTGCAAGAACTATGTTGTCTGACTCTAAACTGCCTATCACCTTCTGGGCAGAGGCAGTGAACACTGCTTGCTATGTGCAAAACAGAGTTTAAGTGGTTAAGACACATGGTAAGACTCCTTATGAACTTTGGCACAAGAGAAAACCCTTCATTGGTTTTCTCAGGTCATTTGGATGTCCTTGCACCATCTTGAATACCAAGGATCAAATTGCCAAGTTTGCTGAGAAATCAGATGATGGACACTTTATTGGATACTCTTCTCAAGCTAAAGCTTATAGAGTATACAATCTCAGAACTAGAGTAGTTGAGGAGTCAGCCAACGTGACTTTCAATGAGCACACTCTCAGTGTGAAAGGTTCTGGTCTGGATTTCTTGATGCTGATAACCACTGCTTAGAGGCACAAAACTCGGAAGAAGGAGCTTCAAATGTTGGAGAAAATGGTGGTGGTGAAAGTGATCAAGAATTTCTTGATGCTGATAACCACTGCATTGAAGACAACATCAATGATGTCACACACTCATTGGATCAAGTCAATTTTGATAAGTGTGGTGATGTGGAGGGTGAATCTTCTTTGCCAGATCAAAAATTTTCAAATCTAGATCTGTCTAAGCAACTTGCTATGATCCCTCAGCTAAGGATCCACAAGTCTCATCCTACCACAAACATCATTGGAGATGTTGATTCAGGGGTGAGAACAAGAGGACAAACCCATGAAGCAAATGTTTTTCTTCACTCTTGTTTCTTGTCCCAGATAGAGCCAAAGAAAATTGATGAGGCTCAAAAGGATGGAAGTTGGGTTGAAGCTATGCAAGAGGAGCTGCTTCAATTCAAAAGGCATAAGGTTTGGAACCTATGTCCTCTCCCTCAAGGGAAGACTACCATAGGAACCAAATGGGTTTTTAGGAACAAGAAGGATGATAGAGAACTTGTCATCAAAAACAAGGCAAAACTAGTTGTTCAAGGATATACTCAAGAAGAAGGAATTGACTATACAGCTGTTTTTGCTCCTGTGGCAAGACTTGAAGCTGTTAGAATATTCCTAGCTTTTGCTGCATCCAAGAATTTCAAGGTCTACCAACTTGATGTCAAGTGTTCTTTTCTTTATGGGGTGATTGATGAAGAGGTGTATGTCAGACAACCACCTGGGTTTGCAGATCCTGATCATCCTGATTATGTCTGCAGACTTGATAAAGCTCTATATGGGCTGCACCAAGCACCAAGAAAGTGGTATGAGACTCTATCTCAGTATCTCTGTCAACATGGCTACAAAAGAGGTACTATAGATGGAACTCTCTTTATCAAAGGAACAGGAAATGACATAATGCTAGTTCAAGTATATGTAGATGACATTATCTTTGGGTCAACTAATCCAAAGCTCTGCAAAGACTTTTAGACGCTGATGAAGGATAGGTTTGAAATGAGTGCCATGGGGGAACTCAATTTTTTTTAGGATTTAAAGTGAAGCAACCTGACAATGGCATCTTCATAACTCAGTCAAAGTATGTACAGGACATACTTAAAAGGTTTAACATGACTGACTCTAAGGTTGCTAAGACTCCCAAAGCCAGAAATCACTCCCTTGGACCTGATCTTTAGGGGGAGTGTGTTGATGAACATCTCTATAGGGCAATGATTAGGTCTCTTATGTACCTCACAGCTAGCAGGCCAGATATCATGTTTGCTACATGCATTTGTACAAGATATCAAGCCAACCCCAAGATGTCACACCTGCTCACTGTCAAAAGAATTTTAAGATATCTCAAAGGTGGTCCATCACTTGGCCTTTGGTATCCAAAGAATTCTGACTTTAATCTTTATGCTTATACAGATAGTGACTATAGTGGTTGCAACATGACTGCAAAGTCTACATTAGGGGGATGCCAATTTCTTGGTGGAAGAGTAGTCTTCTGGCAATGCAAGAAACAATCCTGTGTGTCTGCATCAACTGCTGAGGCTGAATACATTGCTGCTGCAAGTTGCTGTGCTCAAGTGCTTTGGATTCAAAATCAGATGCTGGACTATGGATTTAACTTTAAAGAGACTCCCATCCACATAGACAACAATGGTGCTATCTCCATCACAGAGAATCCTGTGCAGCACTCAAGGACAAAGCATATTAATATCATGTATCATTTGATTAGAGATGAGTTTGAAAAGGGATTAATCAAACTAGTCAAAGTTAAAACAAATGAACAATATGCTGATCTGTTCACCAAAGCTTTTGATGAGCAGAGATTTAAATATCTTGTATCAGCTATTAGGATGATTAACTTTGAATAGCTTTTCTTAAAACTTAATCATATTTATTTCTAAAACCTGTGTGTCCTAAGTTGTCTATTATATCACCTTCATAAGCCCTTGTTTTCTTTGGAAGAAAATCTTTTCAAAAGACTTTTCTTAGATTTTTGAAAATCTTGATCTCTTCGGAAGATTCAAAATTACTCTCCGAAGAAGTTTGTCTTAGTAAACAATACTTGCTTCAGTGATTTTACCTTCGGAAGAAATTTCTGAAATATCTTCCGAAGCTTAAAATTAACTTAAGTACTTTGTATGTTTTCAAAGAACAAGTTTCTTCCGAAAGCAACTTACCTTCGGAAGTATTTATTCTTCTTGGAATAAAAATCTCTGAGTGTAAAATTCTCTTCCGAAGCAAAATTCTCAAAAACCTTTGAAATCTCTTCCGAAGCCAATTTGCCTTCGGAAGCTTTTTCTTCAGAACTTCCGAAGCAAATAACCTTCGGAAGATGTCTCGACTTCCAAGAAAACTACTTTTTGGGCAAAAGTAAACTACTTTTCAGAGGTGGGACCGACATCCGGATTTCAAAGTTTATCCTCTTTTATTAACTTTGTCTAAAATCCTTTTCACATAAATGCCCAACATTTCCCCCCTCTTTCACTATCTTCCTCAATTACACTATTCCTTAAACTTAAATTCTCCCAAACCGCCTTTTGTTCTTCATCTTTCTTCATCCTTAAGCTTCTAAAATGGCCAACCTAAACCTTAGAAACAACCCAGATTTCTCCATGCAACTTCACAAGCAACATAACCAAGTTGCTCTATTAAGCTCTCAGAAAGATGAAAGTTTCTCAGAGATTTGCCGTTTCTTAGCTCTATCAAACTACTCCACCTCCCTAACCATTGATCCTACTCTCTATGAGGATCATCTGTTTTAATTTTGGAAGACCTGCCAAGAGGTCATTATGGATGGGGAGAAGGCACTGTCTGCCACATTGCAAGGGAGGACAATCTTCATCACTCCGGCCATCATAAACACTATTTGCAGCTGGATGATGAAGAAGGTGAGTTGTCATCCCCAAAGAAAGCTGTAAATCATTCCTTTGAGCAGATGGGCTATGAGGAGGATTTTTTGGAAAGACCTTCAGGAAAGGAAATGTCTCATCCCAGTGGAAATACTTGCTTCATGTGGTTATCCACAACTTGTCAAACAAGCATGGAGGGTGGGACCAGATTCCTGAGGATCTCTCCTTCATAGTACATGGAATGGTTCAAGGGGTCAAGTTCAGGTACTCTCAATTTGTTTATACAAATTTGCTTGCTGACTTGGACTCCTTAGAGTATTATATGTTTCCTAGATATGTTCAACACATTCTCAACTGTGAACTGGGCTCATAGTTGAGGGAAACAGATAATATTCTTAAATTAGGACAGATGAAGCCCGGCATCTTTAAAATTATAAAGAAGCCAACTGTAGGCTTCTCAGGGGTAGAAACAACCCTAGTCCCAAAAATGTTAAAGCTCATTGCTCAAGGTGACAACCTAGCAACAAAAGCTAGTGTTGAACCCACACCTTCTACCTCTCAACCACCAAAAAGGCCCCAAGTCACCCTCACCTACCAAAGAAAATCCAAACGAACCCCTGCTCAAGCTATTGAGTCTGTGCAGGCCCCCATATACTCACCCATACAGGAGGAAGTGGACACTAGAGCTCCCACTTCCCCTGAGGAGCAAACCACTCCCATCTCTTCAACAATCAGGGCTGAGGTTCCTCATGCTCACCCTGATGAGCTCACAAGCCCAACTGCCTTAAGCCTTCACTCTGTGTCTCAACACTCAAGTGAACAACCTTCAGGGGACAGTTACCATCCCCAGCCTTTAGAGTTAAATCAACCCATTCCCAACCTCTCATTCTATACTGATGAAGACTTAGGTTTCAGTGGGTACCATAAGTCTCTCTTGTCACACCCCAACCTTGACGGCAGAATCGTCGAGATGTGAGGGTTAAGATTGTTCACAGCCACATAACGCTATATTAAATTGCAAATATTATTTTTATAAGTCTTAAAATGAAATACAATCATAAGTCTCAAACATGAAATAAGTTCAAACATAACATAACATAATGTAATCTTTTTATTTCTTTAACTAGGTCCAAGTCCTAGATTATTGCAAGCTTTCAAAGATCACTCTAAATTGAGGATGACCTGTAACATGATAAAAAAATAAAAGGTCAACTAAAAATAGTTGGTGAGTTTCCAAGGTTTTCATACATAATATGATAAAGTTACAAGTAGCAATTCATGTCATAGGTCATAAGTTAGTAAGGTTATAGAACACATATCGTTACAACCAAACCTCGACTTGATTACAAGTATATAAGATTGGCTAAGTGTATTTGGTTCCCATGATGAACAAGCATACGTCATCAGGAGCCGGCAATACCTCGGCTTTAGCACCAAATAGGCTTGTCAGGCCCAAAGATCTAAGACGTCGCCAGGCTAGCAATAGTTAATGATTGTAAACAAACTATGTATCTCATATAATCACTTACAAAACACAAACAACCATGACAAAATATAAAGATGAATTGCATGTGATTTACAAGTCTCAAATGTGTATAAGTGTATCATGTATAAGCAATCATGTTTCACCCCAAAATAGTGTGAAAAGATAAAAAGGGGCAAGGAAACTCACATGTCAAATAAGTGTATGATGAAGATTAATAAAATTAATAGTAAACGTCGTTCCAAGTCGTATCGTCACAAGGCACCTAAATATATGTATATATTACAAGATTTAGGTCAATAATAAGGTTTAACGATTAAACGCGAACTAGGGTTTCAATAAGGATTGGGTATTTGGGGGGTTTTTATAAATAAAACTAGTGAACTCTTTTTTTTATATTTTGTTCAAAAGAAGTACAACTTATAAAATTTTTAAGGAATTAAATCCTTTGTAAATAACTTGTTTTTAATTATAAAATATGTTTGAATACTATAATTACCATGATAATCTCTAATCAAAGAGAACATAAGATCCAATAATAATTTAGTAAAATAAATAAATAAATAAATATATATATATATATATATATATATATATATATATATATATATATATATATATATATATATATATATATTTAGTCATAACATTTGTAAATAACTTTTATAATAAAATGCTAAAATGTTTTACAAGAATTAATTTACAGAAAATATTTAGATGATTTTAAAAAATATTTGAAGTTCATAAAATCATTTTTATATTTATTAAAAATTTTCCTGTAATAAAATTAAGGCTAAAAAGCCCTTTTAAAAAAAATATGAGGTTGCCCGGGTTCGAACCCGGGACCTCTTGGTGGAGAAGGGAGTAACTTATCCGGTGAACCAGGGCTTTAGACTTGTTATATCCTGGTTCTAAATTATTTTAAACAAAGCTAATGAAGCGCCCCCAAATCCCCAAGAACCCTAGAACGAAATCTGTCAAATTGATGTAACAATCGATGTTGTAAACCAATTAACTATGGGGCTTTTGTTCCCCATACCTAAACGAACCTAAGTCTATGATTATCTTACTTGATTTTGGTCGAGAACGATGAGGCAGAAGATGCAACAGTCGCGACCCGCACTTGAATTGGTTTGATATGAAAATGGTGATGATATCCAAATTACTTTTGTGTGAAGCTTCGGAGGATGTTGTAGACTAGAAGCCCCTTATCAATTGAAGTTTAGAAGGTTCGGATTAGGGTCTTCGACTGGGTTACAGGTCGAGGTGGTGGTGGTGATTGAACTCGATAATTGCGTGTGTTTCAGGTGAAATTGGAGATAGTATATGATTAGGGATAGATAATCGATCGTTTGGGTTCATTTAATCGGATTATTATCGAAGTTTAATGACCGAACGGTTCTATGATTAAAGATATCGGTTACTCGTTCGATTGAGGTTTGTAACTGGCGTTTAAACGAGATTAATATGTGCATTTAAGTTCGGAATATGCTCTCGAACGATTTGAAACAGTTTGGAGGTCAAAATCGTAGGGTTCCGGTGGTATTTGGGCTCGCCGGACTTCGGCCGGAGAGTGGCCGGAGTCCACCGGAAAATCGTGGAGAAAGAAAAGTGGGCGGGGGTTGGTTTGTAAAATTGAAAGTTACACTCTGGTCCCTCAACTTTGGATTCTTATTATTTTATGCCCAAACTTAATATTTCAAGTTTCTAATTTGACAATTAGGCCCCCTTGAACTTAATTAAGTTTTAACTTGTTAACTTTTATAACTTATTATTATTATCTTTATTATCATTATTATTATCTTTGTTACTATTATTATTATTATTATTATTATTATTATTATTATTATTATTATTATTATTATTATTATCATTAGTATTATTATTATCATTATTATTGTTATTGATATTATTATGATCATCATTATTGTATTATATTTAATATTTAACATTATCAATCTTTAAATTAAAGAATTAAAGACAAATTAAGAAATAAGCATAAGTAACCCATAAATTTTATAATTAACAATAATGACCCTTCCAAGAATAAACGACGATAATTTTTAATTAACAAAAATACGAGATGTTACATCTCTACTCTTCCCCTACTCAAAGAGAGATGAGTACTCCTGAGTCTCCTTTGTCTAGCCCACATCAGTCACCCATAACTGAGGTGGATACTTCTGAACCTGTTCAGGATATCCATATGGAAGAGGCTCTCACTTCTGTAAGTGATTATATCATTAAGACCTCAACCATGGCAACTCAGCCCATTGACACCTCAACTGAGGATGTCAATGTGCAGAGGAAATCCAACAGCCAAGAATCTGAGGCAGGTGGTGAGAGAGAGGACTTTGGTCCAATCATCTCATCCCTCAATGATTCTTCTGATGAAGAAGAGGGGAATCTGAGACTAAAGGTTCAAAAACTATTAAAAACATGATCCTATTTAGTCTCTAAGGTTAGTCACCTTGAATCTCAGGTGACTACCCTGCATAATAGGGTCAATGATTAGCAACTTGAGATATCTTATCTCAGGGAAAAACTAGCTGGGAGACCTTTAAGAAGAGCTCAACCAGGAACACAAGAACCTGTGAATGTGATTGACCTAAACTCTAGCTCACCTATGCAAGAGGGTGATGCTACCAAAAAGGGGGAGAAAGTCATTACAGTCACAGAACCTTGGAGTTCTTCAGGGAGTATGGACATTGAGGATTCACCATCCTCACTTGCAACTGTGCATACTCAGCAACTTCCTCAAGTTCACATTAATATGGACATTATAGATTCTGTCATTAGGAGTCTCTTTGAGGAAGGCATTCCAAGGGCTGTGTCATCTCCACCTCAAGGAACTTCAAACTACATTATTGGGTGGAGGTATGATGTTGATAGAAGAGCCCTCATTCTTCACAGAGTTCAAGGGCAGCAAGAAGTGTTCAATTTTCAGACTTTGGACTACTATGAAGGTCTTGTCCTGATCAACATGCCACTTGTCAACCCAAGCAAATCAAGACAAGCTGACAGGTTAGCACTCAGGATTCAAGACAGAATTACTGAAGAGTTCAGCCTTAGAAGGAGACAAAGGCAATCAGGTATTGTCATTGGTCAACTAGATGCTGAGGCAGACCCTGAGATTAGCTTCAAAGGGAAAACCTTGGCTGAAGGCCCAGTGATAGAGCCTAAGAGCCCTGTCACACCAACAACTGCTTCAGAAATTCATTCCCTCAGTGAAACATCTGCTGGTGAAGGTGTCTCACAACCTCTCTCTGACCAGAGCTTGGATGCTACACCAAGCAATGAAGGTCAAACCTCTATCCACCCTGAGTCACAAAGGTCAGTGGGTGACAAATGGAAAAGGATTTTGACTCCTGAGGAGATTGAGGAGGAGGCGAGAGAGAGGAAGAGGAAGCTAAGGGGAGAAAGTTCCTCTAGGTCTTCAGGCTTTATGCAAGCTGCAATCAGGGCTTCCCCCAGACCAAACACTCAAGAAGATGAGTTGAGGGCAGTCAGGATTGCTTACCTGCAGACCAAGACCTATGACATAGATGGGAATATATCTCTCCCCTTAGAGCAATTAAATGAACTGGATGACATGGAAGTGTCAAGAGAGATGAAGGAAGCAGAGGATGCAAGATTACTTCTCCAATTCAAAGAAGAAAAGAGACAGAAAAGATTATACAAGCATGCTCCAACTCTCTCCCTAGTTCAGGAAAGTCCTGTGCAAGAGGATGTGGCTGCTACACAAGAACCTCAGGTAGACAAGGAAACAGATAGACAAAATATGATCAACTACTTGAGTGTCACAGGTCTCTACCAGGAATCTGCACTTCTTCCCTTGTCTTTTGAGTACATTAAGTTTGAGTATCTCAAACAGCTTGAACTTCAAGTGCTCAAAGAACAAAAGGCAACAAAAAGAAAGATGAGGGAAGATGCTGCAAAGTCAAGAGCTATCATCCAAAAGAGTATGAAGAAGTCTGCTGACAGACAAAGGATGATGAGCTTCTTGAAGCTGTATGGATTCTACGGAAGGAGACTTGGCCCTATGTCTCTATCCACAATGGATGAGCATATCTGAGTAATCAAGCAGAAGATCAAGAGTGGAGAGCTGATTGACTTATACTCTCCTCCAAGTCAAATCCCACCTGAAGTGGAGGTTAAGGTTGAACAACCTGAGACAACACAACCTGGACATCCTGCTGAGCCTCAACATGCTTCATTTTCTGATCCATAGTAGGGTCAAACTCCCTCTCCTTCTGAACCTATGAGGGAGGAACACCCAACTGAGAAAGACAAGGATGATCAACAAGGTGCTGCAGACCAGTCTTCTCAGTTAAAGTCTTCTAAGAGGAAGAAGAGGATGGCTTCTAAACCAAAGTCTAAGAAGAAGAAGCCTGAATCATCCACCTTTACACCTTAGGCTGAGTCAGATCAACCTGAGGAAGTGCATGAAGAGGCAGCCCAATCAACTCCAATTCAAGTGGCTCAACTTACAGCTGAGACACTCATCTTATCCTAGAATTCACCACTAATCCAGAGAGATGGCATGTGATCAGAGATCAAGGTGTTGAGAATGTCTATACATGGCAAGACATAATTAACTTACCTCTGGATGATCTCTTTGAGATGAGAAGATATTATGAGAGTCTGAATGATCCTGACCATCTGATGAAGAAGGGTATGGTCATCATTGTGCTGAAGACTACAAACATCTAAAGATCTTCTAAATGTTTTGGTAGCATCAGCCTAGGGGGAGTTTGTAAGGATTCCTATAAGTCTAATGCAGCTAAAACATCCAAAGTCTCTACAAGAATGCACTAAAGAACAGAAGTAGAAATGCTTCGAAAGTTTTACACCATGCACTAGAAATATTGTAAGTGTAAAATCTTCCGAAGCCAAGACCAACATCTTCCGGAGCCAAAAGTGAAGTCTTCCGAAGCTTCAAAGACAAAGTCTTCCGAAGCCAAAGAGTGAAGAAAGATTTCTTCCAAACACTTTTAGAGATATGCCTTTATCTGATGTACTTTACCATAAAGCTGGACCACCTTTTCGCTGCTACTCTGTAAAGTCACCAACTTACATGAGTTGGTGAAAGGTCCATGCTTTTGGTAACTGTACATTGAGGTCTTGAGTCCATGCTTTCTACTTTATGTACTTTTATCCTTTTTTTGTAATATATTAGGATGTGAGCTATGGCATGTCATAGTCCCAAGTCAAAAGGCAGATCTGCCTTTTGACTCTACATTTGATTTTGTAGTTGTCTAGTCAATTGTATCCAGCTGGCCTTCAAAGTATGACCGGCTGTAGGATGTAGTATAAAGTATCTCAAGTACTTGTAACTTTCTATCGATGCTTTGTAACTTGTAATAGAACTTGAGAAGCAATATACAACATTCTTGAAAACCAAATACTTGTGTTGTTTTGCAATCTTGTTCTGTCTCACTTTTTCTTGTGTTCTTAGCATCTTTCATTAACAAGTTAACCAGTTCCCTATTTGATCTGTTAAGTGTTCTAACCAACTCTCCTCATTGTGTTGTTGTGTTGTAAGTGCATACCCTTCACCGGTCCTGCACCACTTATGGAGTTTTTGTACAATAATAGTTATCACACAAGTATATGTGCAACACCATATGAAGCCTTATACGAGAAGAAATGTAGAACCCCTTATAAGTTGGTTTGAAATAGGAAAAAGTCAATTTTTTGGACCATAAATAGTTCAAGAAATGACTTATAAGATCCTTCAAATTAAGGAACGACTCAAAATAGCAGATGAACAACAAAAGAAGTACGCGAACCCCCTTTAAAATTTGTTGTTGGTGATAAAGTCTTATTAAACGTTTCACCTTGAAAAGGCGTTATTAGGTTTGGAAGGAAAGAAAAGCTAAGGCCAAGATTTGTTTGACCGTTCACCTTACTTGAAAAAGTTAGAACCACTACCTATCGGTTGCAACTTCCGGAAGAAATGAACAAAGTGCATAACGTATTTCATGTATCTAACTTACGCAAGTGCTTAGCAGATGAAACCCTAAACGTACCTCTACAAGATGTTCAGGTTAATGAAAACCTTAAATTTGTAAAACAATCATTACAAATCAAGGATACATTGGTCAAAAAACTCAACCATATGAAACTAATTCTCATTAAAGTTAAATGGAACTCTGAAGAGGATCATAATATACTTTGGAGTTAAACTAAAATGAATAAAAAATATCCCTACTTGTTCCCATAAATCTCGATGAGGATATATCATTAAAAGAGCAAAGGATGTAACATTACTGAAATTCGGATCCAAAGCATTAGCCGGACAGGAAGGTTTGGCCGGACATGATAATCATTAAAAAATCAAAACAATGATAAAAATAAGATCAACAAGCCTTAAAATCGCCTCTGGAAGTCTTTGGGATTGTTCGGGATCGTTCTTGGGACTTAGGGATGTCTTGGAATGAAGTGGTTGGTCAAAACCTAGATTTCCCGTCTTTTTATAAAAATTTAGTGCGTCGTATACCGTAGGTCATGTGACTATCGTAAGTCATGATAAGGGCTCACTATTTTCTTTTTTACTTTTGATCCATCGTAGGTCACCTTCCCACCGTAAGTTATGGTAGGGGCCTACAGTTTTTTTAGTCTCTGGCCACCATAAGTTATGGTGGCCACATGACGTAGGGTGGCCAATGACCATTTTTAATCATCCTTTGTCTCTTTTATTTTCTTTTTCTTGAGTTTGCTCAGCTCCATTTTAAGACTTCTCAATTAGCTTTATTTACCTCATTTAGCTCCCGATACCCGCAAATCACAAACACACTCGTAGTAACCTATTTCTAACCTATAAACTTATTAAAATCTTACAATTAACACCGTTAAAACCTATTCAAACATCCAAACATCAAATCCCCACACTTGTCTCTCGCTTTCCTTCAAGCGATACTGCTTTTAAACCTAACAACTCGGGTCAAAAATTTCAAACCGCTAACACACAAATACTAACCCTGATTAAGGTTTAAGGTCATACCCAATTTCCTATTAGCAAAACAACCAAGTAACAACCACAATCCTCTAACCCGTTGGCTTGCCTAATTGAGACTACCAAACTTTAGGTTGCTCCTTTGCACATGTTACACCCCTCACAATTGTTCTATCCACTTGGTGTAATTTCTAAACTCGGCAAAAGATGTGCCGTATATTTAGGAACACTCACGCAATGATACAAACCAGTGAGCATAGGCTTGTAAAACAAACAATCCTCCACCTACTAATGTGAGACTTCAGACCAATCATGAGGGCTTCACAGGGTTGTAATGTTAGGATTAGGTTCAGATAGGAAATATTTGGGATATAGTGACTAAAGTGGTGAAAAAAATTAAGCTAGCTACTTATTCAATGCCAAAAACAAACTACAACACTTCTCAACACTACTTACTTGCTAAACACAATATTTTTTTCTCATAACTCGGTCAGTCAACCTAACTCTGACAATTTTTCTTTGCTTTTTTCATTTTTCCATTTTTTTCATTTTTTTTATTTTTCAAACTACTAATGCACAATGGATTTCAACTTAAACATAGCTATCTTCCGACTACAAATCAAAACTTGAAACAAAACAAACTTTATTACAGCTCAAACACAATTTACTGACTCAAGTTTTATCACAAGGGTAAACAAACAAAAGGCTTAATGGTCAGATAATGGATTTAAACAAAAGGAAAGAGGAAACAAGCTCAAAATTAGTGACTAATGGACAAATGTCAAGTAGGTGTGTCCTATGGACTTTTTCTATGGTTAATCCTATAGCCTCATTCATTTCAATGTGAATCACGGTCTCGAGACTTGAAATGTACGCGCTCCCCAAGTTCTACTACTAACAAACATCATTGCACACTCAACTAAGCAATTAACATATGCAACAAGGGAACATGCTTCTCACAAATAGAAACGGTGGATTCAAATTACCGATACGAAATGTGCAAGTTTACTACACCTAAGTTTTGCTACCAATTGTTAGCATTCCCTTTTCAACTTCCACAAACATACTGGATTTTAAACATTAAAGGGATTAACCACGACCAAGTACATCTTCCAACGGTTAGCATATTAGATAAAAATTCTAAAAATTTTCAATTTTATGTATATTTCCATTTCTCTAAAATATGTCTGCATGTGTTCCCCCATCCCCACACTTGGGATACATTGGCTCCAATGCATGTGTTGATTCATTTTACAATCCCCATTTGCATTCCACTTTACGCATTAGGCCCAAACACATAATACAACATGATTAAACAAACTACCATAGTCCTAAACAATAGAATCACTCCACCCAGATTACATAGTTGTTTAACACCCCCAAGTGCAAAACAAAAATCACAAATAAAGTTAAAGAAAGTTCACATGGACCTGATGAAATATGATTTGATAGTGCTTCAGTATTATTATATGTAGACTGGGTAAACCTGCCAAGCACAATATTAAATATGCTCCTAAAATTCCACGTGCTTCCCCACACTTGCATGTTTGCATCGGCTACTTAAAACTAATAAAACAAAACAAAATCTAAAAAAATAATAAAACCTACTTTCATAGGAATCACTGTTTCATTTACCATATGCAACAAGCCTTTTAAATCTCTGATAGGCCCGAGTGGACGAGTGAAGTCTCGTGAGGGTTTCTAGTGAACACACCCACAAAGTTCAAAACTACTAAGATCATAAAAAAACTAAAAATTACAAATATCTCGGGTTGTCTACCAAGTAGTGCTACGTTTTTTGTTCTGCCAGAACGTACCTGTCACCACTTATGATAGTCGAAAGTGGTGCTTGCCTTCTGAGAGTTCTATAAGTGTTTGCTTTTGGTCTAGTGGGTTCCCAACATCATCCAAACATGAACCGAACATCATTGTCTTAACTCGTGCATTTTTAGGATTAGGTGGATCACTAACTTTTTTCTTCCATTTTGGCTTCCCGTGCCTTATTTTTATCTTCATTATTTGTTCTTTATTTTCTTTTGAATCTACAAACTCTATCAAGTTAACCTGCTTAGCCCTATCATACTTATAAACCATTCTCAAAAGTTATGTGCTTTCTTACATGTCAGGTGTACAGAAGAACACACACATTAGTCACATCTGCCTCAAAAAGTTTGTCATTAACAAAATAAGTGATCGACTTGGAAAACACATCAAATGTAACTTACGGGTTTCAGATGTCATATCAATTGTTCCATCCTGACAGTTGATTTGAGCATTTGTACTTGCCAAAAATAGTCTACCTAAAATAACGTTGGTTGCTCCTTTGTTTTCACTAGTGCATAGTCAAGCACCATAAAGTCTATCGGTTAGTAAAAATCTCCCAACTTAATTATCACATCTTTTACCATCCCCGAGGACATTTGTAGGTCAAGTCAGCTAACACCATGGTGGTGTCAACCTTTTGTAAAGGGCCAAACTCATATTGATCATATAACGCACCACACAAGATACTAACGCCTACCCCATAATTTAATAGTGCTCTTTTTATCTTGAACATCCTCACTTTGATTGGAATGACAGGAGCTTCAGGTTACTATCTTCTACTGCATCGATTTAATTTTCTTTATTTGCAACTTGTTTTGAAAAAAAATTAAAGTCATCATTGAAAATATTAGAATTGGAAGGATACTAAGCAAATTAATATGGAAATTTCTCGTGTTCTTTATGGTTGTCCCTTGATGTTTTGGAATTCATGGTCGTTTCACTTGGTCGCTTGCCCAAATATTTTCTAAGAGCAGCCACTTCTTCTGCTGGTTGACCAACTTGCTTGGTCAAACCCTCATGACTCTTGTCTTGAACCTTATTAGATTTCTTCATCTCCTTCAAAAGATCTAGGAGCTCTCTGTTTGTAGGTTTTGAGTTTGTTCCTGATATGCCTTGGTCTTGATTACTTTGATAGTTCCTCTGACCACCCCCATTGTAGTTCCTCAGATTGTAACCCGTTGACCTATTATTATATTATTGATGAGAATGTCCTTGAAAATTCGAGTTAATCTGGTTGTTCGGGTTATCATATATGAAGTTTAGGTGATTTTTCAAACTTGGGTGATAGGTGTTAGAGTTCGTGTTGTTATATGGTCGTCTATCATGCTACACATAATTTACCTCTTTCAAGCCCACATCTAAATCTAAACAATCTCGGGCAACATGCCTTGCTACCCCACATCCCTGACATATATTGAAAGAACTAGTAGCTTTAATAGTTGCCTTACCTTTTGACTGTGCATCAACTCTAGCAGTGGTATTGGAATCTACTTCAGTTATATTCCTGGACTTCCTACATGATTGAGCTTGCCTTTTTGAATTTATGCTCAACTTCTCTAATAGAAACGAACCTCCTCCACAGTGTTGGTCATAAATGTGCCCGCACTAGTTGAGTTGATATCCTGGACATCTTTGGCGGACAATCCATCATAAAAGGATGAAATCAGCTCCTATTGAAGGATGTCATAATGGGGCCATGTTCGTAAAAGTTCCATAAATCTTGTCCAAGCCTCATGAAACGTCGCATCTTGGTGTTGTTGGAAGGTAAGGATGGTAGTTTTTGCTTTACTTGTTTTATGTGGTGTGTAGTATTCTTCTAGAAATTCCTGTTGTAACTGCTCCCAAGTGAAGATGCTAGCAGGTGGCAAAGAATGAAACCATTTCTTGGATTTGCCTTTCAGTGTGAATTGGAATAGTACTAGCATAACTTCTTCGGGTGTGAATCATTATGCCCCAATGGTCTCGCAGATGGCATTGAAGTCATTTTGATAAAGGTATGGCTCTTCTTTGGACAATCCGTGAAACTCTTGTAGAATGGCCAAGCTGTTGGACCTAATCTCAAAAGATCTTCCCCGCATCTGTGGTTGCACAATAGGAGAAGATGCACCCATGATCGTAGATCCGAAATGACTATCTACCCCTTGGACTACTGTTTGATAGAGTTTGAATATAGGATTTTGATTGACGCTGAATAGTGCTTATCTTCGCTAATAACCTTGACCTTGGTTCCGGTTGTGGTTCCAATGTTGATTGAACTATTGTCTTTGATTGTTGACCTGTTAGTTTCTAAATTGAACTTGTTCCTCATCTTCAAACTCTTCATTGTACTCTTCTTCCTTAAACCCTCTTCAATCCATGTATGGATGCTAACATGCTCACACTTGTCTTCTTCTTCCTCGAACCTGTTTGGAGCTTGTGGCCTAGGGTTCTATCTTTGTCTTTGAGGATATGGGTTTTGCCTCTATAGTGGCTGATTTTGAACAGGTAGAGGTGGGTTGTTTTGTGGTTGTTTTTGGATATCCGGGTAGGCTAACGGGTCAACGGTAGTGGTTGGTTTTGTGGTGGAACAGGTGGTTGCAGTTGTTGATTTGGTGGCTGGTTTTGATTTTCCATTGGTTCATCTTTTATTGAACTTGACCGCCCTTTAGTTCGAGAATTTGCTCGGTTTCGTTGAGCGGTCTTTTTAACTTCTAGATCGAATATCAACGGGGAATTGTTTCTTGCGTATCTGGTATGCATGCATGAAGCTATCACCTACACACAAACACACCAAGCATAAAGAAGAATAAGAAACTAAATAAAAACGAAAACAAATTCAAACAAATCACTCTGCGCACTAATTCCATGGGAACAACATCATTTTGATGCGGTTTGTCAAGCCTAATAAAAAATTTTAATTTTGTGATCTTAGCTCACCTAAGCAAATAGGGTAAGTAAGGTCATCTACATAGTGAATATGTGGAAAGTAAAAAACTTGATTTAAGGGTTGAAAACTAATTGAGAGAAAGTTGAAAAGAAAACTGATTTTAAAATTAAAACTAATTTGAGATTGGATTAGTTGTAAACAATAATTGGAAAGGTAATCCTCTCCGGGTTCAGGTTTGCAACTACTGACTTGTCCTACATGTTCGCGAATGATCACATAGGCATAACCATTATTGGTTTAAGTATACCTAATGGGATTGAACATGATTGTTGTAAAAGGATTACTTAGATAATACCCATCTCATAAAAACTGAAACATAGGCTTCAATCAATATAAATATTTTAGAAGTTTTAATTATTAAATAATGTTCCTTGGCTTAAGATGCCTAGTTCAATAATAACCCAATTGAAAACAAGAACAAGTCCTGTGTATACAAAGCCTACCACCCGAAGAAGATCACAGGTGATTTAGTTAGAGATGGTAATGAAAATCTAAAGAAAAACAAATAAAAACATTTTTCTAGACATTAGAGAATCAAACCAATTGATAAAAAGAAGATCATTAGCCTTGAAATCACCTCCGGAAGTCTTTGGGATCGCTCGGGATCGTTCTTGGGACTTGGGGACGGCTTGGATTGAAGTAGTTGGTCAAAACCTAGATATCCTGTCTTTTTATAAAAATTCATCGTGTCGTGTACCGTAGGTCATGTGACCACCGTAAGTCATGATAATGGCTTATTATTTTCTTTTTTACTTTTGATCCACCATAGGTCCCCTGCCCACTATAGGTCACGGTATGGGCCTACTGTTTTTTCAGTCTCTAGCCACCATAAGTTATAATGGCCACATGACCTACGGTGGCTAATGACCATTTTTTGTCATCTTTTGTCTTTTTTCTTGTCGTTTGCTCGGGTTTGCTCAACTCCATCCTAATACTTCTTAATTAGTTTATATACCTCATTCAGCTCCTAATATCTGCATATCACAATCATACTCACCGTAACCTCTTTCTAACCAATAAACTCATTAAAATCTTACAATTAACACTGTTAAAACCCATTCAAACACCCAAACATTAGAAGACGACACGTGAATGCTAACTAATGGGTAGGTGTAACATCGTGTATTTTTGGGTTAATTAAATGTTATCGTCGTTAATTCTTGTAAGGGTTATTGTTGGCATTTATGAAACTTAGGGGTTACCTATGTTTGTTCTTTAATCATTATTAAATTTTAATTTATAAAAGTTAATAATTAAAGTAATAAATTGTATAATAATAATAATAATAATAATAATAATAATAATAATAATAATAATAATAATAATAATAATAATAATATAATAACAATAATCATAATCATAATCATAATAAAGTTAATAATGATAATAATAATAATAATAATAATAATAATAATAATAACTAACAAAAATAATAACACTAATAATAACTAAGAAAAATAATAATATTATTATCCATAATAACAACTTGTAGAATATGTTAAACTTAAAAGGGTTTAAAAGAAGTTAGGGGGCTTTATTGTCAATGTTGAAACTTTAAAAGAAGGTTTTAAACATAAAATGTTAACCATAAAACCTCAGGGACTAAATGTGTCACAATCCAAAACCCAACTTCCCCTTTTCTTTTCCCCCCCGTTTTTCCGGTGGTGTCCGGCCACCCTCCGGCCGCGGCGCCGGCGAACCTCCAAACCACACCAAAACGCCTCAAATTGATCACCAAATCGCCTCAAATCAAACCTAGCACGCGAATCGAACTTGTAACCGTTGATTAATCAATCTGAAAACGCTTGTATTATCAAAAACCCACTTGAAATCGAACCCCAATTTACTTCATAACCGTTCAACGTGCAAATCATAGTAATTACTCAATTAATTGAACATAAACCATCGGTTAACAATTCCTAATCTATCACTACTTGCAATTTCACCTGAAACTCGCGCACACACCATATACCATCGTCATCTCTTTCGCGAACCTGCAACTATTCGAACATCATCTTCAGAACTTCAAAACTCGAAATCAACATAGGGCTTTTCATCATTCAACTTAGTTGAAGCTTCCTGCGAAGTGAATTGGATTATCAAGATCATTTGTTATCTGAACGAATTGCATCGTACCGCGGTCGTTCTTGTGCTCGTTGTCAATCAATTCCTCACGAATTCGGGTAATTAAACACATGTATAAGTTCGTTTAATCATGGGGAGGAAAAGCCCCATGGTTAATTCGATCAACAACATCATTTTATGGTTTAATTTGGGGTAAATCGAACCTAGGGTTCATGTGATTTGGGGGAGGATTCGGTGCTTGGTATTTTTAAGTAATTAAAACCGAATGTTAACGCGGCTGAGGCCTTAGTTCCACTGGTTAAGACACAAGTTCCCTTAACATGAGGTCCCGGGTTCGAACCCCAGGAACCTCATGTTTTCTTTTTTTAAGGCTTTTAGCCTTCAAAACCAATTTTAAATCTTTTAAAAATTATAAAAACTCATTTATAAAAGCTGCATTTTTCTAAAATATTTTTAAATTGTTTTCTGAGAATTATTTCTTTAAAAATAAACATTTTTTTACTTTTGATAAATAATCAAGAAATAATATAATTAGTTTAATTGTTTACATGTAAAAAAAACACATATTATATTTCACAAATATTTCAAATGTAGTTCTTAAATTATTGTTTAAATTATGTTTATAGATTTTATTTAGATCTTTATATACCAAAATTGTTATTAATGTTATATTTATATATAAAATTTTATATAGAATGTAACAAATTTCTTTGAATTTAATAAATATAATTGATTCCATATTGTTAAAACATAATTATTTGACAAGCACTAAATACCAAATTGCAACCCTAGACCTCAAATTAAATCGTTAAATTTATTATCAAACTTAAAATCTTGTAAATATATATAGGTATCTTGTGACGGATTACGTTGGAACAACGACTTTTATTTCTTATTAATCATCCATTTATACATTTATTAAAACAAGTGAGTATTTCCATACCCCTTTTTGTTTATTTTCACACTTTGGGGTGAAACATGTTAACTTATACTATTGCACTTGTAAACTCATTTGAGACTTGTAAACCTATGGCAATTTATCTTGTTAAGTTGTGGTTAGTTGAACTTTCGTGGTTACCATGTTATGGCGTTATATGTGCAATCATTAACTATTGCTAGCCCAGCGAAGTCATAGATCTATGGGCAAGACAAGCCTGCTTTGGTTGATCCAAGTACACTTAGCTGATCGTATATACTTTTAAACGTTTGAGACTTGTAAAACTTTGTTGATGTTTGATTGTTGCATTGTTCATAACATCCCTAATCACTTTATTCACTAACTCATGACTTGAATTGCCATCTTTTATATAATCTATGTATTAAAAACTATGGAATGCTCACCAACATTATTGTTGACCTTTTATTTTTAACATGTTTCAGGAAACGCCCAAGTTTGACTTCTACACTTTGAAGCTTGCACATCTAGGAATGGACCTAGATAAATAAATAAAATGGAATGATTTGTTACATTCTATGTTATGCTTTTATTTCCTTTGAGTCTTATATTTGTAATGTGACAAATGAAACTTATGTTTAAACTATATTTGGATTATTAATAGCGTTATGTGGCTGTGAACGATCTTAACTCTCACTCCTCGACGTTTCCGCTGTCAAGGTTGGGGTGTGACAGATTGGTATCAGAGCCCATAACTATAGGGATCTAGGTTATTAGAAATAGTGACCTAGGCTATAGTATGCATGAACCTTATAGAATTATATTTCTATCTTGTAAATTATATACTTTTCATGCGACATAATGCTATGTCTCTTATGTGCAATTTAATGCCTTAGCATAGGATTGCCTAAACATTGTTACTTGTCTCCCTAAACTTAACTTTGACTCTTTGACTCTCCCCGAACATGAACTCTCTTAACCTTATTCTCGTCGACACGTGGAATCTTATGCTTATGTTATGACTTGGATCTTTAGACGTTATGTCTAATCTATATAAATCTCATCAAGGTTTTGATTCTATGAACCTAAGAAATATTGTGTGACACATAGACACCTGTATCCTGGTTTTCCTGGCAAAAGGCCTTCGGGCTAAGGCAAGCATATCGCATAAATCCTGCGGGACTAGTTATGCTTACGTGGGGATTTCTGGGATGAGTGATAAATTATGGTCAATATACACAAGTTTTTAAGGTAAATGGGTCAATTCACCTTGACGTGTCAACGTTTCCAAATGGTAATGCGTTACCGAATGGAATCATTTCGTGTACCTTATAACCCTTAGCTTATCTTTGTTAAACTACTATCCTTTGTTATCCTCACTCCTGTAACTAACTCATTTTTGTATATCCAGCATGTCTCGTCACCATGGAAAGCGTGGAAGTTCCGACCGTAAGCTGGCTGCCATGATTGCCCGACAAATGGCTGCTGTTCTCCCGACTATGGTCGCTGAACTCAATAGCACACTGATGGCTAATAACAACAACAACACCAACGGGAACAATAGTGGTGCTAATGGAGACAATAGCAACAATCAACAAGGGAACAATCGGGCTTGCACTTTCAAACACTTCAACTCGTGCAAACCCACTAGTTTTAGTGGAAAAGATGGAGCCACTGGACTTCTCGAGTGGTTTGAAAGTATGGAGAACACGTTCATTGTTAGTGAGTGCCCCAACGAGTTCAAGGTTCGTTATGCCACAAGTGTTCTTCAACAACGAGCACTCACATGGTGGAATAGTGAAAAAAGAAACCGTGGAACCAAGATTACTTTGGCCTTACCCTGGGAGGAATTCAAGGAGATCATGATCCAAAAGTTTTGTCCGAGGAGCGAGTTGCAAAAGCTAGAGGAGGAGTTCTGGAACCTCAAATAGGATGGTGGGAATCACTTGGCTTATTCCACTCGGCATCATGAGTTGAGTATGCTCTTACCACACATGGTGGACACCGTGCCCCGTAACATTAAGAAATTTATCAAGGGGGTGCCACCTCAAATTCAAGATGCCGTGGTGGGTAGTAGGCCCACAACTTTGGAGGAAGCAATTACTATCACTGCACAGCTCACCGAGAATCATATAAGAGCTGGCACTATGTCGGCAAAGGGTTCCAAGTCTGTTACAAAGGTGATACCCGAGGTAACAAAGGAGGTAAGGGACGAGTCATCTTCTCAAAACAAAAAGCGTAAGTTCATCCCGACACGCAATTACGCCGTGACCGCCCCAAATGCTCCTCAAAAACAAATGGTGGTTGCGAATCAAGCTCCCATGGCTAAAGTTTATGCTGGTCCACATCCTATGTGTAACACGTGCAAGTACCATCATTCAAGCAACATTTCATGCCGAGTCTGCTCGCTGTGTGGAAAGTATGGTCATTTGGTGGCTACTTGTCTTCGTGCGCCAAACAACACTGCCATGCTTATCAACCGAACCTGCTACAACTGTGGCGAGGCTGGCCATATTCGTCCGCAATGTCCTCGCAATGCGGGAACTGTGCCACCGGCTCGTGGAAGGGCTTTCAACATCAACGCCAACCAAGCACAAGCCAACAACGACGTGGTGAATGGTACGCCGTTGAATTTCTTTTAGTCCTTTCTTGTCTTGTAAAATTTCCTATCTATGTTCATCATACCAATAATAGGTTGTTACCAACCAGGTATGTATCTTGTAAACAATCGTTATGCATCTGTATTATTTGATTTGGGTGCCGATAGGAGTTTCGTGTCCTTGAAATTCGAGTCTTTACTTTCTAAACCGCGCGTCAACCTAGAAAGATCTTTCACGGTCGAAGTCGCCGATGGAAAATCTATTGTTGTGGACGTCGTAATACGTGACTGCATTTTAAGCCTTAACAAACACGAGTTCTTCGTCGACCTTATTCCTATGCAATTGGGAAGCTTTGATGTTATCATTGGTATGGATTGGTTAGCCAAGCATCGTGCGGAAATTCTATGTTTCGAGAAGTGTATCCGAATTCCTTTACCGACTGGAGATACTTTGAAGGTCTTTGGGGAGAAATCATCCCAAAGACTCAAACTCATGTCTTGCATCAAGGCCCGCAAGTGCTTAAGTAAAAACTACATGGCTTTCATGGCATATGTAGTTAATACGAAAGCCAAGGGTAAGGAGTTGAAAGACATTCCTGTTGTGCGAGACTTTCCCGAGGTTTTTCCCGAGGATCTTAAAGGGTTACCTCCCGTGCGAGAAGTTGAGTTCAAGATTGACTTAATCCCTGATGCAAACCCTGTGGCTAAATCACCTTATCGTCTTGCACCGTCTGAAATGCAAGAACTAGCTAGTCAACTGCAAGAGTTGACCGATAAGGGTTTCATTCGCCCTAGCTCATCACCGTGGGGTGCACCTGTACTGTTTGTGAAGAAGAAGGATGGTTCATTTCGTATGTGCATCGACTACCAGGAACTCAACAAGCTTACTATCAAAAACCGATACACTCTTCCTCGAATCGATGATCTCTTCGACCAACTTCAAGGAGCAACTCAATTTTCAAAGATCGATCTACGTTCTGGGTATCATCAACTACGTGTCCACGATGATGACATTCCAAAGACCGCTTTTCGTACTCGATATGGACACTACGAGTTCATGGTTATGCCTTTTGGCTTGACCAATGCGCCTGCTGTATTCATGGATCTCATGAATCGAGTATGCAAACCGTATTTGGATAAGTTCGTGATCGTGTTCATTAATGACATACTTATTTATTCCAAGACGAAAATCGATCACGAGACGCACTTGCGACAAGTTCTTCAACTTTTGAAGAAGGAGCAATTATACGCCAAACTTTCCAAGTGTGAATTTTGGTTGGAGGAGGTTCAATTCTTAGGGCATGTGGTGAATAGCCAAGGAATTCACGTTGATCCAGCTAAAATTGAAGCCGTGAAGAATTGGTGCGTTCCCACAACCCCAACCGAGGTTCGTTTTTTTCTGGGTTTAGCGGGATATTACCGTAGGTTCATAGCGAATTTCTCGAAGATTGCTAAACCATTAACGGTGCTAACCCAAAAGAATAGACTCTTTGAATGGGGACCCGAGCAAGAAGAGGCTTTCGAGACATTAAAACGCAAGTTGTGCAATGCTCCTATTCTCACACTTCCCGATGGAAATGATGACTTCACTGTGTACTGCGATGCTTCTAATCAAGGTCTTGGTTGCGTTCTCATGCAACGAAGCAAAGTTATAGCATACGCGTCGAGGCAATTGAAGGTTCATGAAGTGAACTACACAACTCACGATCTCGAACTTGGTGCTGTGGTTTTCGCATTGAAGATTTGGCGACACTATTTATATGGGACGCAATGCATAGTCTACACCGATCATAAGAGTCTCCAACACGTGTTTAACCAAAAAGGATCTCAACATGAGACAAAGACGAGGGATCGAGTTAATTAGCGACTACGACTGCGACATTCGCTACCATCCTGGAAAGGCGAATGTTGTAGCCGACGCGCTAAGTCGCAAGGTTCACAATATTGCTGTCTCGCTTCAAGAGATTCGAGATTGAAGGCAATGGTTTGATACGCTAGGAGAATTTGATACCGAGATTCATGTGGATGTCAACGAGGCTACTATCATGCTCCAAAACATAAGGATCGATAGTGACCTCGAGTTATGCATTCGCGATGCTCAACAAGCGGCACTAACCGATGAAGGGAAAGATGAAGATTTGATGTCCAACGTTCGGTCGCAATTGGAGACAAAACCGAATGGCATGTGGTACTTCTTGAATCGACTTTGGATCCCAAATCGTGATAATCTTCGACACTTCATTATGAATGAAGCTCATCAAACCCGATATTCCATTCATCCTGGATCCGATAAGATGTACATGGACCTGCGTGGTCAATACTGGTGGCCTGGAATGAAGAAAGATATCGCGTCTTATGTCTCCAAGTGTCTCACATATGCATGGGTCAAAGCCGAGCATCAACGACCAAGTGGTTTACTTGAGCAACCTGAAATCCCTATGTGGAAATGGGAACATATATCCATGGATTTCATAACCAAGTTACCTCGTACACCTCGTGGTCATGATAGTATTTGGGTCATCGTTGACCGTTTGACCAAGACAGCATATTTCATACCCATACGAGATACGTACAAGGTTTCAAGGCTAGCTCGAATCTACATTGACGAAATTGTGAGTCGTCATGGCGTGCCCTTACACATTATTTCCGATCGAGATGCTCGTTTCACTTCGCACTTTTGGTCTTCGATGCAAGAACTCTTGGGTACTCAATTGGATTTAAGTACGGCTTACCATCCTCAAACCGATGGTCAAAACGAACGAACAATCCAAACCCTCGAGGATCTGCTGCGTCTTTGTGTCCTTGATTTTGGTGGTGATTGGGATACGCATTTACCGCTCGCGGAATTTTCGTATAACAATAGTTATCACTCAAGTATCAAGATGGCACCATTCGAGGCTTTGTATGGTCGTAAATGTCGTTCTCCGATCTGTTGGACTGACATTGGGGAAAATCTTATCACTGGTCCGGAACTTATTCAAGAAACGACTGACAAAGTTTCCAAGATCCGAAATAACCTTGAGGTGGCTAGAAGTCGCCAAAAGAGTTATGCCGATAAAAGACGCAAACCGTTGGAGTTTCAAGTCGACGACATGGTTCTTCTTAAGGTCTCTCCATGGAAGGGTGTTGTACGTTTTGGGAAGAAGGGTAAGTTAGCCCCACGCTTTGTAGGACCTTTGAAGATTCTAAAAAGAATTGGGAAAGTGGCTTACAAACTGGAGTTACCTTCTGAACTTAGCGGAGTTCATCCTGTCTTTCATGTCTCAAACTTGAGGAAGTGCCTGGCTGATGAAAATTTGCATGTTCCACTAGAGGAAATTCAAATTGATGAGTCATTGCATTTCGTTGAGAAGCCTGTTGAGATTATGGATCGCACCCTGAAGAAGACCCGAACAACTACCACACCTATCGTTAAAGTCCGTTGGGAAAACAAACGTGTTGCGGAGTTCACTTGGGAGCGTGAGGATCATATGAAGGAGAGATACCCGCATTTGTTCTCTTAGCTTTATTCTTAATTTCGGGACGAAATTCTTTTAAGTCGGGGAGACTGTAACATCGTGTATTTTTGGGTTAATTAAATGTTATCGTCGTTAATTCTTGTAAGGGTTATTGTTGGCATTTATGAAACTTAGGGGTTACCTATGTTTGTTCTTTAATCATTATTAAATTTTAATTTATAAAAGTTAATAATTAAAGTAATAAATTGTATAATAATAATAATAATAATAATAATAATAATAATAATAATAACAATAATCATAATCATAATCATAATAAAGTTAATAATGATAATAATAATAATAATAATAATAATAATAATAATAATAATAACTAACAAAAATAATAACACTAATAATAACTAAGAAAAATAATAATATTATTATCCATAATAACAACTTGTAGAATATGTTAAACTTAAAAGGGTTTAAAAGAAGTTAGGGGGCTTTATTGTCAATGTTGAAATTTAAAAGAAGGTTTTAAACATAAAATGTTAACCATAAAACCTCAGGGACTAAATGTGTCACAATCCAAAACCCAACTTCCCCTTTTCTTTTCCCCCCCGTTTATCCGGTGGTGTCCGGCCACCCTCCGGCCGCGGCGCCGGCGAACCTCCAAACCACACCAAAACGCCTCAAATTGATCACCAAATCGCCTCAAATCAAACCTAGCACGCGAATCGAACTTGTAACCGTTGATTAATCAATCTGAAAACGCTTGTATTATCAAAAACCCACTTGAAACCGAACCCCAATTTACTTCATAACCGTTCAACGTGCAAATCATAGTAATTACTCAATTAATTGAACATAAACCATCGGTTAACAATTCCTAATCTATCACTACTTGCAATTTCACCTGAAACTCGCGCACACACCACATACCATCGTCATCTCTTTCGCGAACCTGCAACTATTCGAACATCCTCTTCAGAACTTCAAAACTCGAAATCAACATAGGGCTTTTCATCATTCAACTTAGTTGAAGCTTCCTGCGAAGTGAATTGGATTATCAAGATCATTTGTTATCTGAACGAATTGCATCGTAGCCGCGGTCGTTCTTGTGCTCGTTGTCAATCAATTCCTCACGAATTCGGGTAATTAAACACATGTATAAGTTCGTTTAATCATGGGGAGGAAAAGCCCCATGGTTAATTCGATCAACAACATCATTTTATGGTTTAATTTGGGGTAAATCGAACCTAGGGTTCATGTGATTTGGGGGAGGATTCGGTGCTTGGTATTTTTAAGTAATTAAAACCGAATGTTAACGCGGCTGAGGCCTTAGTTCCACTGGTTAAGACACAAGTTCCCTTAACATGAGGTCCCGGGTTCGAACCCCAGGAACCTCATGTTTTCTTTTTTAAGGCTTTTAGCCTTCAAAACCAATTTTAAATCTTTTAAAAATTATAAAAACTCATTTATAAAAGCTGTATTTTTCTATAATATTTTTAAATTGTTTTCTGAGAATTATTTCTTTAAAAATAAACATTTTTTTTACTTTTGATAAATAATCAAGAAATAATATAATTAGTTTAATTGTTTACATGTAAAAAAAACACATATTATATTTCACAAATATTTCAAATGTAGTTCTTAAATTATTGTTTAAATTATGTTTATAGACTTTATTTAGATCTTTATATACCAAAATTGTTATTAATGTTATATTTATATATAAAATTTTATATAGAATGTAACAAATTTCTTTGAATTTAATAAATATAATTGATTCCATATTGTTAAAACATAATTATTTGACAAGCACTAAATACCAAATTGCAACCCTAGACCTCAAATTAAATCGTTAAATTTATTATCAAACTTAAAATCTTGTAAATATATATAGGTATCTTGTGACGGATTACGTTGGAACAACGACTTTTATTTCTTATTAATCATCCATTTATACATTTATTAAAACAAGTGAGTATTTCCATACCCCTTTTTGCTTATTTTCACACTTTGGGGTGAAACATGTTAACTTATACTATTGCACTTGTAAACTCATTTGAGACTTGTAAACCTATGGCAATTTATCTTGTTAAGTTGTGGTTAGTTGAACTTTCGTGGTTACCATGTTATGGCGTTATATGTGCAATCATTAACTATTGCTAGCCCAGCGAAGTCATAGATCTATGGGCAAGACAAGCCTGCTTTGGTTGATCCAAGTACACTTAGCTGATCGTATATACTTTTAAACGTTTGAGACTTGTAAAACTTTGTCGAGGTTTGATTGTTGCATTGTTCATAACATCCCTAATCACTTTATTCACTAACTCATGACTTGAATTGCCATCTTTTATATAATCTATGTATTAAAAACTATGGAATGCTCACCAACATTATAGTTGACCTTTTATTTTTAACATGTTTCAGGAAACGCCCAAGTTTGACTTCTACACTTTGAAGCTTGCACATCTAGGAATGGACCTAGATAAATAAATAAAATGGAATGATTTGTTACATTCTATGTTATGCTTTTATTTTCTTTGAGTCTTATATTTGTAATGTGACAAATGAAACTTATGTTTAAACAATATTTGGATTATTAATAGCGTTATGTGGCTGTGAACGATCTTAACTCTCACTCCTCGACGTTTCCGCCGTCAAGGTTGGGGTGTGACAGTAGATGTCGACATGTGAACACTAATGCGGGTTGCATCCGCTTTGGATGCGACCACCTCACCAAAAGGTGTCGAACACGTGAATGATGACTAATGCTTGCGCAACACGTGTCACGCATGCAGAGGTAACATCTGATGCAGGGTGCATCGCCTAGACGATACGGTGCGTATCGACTAGCAGACCTGACCTATATAAGGGTGAGTTCTCAACTCATATTTCACACAATTCACACCTCAATTCTCATACTGTAAACCTTGATTTGCAGGCCAGCTTCCTTCTTGACTCATTTCTCAACTCGAAGTTCAATAATCGAAGTTTTAAAGTTATGTGAAGTTCCTATAAGATGTTTCTAGCATAAGTTGAAGTGTTGTTTATGTTATTTGGGAATAACCTAAGATCATAAGGCAAAGCTCAACTTGATTTTATGGTGAATACATATGTCCTATAAAACAAAACTCGTGAATCATTGAAATTCACCATTATAATGAAAACCAACATGAGTTATAGTTAATTTGTTAATGCTAGTTGGTGAAATGCAAGACAAACATCAAACTAAGATTATACGCATGGTTATATTAGAAATGATAAACATGTGATCGTGATGACCTTGAAAGGGTGCAATGCCTAGTCATGATTGGTAATGGTTTGGTGCTTAAAGGATTATGACTCCATAGGCATTGACGGTCCCAGAGGTGACCCGATAATAAACTGTTACTAGTGTACAACAAAAGATCTTGACTTTTATTTTATCATGGTTAATCTTAAATTAATATGTTCATGCTTAATTATGAAAATGATTTGGGTATGATAAATATTATTCACCAACATATCACTAATATTGATTTTATACCTTTTACGGGTAAAGAATAATTGAATGAGACATAGATTATGCCACATTACAAACTCTGTGTGTATCTATCGTCATATTTACGTTATACAAGTTGGAAGCAAAAAAAACACATCTCTAGTTTTAAAATCATGTGGCTTGAAAATACAAATATGATTTTTTAAAAATGACAATATGAATTATAATATGATTTAGTTTTGAAGTTTAATTTGACTTACAAAATAATTTCTTGATATTGTTTCGAATTGAAATTGCTGCCAATAAACCACTTAAAATGGTTTTCTAAATAAAATAATCAATCAATCCCTATCAGTTCACAAAACCCGGGGTGGGCCAAAACCCGTGGTGTGATAGTCACCTTCTAGGTTGTTATTTATTGGCAGGGGAAGAGAAAATAATAGGAGCAGTGGGAGTCAAGTGAGGAGTTCCCTTAAAGCTTGAAAAACTATGAAGTGCTGGAGTTGTAATTAGATTGAGCATGTTAAGAATCCACTGTTGAGGATGAATGTAATCATGAAACGTTACTACTCAAGGCTAAATATAGTGTGGACTCTTGGGTTATGGATTCCGATTCTTCATTTCACACCATGCATAGCAGCGGGGGGGGGGGGGGGTTAATGAATCTAAAACATGGCAACTGGAAATATCCTTGATGTTACGCGCATTGGTGATGTTAGGGTGATTCAGCTTTGAAGAGAAATCGTATCTCTCTTAGTCAACTAGATGAACAAGGACATGATGTAAAATTAAATAAAATCGAAATCACTCTTATGGTTAAATTCAATTGGAATAGCAAATTAATCACATAAATATAGTCAAAAACTCCAATTTAAAAGCTTAACTCGATGGTCATGAAATAACCTCAATTGACCCTGTACAACAGAGGGCAACATTTCGAATCGACCCTCCCAAACTATCTGAACACCTAATTGTTTCCAAAACACACACAAACAAGTATTCGATCATCAACTTCAACTCTTCCTTGTCGCGAGCATCTTATACTCTTATTTCTTCAATTCGTTTATCAAGCAGGTAATCAAACACACACAAATACTTGATTTCATGTGGGAAACAAAATCCCATGCACTACAAGAAAAATGATCATTAAGGACTCAAAAATTAGTCCTTGATACTTTGAAATCAGTCCTTAATGGTCATTTGAGACTGATTTTGCTAGTCACGAGCCAGTCACCTATTCTTTGTCCTAGATAGTGTTATCAGTAACTGAATATCAGTCATGATTGTATGGAATCAATAGCGACTAACTTTCAGTCTCCAAAATATTCAAATTCAGTCTTGATTCAATCCCTTCGTACCAGGTCATTTCAGTCCCGAATACACTTTTTTCGTGACTAGAAATCAGTCTTTAATATTATGGTTTTAAGGACCAAAATTCAGTCTTCAAAACACATAAATTCACTCCTTAATTTATCCACAAAACCAAATCATTTCAGTCTCGAGTATCCTTTATTTGTGACTGAAGATCAGACATTAATACCATGATGTTAAAGACTGAAAATCAATCTTAGATACCATGTTATTAAGCACTGAAAATCAGTCTCTAATATGATGTTATTTGAGACTAAAACCTAGTAGTTAACTTCGAGTCTATTTAATCTCAAATGCATTTCAGTAGCACCATATTTGTGACTGAAGATCACATTAATACCATGTTATTTTTGTATTCTATATCTTTATTTAGAGAGTGAAAATCAGTTCTTGATATATACAATTAGAGACTAATAAATAGTCCCTAATGCTATTTCTCATTTTTAATATGTTCATTTTAGAGACTAAAGAATACTTATTAGTGTCCTCTGTATTAGTCCATAATCATATATATATTTTTACGACTAATAACAACAAGTAATGCAATGTCTTATCATACCAAATGATAATTCAATCAATCACATCTAAAACATATGTTCAAAAATTTAAAACCAAACAATCAAACATTTAGATGAATAATAAGTTAATTACTTCTAAACCATAGGTCTTCACTAACATCCAAAACCTTCGTTGTCACTATCATTAATTTGCTCAACTGACCCGGTTTCTCTAGTACTCGTAGGTGTGGAAACTGAACGATCAAAATCTAGGAACTTTGAACTCATGAACATTGACATTTTATCATACTTATCTTTGCTTTGTTTTAGTTCCTCTTCAAGTGAAGCAACTTGATTTCTAAGAGCTTCGGTCTCACTTGTTTGTGGTTGAGACGATCCAGCTTCCAACGTCATCCAATAATCTTTTTTCCGTAAAACTGGCCTGACACCTACCTCCCATGCTGATTTTATTGTTTTCTCCTTGGCACACACACTCTTGATTGCCTCTCTCTCTATCTCATGTTCCATGGTTGTAGTTAGATTTGTTCCTTCAGAAATTAACTTAGCCATAGCCTCCTCTTTGTAACGAATAATATTTTCCTACAATTTTTAGGGTAATAAAATTAATATTTAAAACCAATAACATCATAAAAATCAAAAGATATTTAATTTTTTTTAAGATATGCTTTTAACGAAGATAGTATGTAACTTACATATTCAATACGTGCATCATCATTTTGCCAGCCTTGTTTTTTAGCATTGAAATGCAACTTGTGATATACTTCAAGTGGGCTAGGAGGCACTTGTGTCTCGTGATTTGTCTGTGATAACAAATATTATGATAAATAAAGTTAAACCTATGATTTGAACAGTTGATCAACAAAAGTATAAACATATACAAAATACACTCAATAAACGTTTTACCCCTACATAGACCGGTGCTCCCCACGTAACTAAATTTCTTACGACTTAACAAAAGACTATAGTCTGCATTAACATGCTAAAAGGATATGATTTTGGCGCGAACCCAATTTGACCTATAGTCATGCATGTGACAGATGATCTATAAAATGATAATAGAAAACAAATAATAATCATATGTGTTTATAATGGTAATGATCGACAGAATATATTCATGGGATGTCATAACAAAAGAGAGGTATATTATTTACTTAATAAGCTCATTTAGCTTTTCCCTTTCAAGAACTCATGGCATTTAACATGTTAGTAAACAAACTCAAATCCAAAACATATTTCTTTCAATAAAAAATAAAACAACATAGAAGTAGATCAACTTTATAAAAAAGGCTCTGTGTAGGTAATTAGGTTGTTAAAGGCTCAAGGCGCACCCAAGTTGTGAAAGCCTAATGAAGGAGAATAATTCTTTTTTTAACATAGCAAGCCAAAAAAATACAAATAGAACATACCAAGCAATTATAAAAAAAATAAACAATTTAACTATAAATCTTGAAAGCTTACCATTTGAAATATATGATTAGCTATTGACCGGGAGCCTCCTCTACTTGTAACAACCTGCTTTCCTCGGTTAATTTTTATTTGATTACTATATTTCTATAGAATAGAAAACAAAGATATATGTTAGAAGAACACAAAATAGATACAAACAATGTGCTAATATTTATATTATACAAGATATATGGTCTTTTAAAGGATAATACTAGTCTAAAAGTACCGGTATCATAACTGTACTAAAAACGAACGAATTGAAATTAAAATAAAGATGATTACTCGAGTCGATTCCAACTCCCAATAGTCGCACATGTGGTTCCAATCTTCTTGGCTGCGACAATTGGATTTCATTTGTGATCTTGCGTACTGTGGATTGGTTAATCCTCCTTTCGACTTCCAATGCGCACTCAAATCACATCTGGTGCGTTTCTATTGATTACGTAGTCGTGTATTCACGTATTCCATAAAAAGTTTATCCGTTCGCAATAAATTAAATCTCACCTGCATTGAATATACACATTAACAATAGAAATGAAAATGTAAATATTAATAGCTACTTATGCTTAAAATACAAAATATATCTAACTTACTTGTAATTTTTCATACATCTGATCTTTTACATCCTTGGGTATAGATTCCCATTTATGAAAGTTTAGCGGACAAACATTACGGATTACAATCCCACACTCAGTTGCAAACTGTGTAGCTGAAGTTCCTACAAATGATTTTATATCTTTATCCATTGTTAATGAAATTTTTGTACCGTCAGGCAAATTCTCCAACGCCTTCATAGCACTACGATTAATATTTTGACCACGCCTCTTCGGTGGATTTACTTTTGTTTGAGTTGCATCTGCTTCTTGATTTACCCCTGCAAAAAACTTATTTAGTCTTAATGTTATATTAACCTCAAGCTCAAATAATTTGAAAATAATCTCATGAAATCATCTTGACCATAAGGTGTGAACTCTTAATATAATTTATAACCATCAAGTGTAAACTCTAATATAATTTACGACTGTGAACTCTCAATATGCATTTATAATAGGTTATTTTGGGCCATCCATATAAAAATTTTGTAATCAACTTTATAAGTTTCTGTTCTAATAACTACAACAATTATTAGTTTATAACTTATTATTATGAAGGTGTTGCATAGGTTTCCTTTTCTATTTCTATTTCTTTTTAGATTTCTGTACGTATGTTTCTTTTTTGACTTTATTGTTACGTTTATACTTTTCAGGTCGGTTCAGTTTGATTCAGTTATTGTAGGGCTTAGGGCTGATGATTTTATTCTGAAATTTGGTCAACAAACTGACCTGGAGAGTGGTGTTCAGTTGCAGATTCAGTGTTGCACAAACGGCGATTGCGTTTACGTGTGGGTTGCGGTGTTACTAGAGAGGAACTTTCATTGACGGTTGAGTGAATTCTAGGTTGTTCAGGACCTTCTTCTTGGGACCTCCCTCTTGTAATGGAAGTAACCATCATCATCAACATAAATATCCACATTGCACTGCAGAAAAGTAGAGAATCTTAGATAAAAAAACATTAAAAATATAAAATATCAATCTAAAATTGGTGTTCATCTACATCATCTGATGTGCGGGTAAGTGCTAATAGCACTTATTAATGTCACAAACATTTACTGTTTATCTAAAGTTGGTGTTCATCTACATCAAATAGCTGTTGAAAAAGAATAAGCGATATTAAAAGCTCACAAACATGGTAATATTTATCATAATTTACTATTGTACTAACTAAACATGACTTAAATTAGCCCAAACAATCAAAAATTACATAGATATTAAACGTTATTATGTTTAGTTCAAGAAAAAGAACCCATAATTTCACTGCTGAAAAGTTCATCAATACAAAATTTACTAAACATCATCGTTCATCGTCTGACTCAAGAATTTTGATGTCATCAGTTGACTTATCACTATGTGAATCATCAAGTTTTGACTCTAAGCTAAATTCTTCTGTATTATTATCAGAATCATATATCTCGTCTTCAATGAAATCATCTACAGGATCATGAAATTGCTGAACATCAACATTTTCCATTATTTCGATGGATGTGATGTATAGGGTATGATTATGGTTAAGGTATATCCTTAACTCACTTTCCGTTTTCTTTGATGTTAATTTTCACTACAATGTAATAATTAGTGCTTAGTTTTATATTCATTATAGATCTTGATAATTTTCTTTAAAACTAGAATTTGTGTTTGCTAATGTTTAGTTTCATAATTAAGTTTTTTCTTAAATTCCATATTTACCATTCAGACATAATTATATTTATCTGCATTATTATTTTTTTAAGTAACTGGCATTTTTAGATGTTATATATAAAAGCGCGCAACATAGCGTATAATGTGTGTTATCATATCATAATACGTCTTTAACATGTTACATCGGAAGACACTTTGATTGTTCGATTTCACATTGGTTTACAAGATATATTATTATAACTTATAACAGGTCGTCATACATATACTGATCAACCATAATGGGTATTAAGATTAACAAAGCTTTAAAGCCCTAACTGGATGGTTATTTGATCTAACCATTTATCAATGACCCTAATTGACCAACAATAATTTTACTTGACCATCAATTCTCCAATTAACCATAATTTATCCTAATTAGCCAGCATTAGCTCTAAATATGACCGTTGTTGGCAGATAATGACCCTAAAAATTGTAATTAACTATAAGCGATCCTAATTGACAATCATTAGCTCTAATTGACCATATTTCACCATAATTGGAACCACTTCACCACTATTGACCTTTTTTTAACATCAATTACTCTAATTTATCCTAATTAGCCAGCAGTAGCTCTAAAAGGTAAGTCATGGACATGTCATGACTACCAAATCTTAGATAGCATTTTATCTAGGATACCTTACCTTTAGCAATATAGTATTTGCTTTAGACGTAAGTTTCCAGCTGGTATCAAAGTATAACCGACTGTAGATAGTAATATATATAGTTTTCTCATTGTAACTCATTTAACATGTTTGTGAGACTCTTGTAACACTTTGAGTTGAAAAGTAATATATACAAGTATCTTGAAAAGTATCTATTGGTTTCTTTTCTACTTAGTATATTATTATCAACTCTTAGAAGGGATTATGTTCATCATACCGAGTGTTAGTTAGTGAGTTTGAGAGAAAATTAGGGTTGAGTGACAAAAAAACTGGTCTGCAATTGGTATAGAGCTTTTAGGCTCTTGATTGTGAGATCTTACCATCCAATCAACCTGTTTTCACTCCTAATACACCCACACTCAAAATGGGCCCTCAACAATCATCTGAAGGTAGAAACGGGGATGATGTCTAAAGCTCCCATCATCACCCCTGAGAACTTCAGATCTGGTGCAGAAGTATTGAAGGCTTCATTAGGTACCAAGACAGCAAGATGTGGCAATCTATCACCAATGGTCCGTACAAACCAAAGGTGTAGCACCAGGTGGAAAATGGTGCTATGATAGAAAAAGGTTGAAGACTACTCTGATGACGGCCGGAAGCGGCTAGACATTGATAGGAAAGCAATGACAGTTCTTATGACTGCCATACCAATTCCATCATGGTGGGATTTGAGCATTGCCAGTCAGCCAAACAACTCCTTTGATGCTTTGTCTAGATGTACGCCAGCTCCAATGACTCTAAGAAAGATTCCCTGAAGCAACAATTTGAAAACTTCACTTATATTGCTGGAGAGACCCTCAGCCAACAATACTTCAGGTATATGGATCTTATTTCATCACTTCAGTCTGTGGGAGTGACTCTTGAGATGAGAGATCTCTTAAGAAAGTTCATGAGTGCACTTCCAAATGAGTGGACTTCTACTGTGTCTCTATCAAGAGGACAGAGAACTTAAACTCTCTCACCATGACTGAACTATATGGCATCCTTGATGGATACCGTGTAGAGATGGAAAACAAGAGAGGCCACCAGGTGAGCAGACCCTCAAGCCTTTCTGCTAGCAACGCTCTAATGGTTGCTGAAGGCTCAAGACCCCCCAACCTCAGCAGTACCTGACTTACTCCCAGCAGCCATCATGTTCTTCTGGGCCATACATCACCTTTGATGAGACTCCAAGGTCTCAACAGGCTCAGTCAAGTCCCTTCGAGGACAGCTGTGCCTTTGTCTCAGGAAATGGACATTCTAGTGACTTTCAATTCTGCTTTGATGATCTAGAATGTTTCAGCCCGGATGATGCTGAATACATGGACATTGTCCAACAGATGGCTCTGTTAACTTTCCAAGCAAAGAAGTTCTTCAAGAGAACTGGAAGGCAATTTCCCCAAAACCCAACTACCAGCAAGTTCGGGTTTGACAAGAGCAAAGCCAAGTGTTACAACTGTAACCAGCTAGGCCACTTTGCCAGGGAATGCAAGGCTCCTAAATCCAATCCGGGAACCACTCAAGCCTCCACACATCCTACCACACCTAAAGCCACTGGAAAGTCAACTGAACAACACACAGCTGCTGTTGCTCAAGAGGTTGACTGGAGCTTCATGGTGCAGGATGTGACTCTTTCCAGTGTTGTAAAACTCGGCCTAGGCGGCCGAGTACTCGGCAAGTACTCAGAACTCGTAGGTGCACTGAGGCGCTTTTCTTCAACTCGGTCAACTTTACTCGGAATCGGTCCAACTCGGTCCTACTCGGACCTACTCGGCCCAACTCGGACCTACTCGGTCCAACTCGGCCCTACTCGGCCTACTCGGTCCAACTCAGACTTTTGTTGTTTTTCACCGAGTTTCGCTATTTTCACCCATTTTTGTTGTATTTTGTTGTTTTTTAATAGTTTACTTTAAAAGATGAGTATTATGTAGATGCATATGTTCCTAGTTTATGAGATTAAATGTAAAAGTCTTTCATGTCTTACACATGTGTAATGAATTGGTTCAATGAAATATAATATATGATTGATGTTTACTCATGTTTATTTATTTCATATTAATGTGTTGAAGTATAATGTATATGTATGACCATATTATATAGGTTTAAGGGTGTTGTACATGATTCTTAGTCAATGATGATTAAGTAATGTGTTCAACATAGTCGGATGAGTATTCATGCTAATGGTTCATACTTATGGACCATACGCATGAATACATCATACGTATGGACCAGTCGCACGACTGAACCAGGAGATTGGATCAGTCGCATGATTGAGACATAAGATTGACTTAGTCGCATGACTGAACCTTCAGCCGTGCGTATGACTCAATCGCATGATTCAGTCGCACGACTGAACCATGCGAATGGTTCAGTCGTACGAATGAAAAACCCTAACCTATAAATACCACCAAATTCGTGGAAAAACATAACAATTGAAAGACTTGATATTCTTACGAACCCTAGCCTTCCAGAACGTCCAAGGAAGCCTGTCCAAGTTCATAGTTCGTTCCTGATCGATTCCTAATCGTTCATAACGTTTATTTCAATCATATATCGATCGGGTAATTGTTCTCACTGATTGGATCGCCAATCAAATAGGATTCCGCACTATTTGATCCGGTATAAACGCAGAATCAGTTAGTACTTCGTACGTACACGGTCCCTAACATATTAAATGATTACTATGTGTATACATATTAAAAAATAAATATCATATGTTAAAATATTATAGTATGTGAACATATTTTTTTGATATATATTGATTTTCACGTAATATGTTATAAATATTTGTAAACTTATTTTATTTGACATATATATAATTTCTTAAAAATAATTTCTTTATAATTTATCATGTCCGAGTACTCCCCGCCTAGGCCGATTACTCGCAACTCTCCAGTCGACCGACCTGGTAGCGCCTAGCGACTTTTGCAACCATGACTCTTGCTCAAGCATTGATGGCTGGAACTGACGATAGTAAGGTATTTGAACACCTCTGTACTCTAGCTTGCATTGCTAAAGTTAAAATGTATCAGGACTACAATATGGAAATTAAATATGATATTGAATCTTTGAATATCCTTAGAAGTGTCACATCCCGGCGGAAGCGTGAGATGATTATTTGGGTGTGACTTGTTTGTACAGAACTCATTGATTAACAGAGTTTTATCAGATAGCACAACAGCATATATCAAACATAACATAACATACTTCATAGGATAATAATAAGGTTAGGATTACAATAAATCATGATAGTCAAAATTTGATCTAATTATAATCCTATTACAACATATTTCTAACTGCTACATCTTCAGTAACGGTGGAAATGTGCGTCCACCGATAGGCTGAGATCATACATATTCACAGTTAGATTCACACAGACTTTCCCCACTAACTTCTCCCCAGCCGTTATACACATCAAAAGAGAACATTAAGCTGTTAGACATGATGAAATCCTGAAAAAGCATACTCAAAATAGTCAACACAAAGTTGGTGAGTTCACAGGTTTATCTTAACAAAATATTATTGATGCATCAGATACAACCAAACCTTACATAATAATCAGATCATTCATAACTGTCATAACATAATTCAATAATCAGATAATATAGCATCACAACACTCATCCTGTTGGTGCAGGAAATATTTTCCTAAGTAGCGCTACCTATATTATCCAACGGTTCCACATCCGAATTAATGGTTGTAACATAAATGACAGTATAACTCAAAAATTGCATCAATCACAAAAATCAATAGTATGCTTTTTCCCCCAAAAGTTTATAAAAATCAAAATAGGGCTATGAATCTCACCTCTTACTCCCAATGATAACCTATAAACAAAAATATTTATGGTTTAGAAAAATATCTTTTCTTTAACATTTTTAGCACCTCAATTTATAAAATTTATTTCAAAAATCATATTAAGGCATACATCATGAAATTTTTACAGTATGTGGGTCCTAATATTAGACATAATATAGTAAAATTTTATTTCACTATTATTTTCAGCTTATTTTCTATAATTTTTACATTATTTGAATAATTTATTAGAAATACCTTCGGGCCTCTAAAAATTCTCAAATTTGGTCAGAGTACTTGTCATAATTTTTGTAGTTTCTCAAAATTTTCTCATATCCCAAATCATAGCAGAGTCAATTTTCACGATTTTTATCATTTTACCAATATTCAGTAAAAATATCAGAATATGTTCAAAATTTTTTATTTTTATACAGACTATTCTATTCTAATTTTCATATTTTCTGTAAATTTCTCATAATTTATTTCATAGTTTAAGTATTTTTCCCGATTTTTAGTTAGCAGAACATTTAAAAATTCATAACTTGAACATATCTTTGAGTTAGGCCACGAAACTTTTTCAGTAGGTCTAATAAATTGTAGTAATAAATATATAATGTTTCCACACATTTGCCATGTTCGGTTCTTCCAGTATGATTTTTTCTTTTAAATACTTAGATAATTTATATAAATTATTTTACTTATAGAAATGACATCAAAATTTACAGAACTATATTTCTTAATATTCTAAACATATTTTTAATGTTTTTTCCCACAATCATAGTAAATAACATAATAAACTGAATTTAACAAGTTGCACCTAAATTTTAACCCTTTTGTTGATAGTTTTCTTTATATAAATTTTGTTTATCAAGATTTACTTTATTTATTTTAGATTCATAAAAGCCTCCTCACTGTTTTTTTGAATAAATTTACATGTTTGTAAGGTTTTGTAAAGAACTTGTATGTTTAATCACAAGGGTTAGTCATATGTGTTTGTTTAAACACATGTATAACTTTTGTAATCTTAACTAGTTATGATTTAGAGATTAGAACCTTGATTTTGACAGAGGGAGAGGGATGATGATGATAGCTGATGGTAGCTTCTTCTCTGGTTCTCCAACTCGTGTGGGTGTCTTGAGCTTCCAAAGCCATAAGCTTCTTGCAAAGGTTTGGTTTGGAAGATGATGATTGTTGGATTTTTGATGATGTTGTTGTGGTGACCGAGAGTAGTGAAGTTGGTGGTGTTCGGTTAAGATGTTAACCGAAAGAGGAGGGTGGTGAATAACCGATAGTAAGGTGGTGGTTTAAAGGTGATAATGATTCTCGGGTATAGGGTGTCCGAAAGTTTTAAGAGTGGTGTTGGTGTATAGAGTTTGAATGTGATGGTGGTAATGGGACAATCCTTCGGCCGAGAGGTTTATAGTGGAGGTGGTCATGATGAACTCTATGCTTAGAGTAATGATTTGGCAACATAGCTTGCATTAGTTGGTCTTCATAGGTTGTTAAGGTGGCGGCTTGAGAGGTGGTCCGATTAGGTGGCGGTGTAAAGGGGTGGGTTGGTGTCATGGTGGGGCTAGGTGGCATTCAAGGAACTAAGTGAGTCATTATGCCATTATTACAAGGTTTAACTAATGCTTAGTGTGTTTAATCGGGTTGCTTAATCGCCTAATGAACCGAGACTTGAGTTTTCATAATGCTTAGGTTTGAGGTTTAAGTGTATAAGGTTTACTTAGATTTGTTTTGATGTCAAGTTTCTTTGATGTTGTCTTGTATTGAGGTGTTTGTTTGGGTTGTGTTTTGTATCATTTGGTGTTTGTTTGGTGTTATATGGTTGAGGTACTTTGATCACTTAATGTTTGGTATCAAAAGGTTATGAATATGGATACATGCATACGTAAAAGGTTGTGCATGCATGCGATGTGTAACACATATATTCACATAAAAATATAATATACGTATGTATTTAACAAAAGATGGCACATGCATACGTAAGACATGTATGTAAACATGCATACGTACAATTTTACATATATGAGCACATAAGCATTCATAATTTGTATATATATATATATAAGAACACATAACAGAATTTATTCATAAATTAATTTTGCCTAACCTTATTTTGAGGGTCGTTACATTCTCCCCCCGTAAAAATAATTTCGTCCCGAAATTTATTTGGAGAGTAATACCTACGGTTGAGAGGAACTTATCTGATTACTGACTTAAAATTTTGCCTAACCTTATTTTGAGGGTCGTTACATTCTTTTGATTTCATCTTCCCTTTCCCACGTATATTCTGGTCCTCTCCTAGCGTTCCACTTAACTTTCACTATGGGAATTTTATTCCTTCTTAGCCTTTTCACTTCTTTGTCTAATACGGCTATTGGTTCTTCTGTAAAATGAAGCTTCTTGTCTACTTTTATCTCTTGAACTGAAACTTTTAACGCCTCATCTGTTAGACATTTCTTTAGATTGGACACATGAAATGTGTTGTGTACTTCCCTTAATTCTTGGGGTAAATCTAACCTATATGCAACTGGGCCAACTTTGTCAGTGACTTCAAATGGTCCAACATACCTAGGGTTTAATTTACTCCTCTTTTCGAATCGAAATATTCCTTTTGTGGGTGATATTTTCAGATAGACCTTATCTCCAACTTGGAATTCTAGTGGTTTTCTTCTTTTATCAGCATAACTTTTCTGTCGATCACGTGCTGCCTTCAATTTATTTTTGATTTCCTTGATCTTGTCAGATGTTTCTTGAATTAGGTCAGGGCCTATAAGTTGCCTATCTCCTATTTCATTCCAACATAGTGGTGATCTACATTTTCTTCCATACAAGGCTTCAAATGGGGCGGTTCCAATACTGGAATGATAGCTATTATTATAGGAAAACTCTATCAAGGGTAGATGTATATCCCAATTGCCACCAAAATCCAATGCACAAGCTCGTAACATATCTTCTAATGTTTGAATTGTCTTTTCACTTTGTCCATCTGTTTGCGGATGGAATGTTGTACTAAGGTCTATTGGGTTTGGTTCCTAAAGCTTTTTGTAGGGTTTGCCAGAACCTAGATATGAATCTACTGTCTCTTTCGGATATAATTGACATGGGTATTCCATGTCCGGACACAATTTCCCGCATGTAAATTCTTGCTAATTTCTCCATTTTATAATCTTCTCTAATTGGCAAGAAGTGTGCTGATTTGGTCAATCTATCTACTATAACCCAAATTGTGTCATACCCACTTGAGGTTCTTGGTAGTTTGGTTACAAAATCCATGGTGATCTGGTCCCATTTCCATTCTGGAATCTCAGGTTGTTGCAGATATCCTGAAGGTTTTTGGTGTTCAGCTTTAACTCTTGAACATGTATTGCATTTTTCTACAAATTCTCCGACTGATCTCTTCATGCCAGGCCACCAGTAATGGCTTTTTAAATCCTTATACATTTTGTTATTTCCTGGATGCACAGAATATTTTGACTTATGTGCTTCTTGTAGTATGATTCTTCTAAGCATATCATTATCGGGTATCCATGTTCTTCCTTTGAACTTTAAAATTCCATTTGCATCTTCTTCCAAATCTTTTATTTGTCCTTTCATCTCCAATTTACCTTTTTGTTGGGCCTCCCGTATTTGATTTAATAGGTCTGATTGTAGTTTCATTCTCATGGCACGTACTCGTAATGGCTTAACTTTATCCTTTCTACTTAAAGCATCTGCTACTACATTAGCTTTGCCCGGATGGTATTTGATTTCACAGTCATAGTCACTTAATAGTTCTATCCATCTCCTTTGTCTCATATTCAGCATTTTCTGATCAAATATGTGCTGTAAACTCTTATGATCTGTATATATTGTACATTTTGTTCCATACAGGTAATGTCTCCAGATTTTGAGTGCAAATACTACTGCTCCTAATTCCAAATCATGAGTAGTGTAATTCTTTTCACTTCCCCTAAGTTGTCTGGAGGCATAGGCAATTACTTTATTCCGTTGCATTAACACGCATCCAAATCCTTGACGAGACGCATCACAATATACTATAAAATCATCAGTCCCTTCTGGTAATGACAAGATAGGTGCACTACATAATTTACTTTTTAAGAGTTCGAATGCAGCCTTTTGCTTTTCTCCCCAAATGTATGGCTTATCCTTTTGAGTTAATTTAGTCAGGGGTTGAGCTATTCTCGAAAAATTTTCTATGAATCTCCTATAATATCCGGCCAGTCCTAAGAATTGACGTACTTCTGTTGGTGTTTTGGGATCTTCCCATTTCTTAACAGCCTCTATTTTTGCCGGATCTACCTGTATACCTTCTTGGTTAACTATGTGCCCAAGGAATTGCACTTCCCTTTTCCAGAATTCACATTTTGAGAATTTTGCATATAATTTTTCTTTCCTTAACAATTCCAATGTCAACCTTAAGTGCTGTTCATGATCCTTCTTATTCTTGGAATAGATTAAAATGTCATCTATAAAAACTATGACAAACTTATCTAAATAGGGCTTACATACCCTATTCATTAAATCCATAAATATGGCAGGAGCATTGGTTAATCCAAATGGCATTACAAGAAATTCATAATGTCCGTACCTAGTTCTGAATGTTGTTTTTGGTATGTCCTCATCCTGCACTCTTAACTGATGATATCCTGATCTTAAATCTATCTTTGAAAATTAACTAGATCCTTGTAATTGGTCAAATAGGTCGTCTATTCTAGGTAGGGGATACCTATTCCTCACAGTTACCTTATTGGTTCCCTATAGTCTATACACATTCTAAACGTTCCATCTTTCTTTTAACAAATAAAACGGGTGCTCCCCAGGGTGATACACTAGGACGTATAAATTCCTTATCCAGTAGCTCTTGAAGTTGGCTCATTAATTCCTTCATTTCTGTGGGTGCTAAACGGTAGGGTGCCTTAGCAATATGGGTTGTTCCTGGTAGTAACTCAATTTTGAACTCCACTTGAGGAGGGGGTGGTAAACCAGGTAATTCATCAGGAAATACATCAGAATATTCATTGACGATAGGAACATTTTCTAGGTTTACTTTATCTATCTGGTTGGTGTCACAATATGGGCTAGGAAAGCTAACCATTTCTTCCTTAAATATTTTTGTGTGTTCTTACAGGAAATTATCTTCATGATACCTCTAGGTTTTTCACCATATATACAAAGTGTTCTATTTTCATTAATCAGAGGAATTCTTATCATTTTCTTGCCACATACTATTTCAGCCTGATTTTTACTTAACCAATCCATTCCTCCAACAATATCAAATCCTCCTAAATCAATAGGAATCAAATCTATATTGAAATAATTTTCATCTAGATTTATAGTACAATTAGGAATGATTTCATAGGCTTCAATTATCTTACCATCAACTAGTTTTATCATATATTTTTTATTTAACTTTTCTGAGGTTAGGTCAAGCAGTGGTCTAAACGTATTCGAAATAAAACTACGGGTTACTCCAGTATCAAATAGTACAGTAGCGTACTGATTGTTTTTAGGAAACGTACCCGTTAAAACATCCGGTTCGTGTCGAGCTTCTTCAGCTTGCATCACAAATGCTCTTCCTCGAGGGTTGTTTGGTTGACCAAAGCCTTACCCTTTAGTTGTGAACATTCGCTTCGAAGGTGGTTTTCGTTTCCACATTGATAACAGACTGGTTTTGGGTTAGTGGGGCTTTTACAGTCTCGGGATATATGTCCCTTTTTCTTGCAGTTATAACAGATTACCATTGCGCAATTGCCATGATGATATTTTTGACAAGAACTGCACCATGGTTGGTTTTCAGCTTGTGGTTTATTTTCCCCTGTCATTCCTAAGAAGTTTTGGGTGGACTGTCGGGCTATCCTCTTCTGAGGATTTCCTCTAAACTTCCCTCCTGAATTATCATCACTCCATTTCCTCTTCTCTCCTGATCTAGGGTTACTTAATGATCCGTTTCTTATCATTTCGTCAGTTAAGCTCCCTGATAGGCTTACGGCATCTTGAAAAGTTTTAGGCATAGCAGATTTTACTAGCCCTATTATTTGTGGTACTAATCCCTAAATATATCTTCCTATCCTTTTTGCTTCTGGGGTCACCAGATGTGGTACTAGCCTTGAGAGTTCATTATACCTGTCAGTGTATTCTCGATGTGCTGCCCCTTTCATTTCTAATGCTAAGAATTCAGTCTCTAATTTTTTTATTTCATTGTAGCGACAATATTTTTCTATTACTAAATCCCTGAATTCATCCCAACTTAATCCATTCATAACATGCCTACCTTTAGTGTGCATTTCCATTTTCCACCAGGATTGTGCCTCCCCCTTTAGTGAATGCGAAGCAAACAAGGTTTTGTTGTTGTTGGCACATTTACTGATTTCTAGGGTTGATTCCATCTCATCCAACCAGCGTAGGGCTTGTACAGCTCCGCCTCTACCATCAAATTCCCGGGGCCTACATGACATAAAAGCTTTATAGGAACATCCTTTTTCAGTTATAGTTTCCTCTTCCAGTTGTCCTCTCATGGTGTCGTCTATGGGTATTTCGTTGCCTGGTGTCGCTGTTCCAAGGTTCAGGTTTTGTTGGAGCTGGGTTACTAGTATGGGTATAGCAGCCTCTATTTGCTGTGATACTAATCGTGAGATTCTATCATCCTCATTGGTGGTTGTGTTTACAGGAGTTTCTTCCCCGAGTCTGGTTCGAGGTCGTCCCACTCGCGCCGTTCTTCTTACGGGCTGTGTGTTCCTTCTTGGCGGCATGATTTTCTATAGTTAATTGTAGTCAACATTAAAATAATTTTAAATTCCTAATAATATTTTAGCTAACACATAACAAATAATAATTCCAAACACAAAAGATATATTTCATTTAAGTTCTTATTAAGGATTTTTATATGTTAGAGTTAAAAGATAATTTCTAATTCCCATGAACCCATTTCCATATCCTTGAAAAGATGTTCTTCTTGGGTGCCTTCAGTTCTTTAACATCCTTCTGAATACTCATGATTCCTTGTTGAATTTTCTTAAGCTGTTTAAGAGTCTGTTGAGCTGTTGTGATTTGGTCTTCATCCATCTTTTGTCTTTTAGTTTCTCTTTTCTCGTTCTTGGGAGAGTCAACATTTTGTATTTTCGCATCCTCATCTTGTTTAGCTTTGAACTTGTTTCCGGGTCGTACCTTTTTCCTGGGAGTTTTGATGGTATATTCTCCTACTGTTACTGGTGCACGTCGGACATAAAATTTTGGCTTATAGTTATTTTCAATTTCAGTTTGAGGAGTTTCCAAGACTTGCTGAGGTTCAGGTTCAGATGTGATTTCTTTATAATTGCTATGGTCCGAATATTCAGACGGGTCAGTCTCATTGAGATAATTATCAGTACTCAAAGCTGCAAAAAGTCTTTTCATAATTTTAGGCAAAATAGTTAGTCACTTATTTCCACATATTATAAATAAATCTTTTACCTCTAAATTTTATTAAGAGGTAATGTTAGAATATTCATGAAATCACAAAAATATTCACGTATGCACATAACATGCATATCATATTACGAGCTTATGGTTATAGTCTAGGCATTTTATGATACCTAATTCTCTATAACCAATGGCTCTGATACCAACCTGTCACATCCCGGCGGAAGCGTGAGATGATTATTTGGGTGTGACTTGTTTGTACAGAACTCATTGATAACAGAGTTTTATCAGATAGCACAGCAGCATATATCAAACATAACATAACATACTTCATAGGATAATAATAAGGTTAGGATTACAATAAATCATGATAGTCAAAATTTGATCTAATTATAATCCTATTACAACATATTTCTAACTGCTACATCTTCAGTAACGGTGGAAATGTGCGTCCACCGATAGGCTGAGATCATACATATTCACAGTTAGATTCACACAGACTTTCCCCACAACTTCTCCCCAACCGTTATACACATCAAAAGAGAACATTAAGCTGTTAGACATGATGAAATCCTGAAAAAGCATACTCAAAATAGTCAACACAAAGTTGGTGAGTTCACAGGTTTATCTTAACAAAATATTATTGATGCATCAGATACAACCAAACCTTAGATAATAATCAGATCATTCATAATTGTCATAACATAATTCAATAATCTGATAATATAGCATCACAACACTCATCCTGTTGGTGCAGGAAATATTTTCCTAAGTACCGCTACCTATATTATCCAACGTTTCTACATCCGAATTAATGGTTGTAACATAAATGACAGTATAACTGAAAAATTGCACCAATCACAAAAATCAATAGTATGTTTTTTCCCCCAAAAGTTTATAAAAATCAAAATAGGGCTATGAATCTCACCTTTTACTCCCAATGATAACCTATAAACAAAGATATTTATGGTTTAGAAAAATATCTTTTCTTGAACATTTTTAGCACCTCAATTTATAAAATTTATTTCAAAAATCATATTAAGGCATATATCACGAAATTTTTACAGTATGTGGGTCCTAATATTAGACATAATATAGTAAAATTTATTTCACTACTATTTTCAGCTTATTTTCTATAATTTTTACATTATTTGAATAATTTATTAGAAATATCTTCGGGCCTTTAAACATTCTCAAATCTGGTCAGAGTACTTGACATAATTTTATAGTTTCTCAAAATTTTCTAATATCCCAAATCATAGCAGAGTCAATTTCACGAATTTTATCATTTTACCAATATTTAGTAAAAATATCAGTATATGTCCAAAAATTCTTATTTTTATACAGACTATTCAATTTTAATTTTCATATTTTCTGTAAATTTTTCACAATTTATTTCACAGCTTAAGTATTTTTCCCGATTTTTAGTTAGCAGAAAATTTAAAAATTCATAACTTGAACATATCTTTGAGTTAGGCCACGAAACTTTTTCAGTAAGTCTTATAAATTGTAGTAATCAATATATAATTTTTCCACACATTTGCCAGGTTCGGTTCTTCCAGTATGATTTTTTCTTTTAAATACTTAGATAATTTATATTTATTATTTTACTTATAGAAATGGCATCAAAATTTTCAGAACTATATTTCTTAATATTCTAAACATATTTTTAATGTTTGTTCCCACAATCATAGTAAATAACATAATAAACTGAATTTAACAAGTTGCACCTAAATTTTAACCCTTTTGTTGATAGTTTTCTTTATATAAATTTTGTTTATCAAGATTTACTTTATTTATTTCAGATTCATAAAAGCCTCCTCACTGTTTTTTTGAATAAATTTACATGTTTGTAAGGTTTTGTAAAGAACTTGTATGTTTAATCACAAGGGTTAGTCATATGTGTTTGTTTAAACACATGTATAACTTTTGTAATCTTAACTAGTTATGGTTTAGAGATTAGAACCTTGATTTTGACAGAGGGAGAGGGTGATGATAGCTGATGGTAGCTTCTTCTCTGGTTCTCCAACTCGTGTGGGTGTCTTGAGCTTCCAAAGCCGTAAGCTTCTTGCAAAGGTTTGGTTTGGAAGATGATGATTGTTGGATTTTTGATGATGTTGTTATGGTGACCGAGAGTAGTGAAGTTGTTGGTGCTTCGGTTAAGATGTTAACCGAAAGAGGAGGGTGGTGAATAACCGAAAGTAAGGTGGTGGTTTTAAAGGTGATAATGATTCTCGGGTATAGGGTGTCCAAAAGTTTTAAGAGTGGTGTTGGTGTATAGAGTTTGAATGTGATGGTGGTAATGGGACAATCCTTCGGCCGAGAGGTTTATAGTGGAGGTGGTCATGATGAACTCTATGCTTAGAGTAATGATTTTGGCAACATAGCTTGCATTAGTTGGTCTTCATAGGTTGTTAAGGTGGCGGCTTGAGAGGTGGTTCGATTAGGTGGCCGTTTAAGGGGGGGGGTTGGGTTGGTGTCATGGTGGGGCTAGGTGGCATTCAAGGAACTAAGTCATTATGCCATTATTACAAGGTTTAACTAATGCTTAGTGTGTTTAATCGGGTTGCTTAATCGCCTAATGAACCGAGACTTGAGTTTTCATAATGCTTAGGTTTGAGGTTTAAGTGTATAAGGTTTACTTAGATTTGTTTTGATGTCAAGTTTCTTTGATGTTGTCTTGTATTGAGGTGTTTGTTTGGGTTGTGTTTTTGTATCATTTGGTGTTTGTTTGGTGTTATATGGTTGAGGTACTTTGATCACTTAATGTTTGGTATCAAAAGGTTATGAATATGGATACATGCATACGTAAAAGGTTGTGCATGCATGCGATGTGTAACACATATATTCACATAAACATATAATATACGTATGTATTTAACAAAAGATGGCACATGCATACGTAAGACATGTATGTAAACATGCATACGTACAATTTTACATATATGAGCACATAAGCATTCATAATTTGTATATATATATATATAAGAACACATAACAGAATTTATTCATAAATTAATTTTGCCTAACCTTATTTTGAGGGTCGTTACAAGAAGTGATTTTAAAAGCGTTGAATCTAACTATAAAATGAAAATTGAATAGTTAGAGAAAACTGTGTCCTTTTTAAAACATAAACATTCCAACTATAGGACTCAAATCAAAGATTTAATCTCCAAATAACTGATGCTCAAGCCCAGCTAGTCACAGCTGAGGCTCAAGCCAGGAAGCATGCTATTTCTGAGCAAAACTTCCAAGCCATTCTTGCATCATCCTCCCACTCCAAATTTGTTATCAAAACAAAGGAGGGTTGGGAACCAATGAAATTGCTCCACCACACTCTTATGAGTCTATAAGACAACCAAGATGTGGGACTAAAGAGCAAGAGGTTTGTAAGGATTCCTATAAGTCTGATGCAGCCAAAACATCCAAAGTCTCTCTGTATGCATGCACTGGAGAACAGAAGTAGAAATGCTTCAGAAGTTTTACACCATGCACTAGAAATATTCTAAGTGTAAAATCTTCCGAAGCCAAGACCAACATCTTCCAAAGCCAAAAGTGAAGTCTTCCGAAACTTCAAAGACAAAGTCTTCCAAAGCCAGGTGAAGACAGATTTCATCCGAAGACTTTTAGAGATATGGCTTTATCTGATGTACTTTACCATAAAGCTGGACCACCTTTCCGCTGCAACTCTGTAAAGTCACCAACTTACATGAGTTGGTGAAAAGGTCCATGTTTTTGGTAACTGTACATTGAGGTCTTAAGTCCATGCTTTCTACTTTATGTACTTTTATCCTTTCTGTAATATATTAGGATGTGAGCTATGGCATGTGATAGTAACTAGTCAAAAGGAAAATCTGCCTTTTGACTCTACATTTGATTTTGTAGTTGTCTAGTTAATTGTATCCAACTGGCCTTCAAAGTATGGCCGGCTGTAGGATGTAGTATAAAGTATCTCAAGTACTTGTAACTTTTTATCGTATGCTTTGTAACATTTGTAATAGAACTTGAGAAGCAATATACAGCATTCTTGAAAACCAATTACTTGTGTTGTTTGCCATCTTATTCTGTCTCATATTTACTTGTGTTCTTAGCATCTTTCACAAAAGTTAACCAGTTCCCTATTTGATCTGTTAAGTGTTCTAAGCAACTCTCCTCATTGTGTTGTTATGTTGTAAGTGCATACCCTTCACCGGTCCTGCAAGGTTCGAACTGTTGACCCACCACCCCATGAGTTGAAGAGTGATGCAACTATGGAGACCATCATAGGGAAGGACCAGGTAAGACAACCCATTCCCACCAGTGATGATCAGCCCCTAACCATCAAAGATAGAAGAAACAGGGCTAAGGCAGCCAAAAAACTGCTAAAAAAGTGGCTGAATCCAAGTTGAAGATAGACCCATAGCAAAAAGGTGTGTTTATTTCAGCCGGATTCTAGGTGGTTGGAAAATCGGATCTGGGAAAAGAGTGTTGTACTAGCACTCCTGTCCTGCTATAGGATCAGAAGTTGAAGGGGAAGACTGCTGATGAAGACAAGAAGTCCAAGAAACAACAGTCTTCACTTCCTACAAAAGTTAACATTGCATGCATAATGTGTGGTTTGCACAACCAAATGGCTAAAGATTGTTACTATAATACTGCAAGCACACATTATGCAAATAATGTTAAGAAAGAAGAAGTCAAGGAAGGTTTCATATTTGGACCTTATCACATGGTCCAAGTGATGAGGAAAGGAAAGCTTGTTTCCGAAGCAAGGTTGCCTTCGGAAGAAACTCATTCTTCCAAAAGGAAAATAGCTTCGGAAGATAAGGCAAAGAAAATTCAAAAGAACAAAAGAGTTCCTTTGAAACCTTCTGAAAAGAAAACTGCTACGAAAGAAAAGGTAAGGAAAGCTTCTTCCAAGAAGAAAGAAGCCTCGGAAGTATGGCATGCTGCCCAATCTTCATTAAGCTCATCTACACTGATCTACCAAGAGATGGAATGGAAGATCAAACAAGATGCTGCAGCCCAAACCTCTTCTTCACAGACATCTATTGAACCCTCATGCATAAACTTTGTTTCAATTATGTAATCATCATTGGAAGAGCCCAAGACAAATAAGGCTTGGGTTTCCAATAAAAAGTAACTTCTCCACCTTATGTGCAGGGACATCCACATAACAAGAATGACAAAGTGTGGATTATAGATAGTGGATGCTCCAGGCACATGACTGGGAACAGATGTCTTCTTCAACAATTTCAACATTTTAATGGAGGTCCTGTTCAGTTTGGAGGTGAGGCTGGAGGATACATTTCTGGCAGAGGAAGTGTATCCAACGACAAGTTAAGGGTTGACAAAGTAAACTTTGTCAAACAGCTTGAACATATGCTTTTAAGTGTTTCTCAATTCAATGACTAAAAGCACCAAATGCTTTTCACAAAACATGAGTGCATTATTCTCAAACCTAGGATGACAATTCCTTAGGAATTGGTGCTTCTTAGATCTCCTAGGAAAAGGGATATGTACAAGTTGGATATGATTAATGCTTCTCCATTGGGTGAAGTATCATGCTTTCTTTCCAAAGCTGACGGTGATGAGTCAACTCAGTGGCATAAACGAATGTGTCATGTAAATTTTAAAACCATGAATAAATTAGTTAAAATAACTTTGTACATAGTTTGCATAAAAAGAAATTTTTCTGCAAAGATAGCTGTGTTGCATGTCTGAAAGAAAGCAACACAATGCAACTCATAAATCTAAAATAGTTAACTCTATCACCACGCCATTACACTTATTGCACATGGATCTATTTGGTCCCACAAGTAAAATGAGCATTGGAAGGAAATCATATTTTCTTGTGATTGTTGATGATTTTACTAGTTTCACATGGGTATTCTTTTTAAGAACTAAAGATGAAACTGCTGAAACTTTAAAATCTTTTATTCTTAAAATAGAAAATCAAATTGATCACAAGGTTAAGATTATTAGAAGTGATCAAGGGACTGAGTTCAAGAATCAAGTCCTTGACTCATTCTGTAACTCAAAAGAGATTTCCAGACAATATAGTGCAACTAGAACTCCTCAACAAAATGGTGTTGTTGAGAGGAGAAGTAGGACACTTATTGAGGCTACTCAAACAATGTTAGCTGATTCAAAACAACCTCTAACATTCTAGGCAGAGGCAGTCAGCATTACATGCTCTGTGTAGAACAGAGTTCTTGTAGTTAAGTCATATGGAAAGACCCCTTATGAGCTATGGAACAAGAGGCCACTGTTCATTAGCTTTCTTAGGTCCTTTGGCAGCAGGTGTACCATACTTAACACAAACGACAATTTGGCAAAATTTGCTAAAAAGTCAGATGATGCTATCTTTGTTGGATATTCCTCCAACTTTATTACCTATAGAGTGTACAATATTAAAAATCAACAATTTGAGGAATCATTTTTGTTGTTAATACCATGCTCCTTGTGTTAGGGGGAATGGACCTGGTCATATCTTTGATTTAGAATTATTTCCAAACTATTTTAAACCTTTTTAAGAGAATGTTTCAGCTGGACAAGGTACTCAAAGTGATTCTGATGATGACCAACTGTTTGAGTTACCCAGACCTCTTCCAAGTTCTCCAAGAAATGCTGAAAATCAAGCTCCCAGAATTGGAAGATCTGATAGTATATCTATCTCAAGAACCAGTGGAGCTTCAACAAGTTGTCAACAAAGTGAGCTTCAAAACTCATCAAGCGACAATACACAACACCAAGTTGATGGAAGCAACATTTTGTAGGAACAAGCAACTGTTGATGCTGCTCCACAGCCAATTGATACTGATGTTGTCTCTCCTTCATTCAATCAGTCCTCATTAAATGAATGTGAGACATCAGCTGGACCAAGTGTTCAACTTCCTGAGCAAAACCTTTCCAATTTGGATTTATCCATGCAACTGGATGTAATTCCTAGGCTCAGGATTCACAACACTCACCCAGCTGAAAACGTCATTGAAGATGTTTCTAAAGACGTGAGAACAAGGGGACAAACTCACAATGGGAATGTCTGCTTGTTCTCATGTTTCTTATCACAGATAGAGCCAAAGAAGGTAAAAGAAGCCTTGAAAGATAGTAGTTGGGTTGAATTAATGCAAGAGGAATTGCTTCAATTCAAGAGACAAAAGGTTTAGATACTATGTCCACTACCATCCGGTTAAGTACCCATTGGCACAAAGTGGGTGTTCAGGAACAAGAGAGATGATAGAGGCTTGATTATCAAGAACAAGGCAAGACTGGTAGTTCAAGGATACACATAAGATGAGGGAATTGATTACACTAATGTCTTTGCACCTGTTGCAAGACTTGAGGAAGTAAGGATCTTTCTTGCTTATGCATCATCAAGAACTTTACAGTCTACCAGCTTGATGTCAGGTGTGCTTTTCTATACGGAGATATAGACAGGAAAGTCTATGTGTGCTAGCCTCAAGGATTTGAAGACCGACAACACCCAATTATGTGTGCAAATTGGATAAAGCTCTCTATGGGCTGCATCAAGCACCTAGGCTGTGGTATGAGACTTTGTCTTAGTTTCTCCTAAAGAATGGCTACACCAGAGGTACCATTGACAAGACTTTATTCAGAAGAAAGTTTGGGAAAGACGTTTTGCTCGTTCAAGTCTATGTTGATTATATCTTATTTGGTTCTTCAAATGACCAAATGTGTAAGGACTTTGAGAGCATTATGAAGAAGAAGTTTGAAATGAGCTCCATTGGAAAAATGGACTTTTTCCTTGGAATTCAGGTAAAACAGATGAAAGAAGGGTTCTTTATCAATCAATCTAAGTATGTTCAAGACATCATAGAAAGATTTGATATGAAAAATTATAAGCCAGCAAAGACTCCTATACCCAGAAATCACAATCTTTGTCCTGACTCTGAGGGGGACGATACTGATCAACATCAGTATATGGCAATTATTGAATCTCTAATGTATGTCACAACAAGTAGACCTGATATCATGTTTGCAACTTGCATCTGTGCAAGATATCAGGCTGCTACAAAGGTGTCTCACCTAGTTGCTGCCAAAAGAATCCTTAGATACCTCAAAGGAGCACCTAAACTAGGTCTCTAGTATCCAAGGAACAACAACTTTAAACTCTCTGGCTACACTGATAGTGACTATGATGGCTGTAACATCAACAAGAAATCAACATCAGGAGGATGTCAATTTCTTGGTGGAAGGATAATCTCATAGCAATGAAAGAAGCAATCCTGTGTCTCAACATCAACTGCTGAAGCTGAATACATTGTTGCTGCTAGTTGTTGTGCTCAGCTGCTGTGGATTCAAAACTAGATGTTAGATTATGGATTCAATTTCATGGAGACTCCTATCCACATTGACAACAAGAATGTCATTTCCATTACAGAAAATCCTGTCAAGCACTCCAAGACAAAGCAAATTGGCATCAGGCATCATTTCATTATAGATATTCATGAGAAAAACCTGATTAAACTAGTCAAAGTTGACACAAATGAATAATATGCTGATTTGTTCACTTAGACATTTGATGAAAAAAGATTTAGGTATCTTATTACGGCTATTGGGCTGATAAACATTGACTAGTCTATCTCATTTGAAAACCTTTTCAAAATGTGTATTGTCTTTGTCAATACAATCTAAGCCCTATTACAAAACGATATTTCTTCAAAATTTTACTAAGTGTGACTTCTTCCAAAGAGAAATTAACCCTCGGAAGATGTCTTATGTATCATCCGAAGGAAAATTCCTCCAAGGTTAATCTTATCTTCCGAAAAGTTTTTAATCTCGGAAGAGCATTTGATGATATACCAAATCTATTTCCAAAGCTTGAAAACTTCTTCACTCGAAAGGCCTTCTTACTCTTAGAAGTAATTTCTCCTTGGATAAAATTTACCTTCGGAAGTAAGTTTGGCTTCGAAAGAAGATTACCTTCGGAAAAGCTTTTACACTCGGAAGAAAGCTTTATTTTGTAACGGAAATCTTTGGGCCCCACTCTGAAAAAGGCAAAGATTTTATTAATGATGTCGGAATATTTTAAATGGATTTAACCTTACCGTCATTATCACATCATACCTCAAACTGTCATTTCTCCTTATCCATCCGCCATTTCACCCATTTAAATACTTCCGACCTATTTCCTTAATCTTTTTACCGATCTCAAAGCCCTAAGTTTCCTTCATCTCCGATTTTACTCCAAATCAAACTTCATTTCCTCTGTAACTTTCTCAACAATGGCACTAAACCCTCAGCACAACCAAGTCGCACTCCTTGACTCTTCCAAGGATGCTGACTTTTCTGAAATCATCCACTTCCTTACTGAATCCACCTACTACACTGCCCTAACCGTTAACCCCATTGTTTACTCAAACCAAATGGCAGAGTTTTGGGGGGATGGACAGATTGTAACCCTGAATGGAGTTAGGGTTATTAGGTCAAGCATTTTTTGCCAGGAGTTAATCATATCCAAACAAACCATCAGGGACCACCTAGAGCTCCATGATGAGGGTTCTCCTACGGAATTCCCCAAAACAGACCTAGATGACACATATATCCAGATGGGATATGGTGGTGATATGAGCAGGTCAATTGTATACAAGTTCAATTTCTCCTACAACTAGAAGTTTTTGCTTCACATAGTCCTTCACTGCTTGTCAAATAAGTCTGGGGACTGGGATCAAATTCCCTATGAACTAGGATGCCTAGTTCACGGGTTGGTAAAAGGCCTCAGGTTCAACTACTCAAGGTTTGTGCTGACCAATCATATGGGAAACCTTCAAAGGGAAACATTTTACATGTATCCCCGGTTTATTCAGCACATAATCAACTGTGAGCTGAATCAGAGTAAGCTTGTCCGTGCAGCTGCTCTACCTATCCCTCACATGAGGCCGACCATCTTCAAGGTGCTGAAGAGGGTGTCAACCAACTTCACTGGAAGACACACTGAGCTCCTTCCAGGTATGATTGAGCCAATGGCTCCTGGTGACATCCCTGTCAACCCCATAAGTGATGAACCCACACCAGCAATAACCACCATAATACCAAATCTTCCTTTCCATCCCATCAAATACACATATCAGAGACGCTCCAAGCGAACCCTTGTTCAATCTCCTCTGATTGAACAAGTTCCCCCTGTTCTAACAAAAAACGCTAGAGTGGAAACATGGGCTCCCACTCAGTTTGAGGTCCCACCATCCTTCACATTTGACCTTAATATGGGTATTGAGTCTCCTCAGTCTCAATCCCATGAGCCCCTAACCCAAATCGAAAGCCCTCAAGGAGAGTCGCTATACTCCTATAAGTAGCCAAAAAGGGACAACCCCATCACAAGCTCAATGCTATTAGACATTGATCAAGGTCCCGGGTCACTAGGCATAACTTCCATATCCTATATTGACCCTCTCATAGGTACTGATGAAGAAATTATGCCTCTTCAAGGCCATGATGTAGATCCACAACACCTATTTAAGAATCAACTTAGTCTAGAGAGATCTCTGATTTCTAGCCCCCATCAGCAAACCCAAACTGAGGTGAGTCCCACTGGTGTGGAAGGGACTTATGTAGATTCAGCTGTCACTACTGAAGGTGCCCCAATGGGTCCTCAGGATAGTGGTAACATCTCTGAGACTGAATCTACGACAACCCTGCCTTTTGATGACTCTGAAAGAGACATCATTAAGCAAGGGAAACCAGGGCGCCAAGAAACCACAACTGGTGGTGAGGATGAACATACTAGTTATGTTACCTCATCTCCTCGTGATTCTTGTAAAGAAGATGAGGGAAGCATGCAAATCACCACACAGGACCTACTTTCTAAAGTCTCAAACCATGAATCCAGGGTTAAGACTTTAGAGGATAGGTCTGCCACTCAGCAACTTAAGATTGAAAATCTCAAGGCTCAACTAGCTAAGAAACAGACTGAGAGATCTGTTAGGCATGTACCAATTCAAGTCTCTCTGAATTCCTCCTCCAGCTCATCAAGCTCCTCAAGATGATGCAACCAAAAAGGGGGAGAATGTTCAAAGAGAAACACATGTGGAGCAGCCAAGCTTAACCCTTTCTACACTATCTTCAAGATATTCTGCTCAGAAATCAACTGCTTTCCTTGAGTCTCCTCCTATCATCCTTCAAGTGGACCCAAGGATGCTCATCGATTTGAATAGGTTCTTAACCAAATTTCTAATGAGCTCCTTGCTTGAACAACCAAGTCCAGATGTTACTGTGGCATATTTTGGAGCTGAAGAGCTTCAGAGGTGTAAAACATCATCTACCACTATCAAGGGAGTTGGTCAACCTAAGGTCTACATTGAACCTGAGATTGAATTCAAAGGGGATATGGGGACTAATGGCCCAGCAACTGAAACAGTTGGGACAGATAGCGGAATGCCACTAACTTCTAAAGCTAAATTCAGAGCTGCGGAAGAAGTATTCCAAACTTCCGAAGCTGAGATCCAAGCTGCGGAAGGGCTATACTCTCTGTCTGATGATCTAATTATCACTGATGCAATCCTTGAACTGGCATCTGAGGTAAATAGTGAAGACTTTCTCAAAACACCTCTCACTCAAACATCATCATCATCACAAGCTCAAGTTACCACCTACCAACCTGAAACCTCTACACAAGAACCTCCAAAGTCTCAAGCTTCCGAAGACATCAAGGGTAAAAGGAGGTTGACTACGGAAGAACTGCTAGAGGAGGAAAGGTTGGAAAAGCTTAGAAGAAAAGGTAGACTTCCCTCTGAGAAGCTATTAGCTGCAAGTAGCAAAGTAGTTGTAGTCAATCAGGAGGCTATCAACAATCAAAGAAGGGTAAAGATTATTGACAGGCTCGTCAATCTGGGTGCAGCTAGTGAAGATGTTCTCTTCCTACCACTTGAGGAGTTGGTGGAGTTAGAGAAGGCAACCCTGCTGTGGAAACAACAAGAAGAGGCAGCAAGGTTGGCCTTAGAAGAGGAAGAACAGAGAAAGAAGGAGGAAGCTGAGCAACAGCTAAGGAATGAAAGGATAGCTTTTCTAAGCTCAAGGGGATTCTCTCTTGAGGAAGTTGCTCCTCATAATAATGATACGGTCTTATGGCTTTTCAACAAAGAACAACACCAAATGAACAAAGAAAGAAAGAGGGCTTCTAGGGAAAAGCTGAAAGAGAAGAAGAAGAAAGAGGAAGAAGCTCAACTTGCAGCTGTCAAGAAGATGTGAGATAAAGCCTGGATGAAGGATTATCTCAGGGCCCATGGCTTCTGTGGCAGGCAAGTTGGTCCCATGTCTAAGAAGACCCTGCAGCGACATTTCAGCAACATCAAGGTTGATATTCGGTCGGGAAGAAGGAAGGAGATGTATAGAAGAATACAGGGGATGACTTCTATACCATCACCACAACCACAACCACAACCAACACCTTTCCCTTTCCCCATCAACACCGAACCAACCACTAAGCCTTACACTCCTGAGCCTACACGATCATCCATATCCTCTCCTACACCAATTCCATTAAAACAACCACCTCCACTACCTCTCCTTAAACCCAAAACACTCCCTAGAACCTAACCATCATCTACCCAACAACCACCCTAGTCATCCTCTCAATCATCTTAACCTCTAACAATAGATAAATTCAAGGAGATCAAGATGAAGCTTATCAAATGTACTACTCTGAGTGACATCTCTTGTGAGGAGGGGCACATCAAACTGACCTTCATTGATGGTTCCTCATGTTCCCTCACAAGAGAACAATTTCTTGATCTGCCTAGAGGAACACTAGACCAGGCTCTTAAACTCTTGGAACTAATTCCGATTCTCTTGAAGAAGAAGAGAAGAAGCTGAGAAGAAAGCTGGTGACTCTACTGGACACTAGGAAGGAAGACAAGCTACCATCTCAACCTTTTGTTCCAAGAAAGAAAATAGTCTAGTGGAGGTTCGAAGACTCTTCTCACAACTTTGTTGTGGAAAGAGAGAATGGTGAGATCAACAGGCTTAATGCCTCTTCTCTGCTACACTCAAGCAGATTTGATATTACTGAGTTAGCAGAGAGACCATTCTCAAATCCCTCCAACTCTGAGATAGCTACTCACATCAAAAATCATCTGAGCAATCTTTATCTGGTTAAACTGACTGCAAGGGCCAAGATTGAAGAAGAGTTGAAATAGAGAGAGAAGGGTGAAAAGGAAGGGTCAGTCACTAATGGCAAAGCCTTTTTACAAATGGTTGAAGGCCTTGAATTGGAATCCATAGTTAGATGGGAGTATGACTACAACTCCCGACAACTAACTCTCTTCAGAGGGTCACAACAAAGGGTACACATCATTCAGAGTGACAGACTTCATCTACTGTCTACGAAAGATTTGTGTACAAACTTCTCAGCATCACATCTTGAAAGAACAAAGAGATAGATAAGCATCTTCATTCCTTGGTACTGAAAGTTTTGAGAAGTAGAAACAAGTGAGGTTTTGGTAGCATCAGCCTAGGAGGAGTTTGTTGGATCAAGTAAGGTTGGTGCAACCAAAACAAACACTTAGAATATTTTTGGTGCAACTGATGAAGAGCTTTTGAAGGCAAAAGCTAAAATTCCGAAGGTCAAGGCTAAAAGAGCTTCCGAAGAGGAACTCCAACTTCCGAAGACAAAGTCTTCCTTCTTCCGAAGTTCAATACTTAGAAGATTTCAAGACAATGACTTTCGAAGTATGAAGTCTTGAAGATTATCACAATCCTCGAAAGATGTAGACTCTTCCGAAGTATAAATGGCTTTGGAAGAACTTGTTCTTTCGAAGCCAACTAACCTTCGGAAGAACCTGCTATGAACAAGTGGACATAAGTATGTTCCTTCTGACAGAACCGCTGCAACCTTTGAGATACTACATGGTGCTTTCCCACGCCCATGTAGCTGACCATACTTTATTCCACTGTTCATTTATTATCAGTTAGTACAATTACCAACTTTAGTTGGTGACAAAAGGTAAGTCATGGACATGTTGTGACTACCAAATCTTAGATAGTCTTTTATCTAGGATACCTTACCTTTAGCAATGTAGTATTTGCTTTAGACGTAAGTTTCCAGCTAGTATCAAAGTATAACCGACTGTAGATAGTAGTATATATAGTTTCTCATTGTAACTCATTTAACATGCTTGTAAGAGTCTTGTAACACTTTGAGTTGAGAAGTAATATATACAAGTATCTTGAAAAACCTATCTTGTTGTGTTTGCTTACTTAGTATATTATTATCAACTCTTAAAGGGATTCCACTTCATCAAACCGAGTGTGACTTAGTGAGTTTGAGAGATAATATTTGGGTTGAGTGACAAAATTCGATCCTGCATTATTTTATTTCAAAATTCAAGTCAAGACATGCTATGTTAATACTTGTAATTATGTGTGCATAGTTAGATAAAATAGATAATAACACAATCATTGATTAATACAACCACAGTAACAATGATAAATCTATTAGTTTAATAAACTCATCCTATTTGTTTGTTCACATGGTGATTGAAACCAGAATCATACATCCTATAAGACTTCGTCTGCGGACCAAGTCAATTCAGATATTAGGTTTGATTATGTTGATTGTTCTTTTATGTTACACTATTAAATTATAAGTATCGACATTGCCATTTGAATTGAATTGTTTTCAATCATTTTAATCAATTTTTATATGTATTCAAACTTGTGTTTACTCAACGGCTAATTCATTAGCTAATTTTTTTTTTTACTTTTTATATGATTTCAGAAATGTAGATTAATGGACTTCTATATGCAAATTTAGGTCTTAAGCTTAGTCAAAATTTAAAGACAATTTCATTATGTTGATTGAATTATTATTTGATTGTAATGATAAGTATTATTCAATAAAAATGACATTTAATATTATTTCAACGTAATTACTAGCATGTGCTATGAGCAATCGATTCACATTCGTCCGCCCTGATAATTCCGTTGTCGGTTGGGGTGTGACAGAGGTAAATGGAAAATAACAAAAGAATATTTGTTATTGCTTGTGGAAACAAGCACAGATCATTATACTTGGTATACATGCTGAGGAAAGTATGACCATTCCTCAAAACGAAATTGGATTTGCTGAGTCAAAGGGGAAAAAGAGTGTTTAATATGCCAAACTGAAGCCTGGTGGTAATGTGATTCAAGCTGAGTGGGATCAGAGGTTTAAACCAGGTCAGGGGTTTGGTGATAGTAGGAGCACGGAGTGTATTTTGAGTATAGTCACAAAACAAGATTGGGTTTTGAAGACCGCTACTCCGATTGTTAAATTCTTTCCATGGATGTCTTGCTTAAAGAGTAGAGTGCTGGCGATTCTCAGGTTATCTATAAAGCTGGTGGATTGTAAATACTAGTTGAAATGAAGAATGGGTTGGAGCTCGGGAGAGCTTCAGCTGTCCCCTCATGTACTTGATGAGAGGGGGTGCAACTAGGGGCTATGATAAAAATCTTAGCTGATGAATATTAAAGCTTGAATGACTTGGATATGTAGAATATTAGAGTTACTAGACTAGGTTACTTGGAACGTGTTTGTGGATTTATGCTAAATCTTCAAATGGGAGTTACTAGACTAGGTTACTTGGAAGGGGTGTGTGTGTTTGGTGTTCCGCTGCGTTAAGTTTAAAGCCTAACAATTCATTACCTAATTCTTTTATTAGTGTATTGTACTATTATTAAATATTTGTACAACTATAAAACAATTATTAAATATTTTGCTTATGTTGATGCGTACCAACCAGTGTTTATTCCTCCGACTTATACGCGTTCTTTTTACTTTGTTCATATTTAAAAATTATTAAAATTAATATACTACATTCATGGAGAAGATATGATTGGCCAGCTATGTGAGCTACCACCATCCTATGTAGGATGCCAATTAACAAGGCTATAAATACAAGCCTCAATCCCTCTTCACAGCAGTACAAATTAAGCTATCTATCTTGTAAACATATGGGTATTATCGGGCTCTATTCATCATTGATTTCAAATAAAAAAAGTTATAGCAGATTGAACTCCAATCGCAGTAGAAGTTATAGAAGGGATGTGCCAAAAGGTCATCTAGCAGTCTATGTTGGTGAAAAACAGAAGAGGCGGTTTGTCATCCCGATATCACTATTGGAGCATCCGTTATTTCAAGAGTTGTTACGTCGCTCGGAGGAAGAATTTGGGTTTGATCATTCTATGGGAGGCCTAACCATTTCTTGCCAGGAGGATGTTTTTTTCCAGCTCAAAGCCATATTACATTCGTCGTAATATACATTCTTCAGAATTTTCTGTTATATTTCTTCATTTCTTTTGAGCCATATACAATGAAATCTTTCAAAATTTAAATGTAAATATGAAAGGATTCGAATAAATAATCATCTCTTGCAACGTTAAAAATAAGGTTTAGAGGTGTTTTGCCACTTTTTAAAGGCTTGCCATGGATCATTTGTTAAATAATGTGTTAATGAGGAAAAAATCTACAAATGAACTGATATAAAGCATGTTTAAATGTAGTTTAGAGTAATCATGTCGATCGTAACATAATTTATGTTGTTTAATCAAAAGGCACAATCTTGTTTAGATTCAACTCGATCACTTTCTCATAAAACATGAAGAATGAATTTGCATTAAGCTAATATTTCCATATTCATTATACACAAAATACATTTCGAAAAATATTATTTGGATTGTTGAACGGATATAATATACAAGTGTCCATAGTCGTGACCGAGGGAAAACATCCTTTTCCTCCTTTTGAGTTCTTATTCCCATTTCTTCTTTATTTCTATGTTCAACTTTTTTCTTTTCTTCTGTTGTTACCTGTTTTGATTCGGTTGTTGCATAAAATTTTTTTTGTGACGTTAATTTCTTTCTCCTTTTGTTTAATTATTTGTAGAGTCACATTGCTTATGGACGATGATTTTATCGATGACATACTGATAAAAATATATACCATGGTCCACGATTTCTGTTAATAATTAGAGATATGTAACGAGAAAGACTTACGGTGATTGGGGCATGTTGTTTTGCGTTTGTTTCTAACGGAGTATTTTTAACAATAACTGGTGGAGTCTAGTCATAGTAACGTATGTTTTTGTTGAAATAAAACATTTATTTATTCAATTCAATTGCTAAATGTGTGTGTTTAAGTTTCTAGTTTGGTTTATTTTCGTGTTGTGCTGAACATGATGAGCTACCTGGAGTTAAAATGAAGTCTTGTGGGTTTGGGTTTGAACTACTTGGGCTGTCAGTGATCGGCTCAAGTTTTTTGAGGGCCCAAAGCGAATAGAGAAAGTGGAGTCATTTCCGTAAACTATTTTTTTATATATTTTGCTTTAGTTTTTAAATTGTGGTACATAAATTCTAAAATCAATAATACTAAGTTAATTTGTGTGTATCTAGCTAATTATTTTATTTACAATTGTAAATTCATCTCTATTCCTCTAATTATCTAATATATAAAGGACTACACATATAAAAAAATTTGACATGCATTTATAGTTGTAAACAAAATTAGAGCGTGGCTTACTTGTGAAAATATGCCGAACTGCAATTGCATATCTTGGCACTAATCCTCGTACAGAGTGTGTTAACCAAAAATATTATAAAGATTTGGCTTGTGATATATAACATAAAAAAGAATTATGAAGATTTGGCTTGTACTTTACAAATTCAACGTGTTATATAACTTCAAGTCACACCAAAGTGACATGTTGAATGATAGATAATTCTTCTGTGGACAAAAATAGATGATGAACATCAATTAGATTCGGCATTAGACTACGAAACATATACTAAAGAACATATATTATGAGATTACCCATTGTTAAATTATTGATGATCAGAGGTTCAGGCTAATAAAAAAGATCAAAATGTAGATTAAAATATTACCAAATAGTCTATTAAAACCGACAAACAATCTATTGCAACAAAACGAGCAAACAATCTACTCAATCAAAATTCTGAAAGAGATGAAGAAAGACCACTAACCTGCTCGCTTAGTAGCTTGAATATGTATAATTTCATCCAATTGCAACAAATAATCAGCAGACAATCACTCGTTCGCTTCATTAATCAACAATATTAAGCATATAAGCTCGAAAAGGTTCACCTTGGCCTTCCTGTCATTATAAAGTTCATTCTTCTTCTTTTTCTATATATTTATCCAATTCTTTATACCATTTTTAATCCATTTCAGCTTTGTTGAAAGGGCCAGACTTCTAGGGCTGACGAAAGAAAAAGACTTACATAATTGTTCCACGTGCTCCATATATCCAGGAAATTACATCCAGGAGTTAAAAACTCTAAATGGGATGGGACCAAAATCAGTTGGTATTGATGACAAGTGATCTTGGGCCTTCAAAAAGGCTATCAACTTATCAAAAGGGGCTTCAGTAAAATGACAATTAATTGGGCTAGAAGTCTCCGTTTTGGGTGCGACCAATAGAAACGACCATTGGAACGAGGAGCACGTTTTCACAAATGGCCGTAGGCGGTTTGTGTCACATCCTGGCGGAAGCGTAAAATGCTTAGGGAGTGACTTGTTTGTTCAGAACTCATTGATCCACAAATTTTAAAACAGATAACACATAAACATAACATGATTCATAACATAACATTAAGGTTAGGATTACATTAAATCATAACAGTCAAAATTTGAAATAATATAATCCTATTACATCATAAAGATCTAACAGCTACATCTTCAGAGACGATGGAAATGAGCATCCACCGATACACTGAGGTCATACAGGTTAACTGTCAGATTCACACAAACTTTTCCCACTATCTCTCCCCAGCCATTATACACATCAAAAGAGAACATTAAGCTGTTAGTCATGATGAACTCCTGAAAAAGCATACTCAAAATAGTCAACACAAAGTTGGTGAGTTCACAGGTTTATCTTAAACAAAATAGTATTGATGCATCAGATACAACCAAACCTTACTTAATAATCAGATCATTCATAACTGTCATAACATAATTCATAAATCAGATAATATAGCATCACAACACTCATCCTGTTGGTGCAGGAAATATTTTCCTAAGTAGCGCTACCAATATTATCTAATGGTTCCACATCCGAATTAATGGTTGTAACATAAATGACAGTAAATCTCAAAAATCTCAATAATGCATCAATTCTTAAAAACAGTATGCTTTTTCCTCCAAAAGTTTATAAAAATAAAATGGGGCTATGAATCTCACCTTTTACTCCCAATGATAACCTATAAACAAAAATATTTATAGTTTAGAAAAATGTATTTTCTTTAACATTTTTAGCACCTCAAACTATAAAATTTATTTTAGAAGTTATGCTAATGTACACATCACGAAATTTTTACAGTAGGTAGATTCTAATATTAGACATAATATAGTAAAATTTTATTTCATTATTATTTTCAGCTTATTTTCTATAGTTTTTAACATTATTTAAATAATTTATTAGAAATACCTTCGGGCCTCTAAAAATATTCAAACTTGGTCAGAATATTTTTCATAATTTTTACAGTTTCTCAAAATTTTCTTATATCCTTAGTCATAGAAGAGTCAATTTTTACGATTTTTCTCATTTTACTAATATTTAGTAAAAATATCAGAATATGACCAAAAATTCTCAATTTTACACGGACTGTTCTATTCTACTTTTCATTTTTTCTATAAATTTCTCATAATTATTTCATAGTTTAAGTATTTTTCCCGATTTTAGTTGGCAGAATATTTAAAAATTCATAACTTAAACATATCTTTGAGTTAGGTCACGAAACTTTTTCAGTAAGTTCTATAAATTGTAATAGTCAATATATAATTTTTTCACATATTTTCCAGGGTCGGTTCTTCCAGCATGATTTTTCCTTTTAAATACTTAGATAATTTATATAAATTAATTTACTTATAGGAATGGCACCAAAATTTACAGAACTATATTTCCTAATATTCTAAACATATTTTCAATGTTTATTTCCACAATCATAGTCATTAGCATGATAAACTGATTTTAACAAGTTATATCTAGGTTTTTAACCCTTTTGTTGATAATTTCCTCTTATAAATTTGATTATTAAGGTTTGCTTTGTTTATTTCAGATTCTTAAAAAGCTTTCTTATTGTCTGAAAAATAAGTTTGATATATATGTTTTTATGAAAATCTTGAGTGTTAAATCAAAAGGGTTAGTCACATGTGTTTATTTAAACACATGTTTAACTTTTGTAACCTTAACTAATTAGGGTTTAGAGTTTAGAACCTTGATTTTGACAAAGGGAGAGTATGAGAAGAGGGTGAAGATGGCCTATGAATCCGCTTGGTTTTGGTGTTCTTGATAATCTTCGGGAAGTGGTGTTTACACAAGGCTTGGATGTTGTTGCTATTAGAACCGAGAGGTGTGTAGGAAATGGTGATGACCGAGAGTGGAGATGATGGTGGTGCTGTATGGTGTGCGTGAGGTGACCGAAAGTTTTTGAGGGATTGTTGGTGTGGTGATCGGTGTGATTGTGGTGTGTTCTTTCAACCGAAAGCTTCAAATAAGGGGGAGAGGTCGGCTGCCATTAAGGCATCATCATTACCCTAGGATACTAGGCTTACAAGGTGGCAAGAGATAAGGCATGGTGAGTGCCCCTTAGAGCTAGGTGGCGGTTTGATGGGGTGGTGAGGTGTCTTGGCCGATTTGAGGTGTTAATCACCTCTTAAATCGGGTGGTTAACCCTTAATGAGTCGAGTCTTTGATGCTTTAGCTAGTGTTTTATATGTTTAAGGTTTACTTAGTTTTGTTTTGATGCCAAGTTCTCTTGATGTTACCTTTGTATTGAGGTGTTTGGTTGGGTTGTATTTGGTTTATTTGGTGTTTGTTTGATGTTGTATAGTTGATGTATTTTGATCATATATGGTTCCATATCAAAGGATTATGTTTTTGAGTACATGCACACGTAAATTCTTGTGCATGCATGCAAGCATGCAATGAGTAACACATATATTCACATAGACATATAATATACATATGTATTTTAACAAAAGATGGCACATGCATAAGTAAAACATGTATGAAAACATGCATACGTACATCACACATATACGTACATAAACATATATGGTTTATATGAGTTAGCCAAATGTAGCGTAATGATGGTTCATTTAAAATATATTAACGTATGAAATCCTATATTTAGGGTTGTCACATTCTCCCCCCGTAAAAATAATTTCGTCCCGAAATTTATTTGGATTGTAATACTTAAGGTTGAGAGGAACTTATCTGACCATTGACTTAAAATAGATGGGGATACTTCCTTCTGATTTCATCTTCTCTTTCCCACGTATATTCTGGTCCTCTCCTAGCGTTCCACTTAACTTTTACTATGGGAATTTTACTCCTTCTTAGCCTTTTAACTTCTTTGTCTAATACGGCTATTGGTTCTTCCGTAAAATGAAGCTTTTTGTCTATCCTTATTTCTTGAACTGGAATTTTTAATGTCTCATCTGTTAGACATTTCTTTAGATTGGACACATGAAACGTGTTGTGTACTTCTCTTAATTCTTGGGGTAAATCTAACCTATATGCAACTGGGCCAACTTTGTTAGTGACTTCAAATGGTCCAACATATCTAGGGTTTAATTTACTTCTCTTTCCAAATCGAAAGATTCCTTTTGTGGGTGATATTTTCAGATAGACCTTATCTCCAACTTGAAATTCTAGTGGTTTTCTTCTTTTATCAGCATAACTTTTCTGTCGATCACGTGTTGCCTTCAATTTGTTTTTGATTTCCTTGATCTTGTCGGATGTTTCTTGAATTAGGTCAGGGCCTATAAGTTGCTTATCTCCTATTTCATTCCAACATAGTGGTGATCTACATTTCCTTCCATACAAGGCTTCAAATGGGCGGTTCTAATACTGGAATGATAGCTATTATTATAGGAAAACTCTATCAAAGGTAGATGTATATCCCAATTGCCACCAAAATCCAATGCACAAGCACGTAACATATCTTCTAATGTTTGAATTGTCCTTTCACTTTGTCCATCTGTTTGCGGATGGAATGTTGTACTAAGGTTTATTTGGGTTCCTAAAGCTCTTTGTAGGGTTTGCCAGAACCTAGATATGAATCTACTGTCTCTGTCGGATATAATTGAGATGGGTATTCCATGTCTGGACACAATTTCCCGTATGTAAATTCTTGCTAATTTCTCTATTTTATAATCTTCTCTTATTGGCAAGAAATGTGCTGATTTGGTTAATCTATCTACTATAACCCAAATTGTGTCATACCCACTTGAGGTTCTTGGTAGTTTGGTTACAAAATCCATGGTGATCTGGTCCCATTTCCATTCTGGAATCTCAGGTTGTTACAGATATCTTGAAGGTTTTTGGTGTTCCGCTTTAACTCTTGAACATGTATTGCATCTTTCTACAAATTCTCCGACTGATCTCTTCATGCCAGGCCACCAGTAATGGCTTTTCAAATCTTTATACATTTTGTTATTTCCTAGATGCACAGAATATTTTGACTTATGTGCCTCTTGTAGTATGATTCTTCTAAGCATATCATTATCGGGTATCCATGTTCTTCTCTTGAACTTTAAAATTCCATTTGTATCTTCTTCCAAATCTTTTATTTGTCCTTTTATTTTCAGTTTACCTTTTTGTTGGGCCTCCCGTATTTGTTTTAACAAGTCTGATTGCAGTTTCATTCTCAATGCCCGTACTCGTAATGGTTTAACCCTATCCTATCTACTTAAAGCATCTGCCACTACATTCGCTTTACCTGGATGGTATTTGATTTCATAGTCATAATCACTTAATAGTTTTATCCATCTCCTTTGTCTCATATTCAATATTTTCTGATCAAATATGTGCTGTAAACTCTTATGATCAGTATATATTGTATATTTTGTTCCATACATTTAATGTCTCCAGATCTTAAGTGCAAATACTACTGCTCCTACTTCCAAATCATGAGTAGTGTAATTCTTTTCACTTCCCTTAAGTTGTCTGGAGGCATAGGCAATGACTCTTCTTTGTTGCATTAACACACATCCAAATCCTTAACGGGACGCGTCACAATACACTACAAAATCATCAGTCCCTTCCGGTAATGATAAGATAGGTGCACTACATAATTTACTTTTTAAGAGTTCGAATGCAGCCTTTTGCTTTTCTCCCCAGACGTATGGCTTATCCTTTTGAGTTAATTCAGTCAGGGGTTGAGCTATCCTTGAAAAATTTTCTATGAATCTCCTATAATATCCGGCCAGTCCTAAGAATTGGCGTACTTCTGTCGGTGTTTTGGGGTCCTCCCATTTCTTAACAGCTTCTATTTTTGCTGGATCTACCTGTATACCTTCTTGGTTAACTATGTGTCCAAGGAATTGCACCTCCCTTTTCTAGAATTCACATTTTGAGAATTTTGCATATAATTTTTCTTTCCTTAGCAATTCTAATGTCAACCTTAAGTGCTGTTCATGATCCTCCTTATTCTTAGAATAGATTAAAATGTCATCTATAAAAACTATGACAAACTTATCTAAATAGGGCTTACATACCCTTTTCATCATGTCCATAAATATGGCTAGAGCATTGGTTAATCCAAATGGCATTACCAGAAATTCATAATGTCCGTACCTAGTTCTGAATGTTGTTTTTGGTATATCCTCATCCTGTATTCTTAACTGATGATATCCTGATCTTAAGTTTATCTTTGAAAAGTAACTAGATCCTTGTAACTGATCAAATAGGTCGTCTATTCTAGGTAGGGGATACCTATTCTTCACAGTTACCTTATTGAGTTCCCTATAGTCTATACACATTCTAAACGTTCCATCTTTCTTTTTAACAAATAAAACTGGTGCTCCCCAGGGTGATACACTAGGACGTATAAATTCCTTATCCAGTAATTCTTGAAGTTGGCTCATTAATTCCTTCATTTCTGTGGGTGCTAAACGGTAGGGTGCCTTAGCAATAGGGGTTGTTCCTGGTATTAACTCAATTTTGAACTCTACTTGACGAGGGGGTGGTAAGCCAGGTAATTCATCAGGGAATACATCAGAATATTCATTGACGATAGTAACATTTTCTAGGTTTACTTTGTCTATCTTGGTGTCAATAATATGAGCTAGGAAAGCTAAACATTTCTTCCTTAAACATTTTTGTGCGTTCTTACAAGAAATTATCTTCATGACACCTCTAGGTTTTTCACCATATATGCACAGTGTTCTATTTTCATTAATCAGAGGAATCTTTATCATTTTCTTACCACATACTATTTCAGCCTGATTTTTACTTAACCAATCCATTCCCACAACAATGTCAAATCCTCCTAAATCAATAGGAATCAAATCTATATTGAAATAGTTTTCATCTAGATTCATAGTACAATTAGGAATGATTTCATAAGCTTCAATTATCTTACCATCAGCTAGTTCTATCATATATTTTTTATTTAACTTTTCTGAGGTTAGGTTAAGCAGTGGTCTAAACGTATTTGAAATAAAACTACGGGTTGCTCCAGTATCAAATAGTACAGTAGCGTACTGATTGTTTATAGGAAACGTACCCATTACAACCTCTGGTTCGTGTCGAGCTTCTTCCGCTTGCATCACGAATGCTCTTCCCCGAGGGTTGTTCTGGTTGACCGAAGCCTTACCCTTTAGTTGTGGACATTCGTTTCGAAGGTGGTTTTCGTTTCCACATTGATAACAGACTGGTTTTGGATTTGTGGGGCTTTTACAGTCTCGGGATATATGTCCCTTTTTCTTGCAGTTGTAACAGATTACCATTGCGCAATTGCCTTGATGATATCTCTGACAAGTACTGCACCATGGCTGGTTTTCAGCTTGTGGTTTCTTTTCCCGTGTCATTCCTAAGAAGTTTCGGGTGGGCTGTCGGACTATTCTTTTCTGAGGATTTCCTCTAAACCTTCCTCCTGAATTATCATCACTCCACTTCCTCTTCTCTCCTGATCTAGGGTTACTTAATGATCCGTTTCTTATCATTTCGTCTGTTAAGCTCCCTGATAGGCTTACGGCATCTTGAAAAGTTTTAGGCATAGCAGATTTTACTAGTCCCCTTATTTGTGGTACTTATCCCCAAATATATCTTCCTATCCTTTTTGCTTCTGGGGTTACTAGATGTGGTACTAGCCTTGAGAGTTCATTATACCTGTCAGTGTACTCTCGATGTGCTGCCCCTTTCATTTCTAATGCTAAGAATTCAGTTTCTAATTTTTCTATCTCATTGTAGGGACAATATTTTTCTATTACTAAACCCCTGAATTCCTCCCAACTTAATTCATTCATAACATGCCTACCTTTAGTGTGCATTTCCATTTTCCACCAGGATTGTGCCTCCCCTTTTAGTGAATGCGAAGCAAACAAGGTTTTGTTGTTGTTGGCACATTTACTGATTTCTAGAGTTGATTCCATCTCATCCAACCAGCGTAGGGCTTGTACAGCTCCGCCTCTACCATCAAATTCCCGGGGCCTACATGACATAAAAGTCTTATAAGAACATCCTTTTTCAGTTATAGCTTCCTCTTCCAGTTGTCCTCTCATGGTATCGTCCATGGGTATCTCGTTGTCTGGTGTTGCTGTTCTGAGGTTTAGGTTTTGTTGAAGCTGGGTTACCAGTATGGGTATAGCAGCCTCTATTTGCTGTGACACTAATCGTGAGATTCTTTCATCTTCATTGGTGGTCGTGTTTACAGTTTCTTCCTCGAGTCTGGTTCTAGGTCGTCCCACTCGCGCCGTTCTTCTTACGGGCTGTGTGTTTCTTCTTGGCGGCATGATTTTCTATAGTTAATTGTAGTCAATATTAAAAGTATTTTTAAACTCTTAATAATATTTTAGCTAACACATAACAAATAATAATTCCAAACACAAAAGATATATTTCATTTAAGTTCTTATTAGGGATTTTCATATGTTAGAGTTAAAAGATAATTTCTAATTTCCATGAATCCATTTCCATATCCTTGAAAAGATGTTCTTCTTGGGTGCCTTTAGTTCTTTAACATCCTTCTGAATACTCTTGATTCCTTGTTGAATTTTCTTAAGCTGTTTAAGAGTCTGTTGAGCTGCTGCGATTTGGTCTTCATCCACCTTTTGTCTTTTAGCCTCTCTTTCCTCGTTCTTGGGAGAATCAACCTTTTGTATTTCTACCTCCTCATCTTGCTTAGCTTTGAACTTGTTTCCGGGTCGTACCTTTTTCCTGGGAGTTTTAATGGTATACCCTCCTACTGTTACTGGTGCACGGCGGACATAAAATTTGGGCTTATGGTTATTTTCAATTTCAGTTTGAGGAGTTTCCAAGACTTGCTGAGGTTCAGGTTCAGATGTGATTTCTTTATAATCGTTATAGTCCGAATATTCAGATGAGTCAGTTTCATTGAGGTAATTATCGGTACTCATAGCTGCAAAAGTCTTTTCATAATTTTGAGCAAAACAATTAGTCACTTATTTCCACATATTATAAATAAATCTTTTACCTTTAAATTTATTAAGAGGTAATGTTAGAATATTCATGAAATCACAAAAATTCATGTATACACATAATCATACAGATATGAGCTTATGGTTATAGTCTAGGCATTTTTATGATACCTAATTCTCTATAACCAATGGCTCTGATACCAACCTGTCACATCCTGGCGAAAGTGTGAAATGCTTAGGGAGTGACTTGTTTGTTCAGAACTCATTGATCCACAAATTTTAAAACAGATCACACATAAACATAACATGATTCATAACATAACATTAAGGTTAGGATTACATTAAATCATAACAGTCAAAATTTAAAATAATATAATCCTATTACATCATAAAGATCTAACAGCTACATCTTCAGAGACGATGGAAATGAGCATCCACCGATACACTGAGGTCATACAGGTTAACTGTCAGATTCACACAAACTTTTCCCACTATCTCTCCCCAGCCATTATACACCCCAGCCATTATACACATCAGAAGAGAACATTAAGCTGTTAGTCATGATGAACTCCTGAAAAAGCATACTCAAAATAGTCAACACAAAGTTGGTGAGTTCACAGGTTTATCTTAAACAAAATAGTATTGATGCATCAGATAAAACCAAACCTTACTTAATAATCAGATCATTCATAACTGTCATAACATAATTCATAAATCAGATAATATTGCATCACAACACTCATCGTGTTGGTGCAGGAAATATTTTCCTAAGTAGCGCTACCAATATTATCTAACGGTTCCACATCCGAATTAATGGTCGCAACATAAATGACAGTAAATCTCAAAAATCTCAGTAATGCATCAATTCTTAAAAACAGTATGCTTTTTTCCCCAAAGGTTTATAAAAATAAAATGGGGCTATGAATCTCACCTTTTACTCCCAATGATAACCTATAAACAAACATATTTATAGTTTAGAAAAATGTATTTTCTTTAACATTTTTAGCACCTCAAACTATAAAATTTATTTTAGAAGTTATGCTAATGTACACATCACGAAAATTTTACAGTAGGTAGATTCTAATATTAGACATAATATAGTAAAATTTTATTTCACTATTATTTTCAGCTTATTTTTTATAGTTTTTACATTATTTAAATAATTCATTAGAAATACCTTCGGGCCTCTAAAAATATTCAAACTTGGTCAGAATATTTTTCATAATTTTTATAGTTTCTCAAAATTTTCTTAAATCCTAAGTCATAGCAGAGTCAATTTTTACGATTTTTTTTATTTTACCAATATTTAGTAAAAATATCAGAATATGCCCAAAAATTCTCATTTTTACACAGATTGTTTTATTCTACTTTTCATATTTTCTATAAATTTCTCATAATTTATTTCATAGTTTAAGTATTTTTCCCGATTTTAGTTGGCAGAATATTTAAAAATTCATAACTTGAACATATCTTTGAGTTAGGTCACGAAACTTTTTCAGTAAGTTCTATAAATTGTAATAGTCAATATATAATTTTTTCACACATTTTCCAGGGTCGGTTCTTCCAGCATGATTTTTCCTTTTAAATACTTAGATAATTTATATAAATTAATTTACTTATAGGAATGGCATCAAAATTTAAAAAACTATATTTCCTAATATTCTAAACATATTTTCAATATTTGTTCCCACAATCATAGTCATTAGCATGATAAACTGATTTTAACAAGTTATATCTAGGTTTTTAACCCTTTTGTTGATAATTTCCTCTTATAAATTTGATTATTAAGGTTTGCTTTGTTTATTTCAGATTCTTAAAAAGCTTTCTTATTGTCTGAAAATAAGTTTGATATATATATTTTTATGAAAATCTTGAGTGTTAAATCAAAAGGGTTAGTCATATGTGTTTATTTAAACACATGTTTAACTTTTGTAACCTTAACTAATTAGGGTTTAGAGTTTAGAACCTTGATTTTGACAAAGGGAGAGTATGAGAAGATAGTGAAGATGGCCTATGAATCCGCTTGGTTTTGGTGTTCTTGATAATCTTCGGGAGGTGGTGTTTACACAAGGCTTGGATGTTGTTGCTATTAGAACCGAGAGGTGTGTAGGAAATGGTGATGACCGAGAGTGGAGATGATGGTGGTGGTGTATGGTGTCCGTGAGGTGAGGAGTGGGGGTGGAGATGGTGGTGGCGTACGGTTATGGTGGTGGTGACCGAAAGTTTTTGAGGGATTGTTGGTGTGGTGATCGGTGTGATGGTGGTGTGTTCTTTCAACCGAAAGCTTCAAATAAGGGGGAGAGGTCGGCTGCCATTAAGGCATCATCATTACCCTAGGATACTAGGCTTACAAGGTGGCAAGAGATAAGGCATGGTGAGTGCCCCTTAGAGCTAGGTGGCGGTTTGATGGGGTGGTGAGGTGTCTTGGCCGATTTGAGGTGTTAATCACCTCTTAAATCGGGTGGTTAACCCTTAATGAGTCGAGTCTTTGATGCTTTAGCTAGTGTTTTATATGTTTAAGGTTTACTTAGTTTTGTTTTGATGCCAAGTTCTCTCTATGTTACCTTTGTATTGAGGTGTTTGATTGGGTTGTATTTGGTTTATTTGGTGTTTGTTTGATGTTGTATAGTTAATGTATTTTGATCATATATGGTTTCATATCAAAGGATTATGTTTTTGAGTACATGCACACGTAAATTCTTGTGCATGCATGCAAGCATGCAATGAGTAACATATATTCACATAGACATATAATATACATATGTATTTTAACAAAAGATGGCACATGCATAAGTAAAACATGTATGAAAACATGCATACGTACATCACACATATACGTACATAAACATATATGGTTTATATGAGTTAGCCAAATGTAGCGTAATGATGGTTCATTTAAAATATATTAACGTATGAAATCCTATATTTAGGGTTGTCACAGTTTGGGCCATCGTTTCGGCCAAAAAACGACTTATTTTATGAGATATCTTACTTTTTGTCTTATTTTTAGATTATGTTGGACTTTAAATTTGGCTCAGGTTTTGGCCCGTCTATATTTTGTGGCCCATTCGATTTTTAGTTTGTTTCTTTGTATGCATGTAAGAAATGGGAGAATTATTATTGAAGTTTAAAAAAAATCAATTTTCTCTCTATCACAGTGTGTGTTAGTGTGAATTCCTGATTATCGGTATTTTTCGTGAATCAACGATAGTTAGAAGAATTGTTCTTCGTATTCTCGTTGAATCAACATGTTCAATTATTTATCCTTTTGCTTCTGCCTACATCACTAGTCGAGGAATTTACAGTATACTTTTATTTGCTCTATTATTTGCATAATGAGTGATACCATAATGTGCATTAATATTATATTCATGTAATTGATTGTTAGGACCTGGTATTTGAACGAAATACCTAGTGATTAGCGTGTTAAACCAACTCAAATAGTGCGGAATCCTATTTGATTGGCGATCCAATCAGTGAGAACACACGATGAATCAATCAAGAATTGAAATCAACGTCAGAAATCGATTAGCAATCGATCTGATGTGTTCTGTGAACTTGGAGAACGATTTGGGAGGCTTCTGGACGGCTAGGGTACGTCTGGAATCGTAATGGGATGAATGCTTACGTTTTTCCACGAATTGGGTCTATTTATAGGTTAGTATTGTTCAATCGTGCGACTGGGCCATAAGTATGGTTCAGTCGTGCGATTGAACCATGCGGTTGATTCATCCGCACGACTGAGTGTTCAGTCGTGCGATTGAGTCAATCTTATGTGTCAATCATATGACTGATCCAGTCTCCTGTTTCAGTCGTGCGATTGAGTCAATCGTATGAAGTTATTCATGCGTGTGGTCCATTCGCATGGGCCATTCGCATGAGAACTTCATTAAGTTAAGTTTGAATGTTTTAATTAATATAACATAATGTGCAATCATTCAAAATCAATTCAATCACGACTCATTAATGAAATATTAAACATCACAAGTAACAACCAATTCATATCATTTCATTAATCGATACTATTACATCATAATCAGACAGACAAGATTTATTACATTACAACTCATGATCTAGGGACATACATGCATCAACAAACTCCCCCTTGGACATAGATCTATCTAATCTCTTGTCTTCTGCATCACCTCCTTATACTTCTTGTACTTCTCCTCTTTAGTGACCCCTGCGTGTATCTCAAACGCAAAGCAAAGTCGTATAACGTTTTGGAACTGGAGGGCTTGTACAATGTCTTGTGTGTCATAAAACAGTGGCCACTTGTATAATGTGTAGACATCATTAGCAGACAAGTTGGTTAGCCACATCGGGTCGAATACCCTGATAGTATCCATTTGGCCCTCTTTATTCAGAACTATGACAGCTTCAGCAGTTCTCCAATCATAGTACCACCATTTGAAGTGTGGAGTGAAGTCCTGTGGCATTTCCCTGAGAGGGATTCTCGACATAGTGCGCAGAGGACTCCACTTCAACACAATCTTGGGCTTGCCAGTAATGGCATCAACCTCAGACCTTCTTATATACCTCGTAGGCTGTTGTGGTCTGAAGTTAACCCATCTGGTGTGGTACTCCTTCTTCAGGGCAGCCTCGAACCAGCCTGACATCTTCCTTGGGTCAGCATACAGCAGCTTTAGCTTAGCCAGCTGGTTGAGCTCAAAACCAGGTAGAGTCTTCAGATCATGTGGGAACCTGAAGTACTCTATGCCCTGCTCCCTCTTAACTGCATACGCGTTAAGGTCATCAAAATAAGCCCATGCAATAATCCTGCCTGACACCTTATGGTGTTTCTTGACTCTGTAGAGCTTGGTGTAGGCATCTTTCTTTGGTGCAGCACGCTGGGCTCTTACTTCTTCAAAACAGGCAGCCCACTCAGCCTTGCGAATGTCTACATCATCATTGGAGGCTTGGGCTGTTCCTTCAGTCTTTTCAGTTTCCTGCTCCATCTTGTCTAGTACCTCAAATGTATCACTGACTAGGGATTCACCCAGATTGGGGACCACATTACCCTCGGTGTCAGCATACTGAGGGTACTCTTCTGCAGTAATATCTTCAACCTCAACTTCATCAATGTCATTTAGTTCTTCATCACTGGTTGAATCAACTGTTGGAGCATCCTTGACTATTTCATCAGGATTGAGTCTGAACATCTCTGCCAGTTGCTCATCAGATAGGTCATGAATTATTTCCCCTTCTTCAGGGGTATAACTCACAGACCTTCTGACAATCCCTTGCAGATCAAGAATCATGGTTAATTGAGTCTTGACCATTTGAAGGGGAGCAAAGTCAAACTCATCCCTTTGAAAGTTTGGATCTGTTTGATATAAACATTCAACACATAAACCATTAGTAAGTAATCAAACAGAATTATATCAACTTAATATATAAACATTCAACACACTTGTTTTTCATTACATGATTCAAATACAAAATAAATAAATACATAAGACATCTAATCTGTACCTTTGTCTTGAATCATGGGCGTGTCGCTCGGAGGAGCAGAAGTGGTGGATGACTGGTCCTGTCGATGCTTAGATCTTCGTTCTTGACCTGAAGCAGAGGCCGATGCAGCCGCATCCCCTCCTTCTGCTTCGTCATCATCATCTCTACCTTCTGTCCTGTCTTCCTCAGTCTCTTCCTCATCATCATCATCTTCCTCATCATCATCATCATCTTCATCATCACCATCTCCATCATCCCCGTCACCCTCCTTTAGCTTCAAGGGCTCATCCTTCGACCCCTTTAACCTCAGCATAATCGTCTTGTTGGTCGTCTCCAACTCCTCTATACGTTTGACGGACTGGGCCTACTGGTCCTGGAGTTGGGACACCTCGACTCTCTGAGCATCGATTAGCTGGTTCTGCTTGTCTATCACCCGAGCCTGCTCTGCCATCTGCTGAGACTGGGCAGCAGTCAGGTCGGTCAGCTGGCGAATCTGCGCCGCCTTCTCCTCATCTGCAGCGAGCAGTCGCATCACCATACGGTTAAGCGCTGACAGCTGCTCCTCCACCCCAATGTGAGGTAGAGTAGATCCATAAGCATGTGAAGGCTGGGCTGAAGGTCCAGCATGATGTGAGGTGGTGGTGGTAGTGGCAGTGGTGAATATGGGTCGGTAGGCAGGTGCTGGTGATGTAGGTGTGAATGGTAAGGTGGTGGATGTGGTAGTGGGAGTAGTGGATGTGGTGGCTGTGGTGATGGGTGGTATGTCAGAGGTGGTGGTAGTGGTGGCTGTGGTGGTGGAAGTAGTGGCAGTAGTGGTAACGAAGGTCAGGCGACGCTTCTTCTTCTTCAATCCATGGGGTTGAGCCATCCGCTTCCTCCTAGTCCCGGTGGAAGTGGATGCTCCCCCTGCAGCTCTGCCCACTGAACCCGGAACATAGTTCGGGTCAGTCTCTCTCTCTGAGGAGTCCCGAGGGTGTTCACCAACCACCCTAAGCCCGTGGTCTGTGGGAACAACTTTGCTTCCCACAGTCCTAGTGAGGGGCTCCTCATCTGACTCCTCCTCCTCTTGATCCCCAGCTACAAACTCCTGATGGAAACCGGCCATCTCAGCAACCTCTCCGGCAGTGGCAGACCCCGGGGGAATAACGTCTGAATCAGTGCCTCTAGGTGGAGCAGGCATATCATCCCCGGCGTCGCCGCTATCATCATCATCTGAGTCAGTCTCTGGTATAGCAATATGCTCGACATCTGAATCACTGTCATCGTGGCGCCACTTTCTCTTGGCTGGCGCCACATAGTCAGCACGGGCCAGATGCCCAAACAACCTCCTGACAGGGGGTTTCACCTGCTTCCCCTGTATACCTTCATCCGGCCTAGCGTAGTGTCATCCATGACCTCTAGCACTACAGCATCCTCCTTCTCCTTTGGCAGGGAGGGAAGCTTCTGATCAATAATCATCTGTATAAACCTGGATACATACAGAAGCCTTCCTTCCCTTTCCCCTCAATGTTCTCCACCAGGTAGGTGAAGATCATTTTGGAGAAGCTGAACGGGTGGTTCAGCACCAGTGCTGCATAAGCGTTCTGGATCTGATCCGACAGCTCATCAAATCCTCCCTTCCTCGACGCTATGCACTTCAGCAGAACATGCGCAAGATACTTGAACTGGGGACAGAGGTTACTCTTGTTGAGTACCCCAGCATTGATGTCCCCAGAGTACTTGGCTCTCATGAAACATCCTCTGACAGTGAGGGGGTGTAGACGAGTAGGACAATCAGCATCATCCCCTAACTGTAGAACAATCCTCAAATCCTCCTCTGATACGGTGATAGCCTCACCAAAGATCGTACTCCTGATGCAATGAGGCTCAGAGGATCTATCAACAGTCGCGCCTTCCCAGAAGGCCTGCTGCACTGATCTATACGGCGTGCATGGTGTAGAGATAGCATGAGCGATCCTGGATCTCAACAGAAACGTAATGATGCCTGAGAAGTCAGCTGCGTTCCTGGATGTCAAATCCAGATGAGCACATATGTTGTGCTTGGTGCTCATGTTCCATCGACTCGCCATCTGTAACACATAACAATATAAACATTAGTTCCACTGGCTACAAGTATAATGAAACACTTAAACTTTGAGTAGAATGTCTTTGTCATACGATTGAGGGTGTGCGACTGAAGACAGTCGTGCGACTGAACAGTGCGATTGAGGTTCAGACGTGCGAATGATCTCATGCGTACGACTGAGTGTGCGACTGGAATCATGCGCATGTACTCTTATGCGGTTACACCAGTCGTGCGACTGAGTCTCATTCGCATGGTTCAGTCGTGCGGTTAAGTAAATCGCCACCTTCAGTCGTGCGACTGAAGTTCATCCGGACGACCAGTCGCCTGTCTCAGTTGTTCAGTCGCCAATCGTTCGAAACTTCAACAATTAAGTCTTTTAACCCAATTAACCGGTTCATTAGACTCGCATTTTCGTTACTAATAACCTATTTGACTTAATTTTAACATTTTGCTTGGTTTTAATAGGTTATTAGGGCTTTCTTGTCTCGGTTCAAGTTTCACAGTCGAATAATCCCAATTAGGGTTCCAATCTTTCTGTTTTTGATGAAATAAGACTTCAAACTACCTGTATGATGAATGGCGAACGTCAGTGAATCACAATCAACGGTAAAACTAGGGCAAATGAAATTTTGGCAGAGTGAACTTTAGTCGTGCGAATTAGGGTTTCTTTGAGGGTGATGAGTCTCTGCGACCGACTCCCTCTATTTATACTAACCCTAGATCCAATCGTGCGACTGAGTTCATACGCACCATTCAGTCGTGCGAGTGGGAACTCAGTCGTGCGATTGGGTCAGTCGCCCTTCTCCAGTCGTCCGACTGAAGTTCAGTCGTGCGACTGACTCACTCGTTCGCACTTAAGCCTCCGACTGGACTAATCGTATGGGCCATTCGGTTTGATGGTCCATACTCATAGTTCATTCGTGCGAATGGACTTCCATTCGTATGGTTAGTCCATACGTATGGTCCATTCGTGCGAATGGGTCATACTTAGTTAATTTTCTGCCATTTTTACCAATTTACTTTAAACTCTTTTAATTAATTAAATTAACGTTATGAGCCTTTGATCATCTCAGACATGATCATTTTATCTTGAAAACATTTTGATCACCTCAGACGTGATCCTTTTAACCACTTTGGTCACCTCAGACGTGACCTTTTAAAACACTTTGTCACCTCAGACGTGACTTTTTAAATTTTCAAAGCACATATGGTCATCTCAGACATGACCCTTTTAGTGAGTTGATTCCTTCTGATTTTCCTGATGTAGCCCGACACACGACTAAAATTAAAATTAAAACGACTAACTAATTTAAGAACTTAAACTAATTACATAAACAGACATATTTTTGGCTTTTTGTGAGAGATAAATCCAGAGATTGATATCTACGGGATTTGGTTCGGGAGTAGATAGCTTCAACTTAGATTGATCATATCTGGACCAATTCAATTTTGGAATCATACAGGCAATCAAATCATTTGGGACTAGTTATTAAAACCTTTTGATGCTCAAATTCTCGGTGTTCATCCAGAGTCGTTAGCAACTTAAGGAAATCATACTGAAACTCTTAGATTTTCACATTGATTTGAACCTTTGAGCATGTAGCCACAATGATTGTCAGTATGTTTGTCCACTTAAATCCATACACAGACTTTTGACACAGACTGGTGACTTATTTAGGTTTAATTATTTCAACTAACATTTGTGGATCCCACACTTATATGGTAATCAACATTCCTCAGGAGCTTTTGAGCGGTCTACGGGTATTATTACAAGAAGAGACTATTCTTAGAGCTTTCAAAGAGAAGCCTGTCCTCAGGTCAGTGCCATCGCACAGCAGAGAGGCGGCAAACAACAATGAATTCTAGAATATCTAGGTTATGCTTATCCTCAGGTCAGTGCCATCGCACAGCAGAGAGGCACACAACCTATCTCCTTGTTAGAGCAGCTTATTTTATTTTGCACAAATGCACCAACAACATAAGTCATTAGCTTTATTGCATTTGTCTTTCATTTTTTCTTGCTTTGCTCTAATTATGGTCATCCGCACACATTTGTGGCGTTTAATGCTCATTACCCCTTATTGGAATATGTTGATTGTGTTAACCAGTGATAAGATGGAAGCCCACAGTCAGTTGAACAACTTAGTTTGATCTTGAGATCACCAATCAGGTCTAATTGTCTATTGTGTTGAATCTACCAACATATCATTTTGGTCTAGCAGCCTCTAAGTCTACTTTCTTTGTGTCACCTTAGGAGTTGCCAGTTTTCTATCATCTTTCCTTTTTTATTGCTTAGACTACACAGACTTATACTTTGAACTTTTGCATCTTTCAAAACTTAAATTTTAAAGTCCCTCTTGATTTGTTCCTGTGTACTATCATTTTCCAAAGGTATTGAATCGGTATCACAGACACAATCTACCTTATTTCAGCTAGTTACTCCTTCTCCCTCATTTTTTTTTTTAATGTTAACTTGCTGACATATTCTCCCCCTAAAATACTAAAATCATTTCTGGTTTAATTATTTTAGGATTTTATAAACAGCAAAATAACATGAGTTTAAATAAAATAAAATAAAATAGACAAATAAAATAAAATAAAATAAACTTTAACTAAACTACATCGGACTACACATTTCATCATCAGGAATTACCTCACTTTTCTTTTTAACGCCGTTGACCTCTAACAAATATTGAAAACGTGGTTTATCAAAGGCTTTAGTATAGAGGTCAGCGCGTTGAAAATCAGTATTAATTTTAACCACATCAATTAAGTTCTTTTCAAAGCAATCTCTTATGAAATGGTATTTAATACCGATGTGTTTGGTCTTAGGATGTTGAACCGGATTTTTAGTTACTGCAATTGCAGCAGAGTTATCAACAAAAATAGGAGTAGATGAGAATTTTAAACCGTAATCCCGCATTTGCTGTTGAATCCAGATGATTTGTGAACAGCAACTTGCAGCAGCAACATATTCGGCTTCACAGGTTGACAATGCAACCGATGTCTGCTTCTTACACTGCCAGGTAACTAATCTTCTCCCAAAGAATTGACACCCTGCTGATGTAGACTTGTAGTTCATCTTGCAGCCCCCGTAATCCGAGTCACTATACGCGGTAAGCTCAAAGTCATCATCATGAGGATACCACAATCCAAGTGTGGGTGTACCCTTCAGATAACGAAAAATCCTCTTGACCCCGATCAGATGGTTGACCTTTGGTTTAGCCTGATATCTAGAACATAGACATGTAGCATACATAATATCAGGTCTTGAGGCAGTGAGATACATGAGGGATCCAATCATTCCTCGGTACATAGTGGCATCTACTAGATCTCCATTCTCATCAGGTGCTATATCATGATTCGTAGCAAGTGGAGTCCCAGCAGCAGAAGCATTCTCCATGTCAAAGCGACTGAGAATGTCTCCTACATACTTGGTCTGATGTAGAAAGATTCCATTAGGTGTTTGATCCACCTGTAACCCGAGAAAGAACTTCATCTCCCCCATAGCACTCATCTCAAACTCTTTCTTCATCACTGCTTCAAACTCTTTACATAACTCTTCGTTCTTTGACCCGAAGATTATGTCATCAACATATATCTGTACAAGCAGTAGGTCGCCATCCTTTTCTTTAATAAACAGTGTACAGTCAATGACTCCCCTGCGAAAGCCGTGTTTCACAAGATGAGTCGAGAGTTTCTCATACCAAGCTCGAGGAGCTTGATGAAGCCCATATAAAGCTTTGTCGAGCTTGTAAACTCTATCCCGATGATAAGGATCTTCAAATCCCTCGGGTTGACTTACATAGACTGTTTCCCTGATTTCCCCATGAAGGAATGCACTCTTCACATCTAATTGGTAGACTTTAATCTTCATGTACGATGCATAGGCAAGGAAGATACGAATAGCTTCCATCCTTGCCACGGGTGCAAACACCTCATTATAGTCAATCCCTCGACTTGGCGAAAACCTTGAACCACCAGTCGAGCTTTGTTCCTGATAATGACTCCTTGGTCATCCTTCTTGCATTTTAGTACCCATTTGGTGCCAATGACTTTAGCACCTTTAGGTCTATCAACCAGAGTCCATACACCTAACTTCTTAAACTGCAGAAGTTCTTCTTGCATGGCACTCACCCACGCCTCATCATTTAGTGCCTCACTGACATATTTTGGCTCAACCTGCGAGACAAAACATCGATAAGCACCATCATGAATGTAACCTTTCTCCATAACCGAGGCGTAATCAGCTGAGTATAGCTGATTTCGGGTTTGTACTCCTGATCTGACATCCCCAATAACATTGTCAAGGGGATGATAGACGTTTAGTCGTGATCCTGGAGTAGTAGGAACAGCCACCTCAGAACCGAGATTATGAACATTTTGTTCTGCATCTGAGGTAGTTGGAGTTTGAGGTTCCGAAGTCGAAGGAGCATCACTCGTAGATGCTTGTGGACTTTCAGGAACTGGAACCTGTTCCTCCTGACTGTTCTGGTCATCTGCTTCAGTTTCATCTTCAGGAGGAGTCACTGTCATCGACTACTCCCCCTGACTGAGTAGATGATTCTCCCTGTGTGCTAGATGGTGTATTCAGAATATCATACATCATCCTAGTAGCTAACTCATCATCCGAGGGAGAGAGAGGAATGTTGAAGGACTTGAAGAATCCATCATAATCGAAGAAGTATGCAGGTCCTTTGCCTGTAGGTGGTGTGGTATATCTCTGAACGTCGACATTACACCACACTTCTACAAGACCCGTTGAGTTATTGTAAACTCGCTTGTTCGGTATGTTGTATCCTAGAAAAATTCCTTCATCTGCCTTCTCGCTGAATTTTCCTTCTTGTGTCTTCTTCAGAAGTGTACACGGCGCGCCAAAAGGTTCAAGATACTCCAAATTCGGTTTGCGTCTTTGTAGTAGCTCATAACATGTCTTTCCGTGGCGCTTGACTATTAGGACTCGATTCAGTGTATAACATGCATTTGCTACTGCCTCATTCCAGAATTGGATAGGCAGTTTCGAGTCAGCCAGCATAGTCCGTGCAGTCTCTATCAAGCTTCGGTTCTTTCTCTCAGCAACACCATTCATCTGAGGCGTGTAGCAGAAGTGAATTGATGAACAATTCCCTTTTCCTTGCAGTATGCCTCCATCCATTGATTCTTGAATTCTGTCCCGTTGTCTGAGCGTACTTGTCTAACTTTTAGCTTGTAGAGAGATTCCAGGTGGTTACTAATTCCTTGAATGACTCAAATGTTTCTGATTTGGATTTCAGAAACATTACCCAAGTGAACCTTGAGTAGTCATCAGTGACCACAAAACAGTACAAATCGCCTGCAATGCTCCTTGTACTGACTGGACCAAACAGATCCATGTGAAGAAGTTCAAGAGGAAGTTCTATTGAATGAACTTTCTTTTCCTTATGAGACTTCTTTGTCTGTTTGCCTTTCTTGCAAGCTACACAAAAGTCAGGAAGTTGGAAGTTCTTGACATTTACTCCTCTCACTAAATCCTTCTGAATCAAATGATTCATCTTCCTTTGACTAATGTGTCCCATTCTCCTATGCCAGGAGATTGAGTCCTTCTCAGTAGCTTTAGATAGAAAGCACTGAACCTCATGATCCGTTGTAGCAGCTGTTGACAGATCCAAGACATAAAGGTCTTTATATCTTGAAGCAGTCATCAGAACTTGGTCCTCTGGGATCATGTAGTCTTTCTTCAGCACGTAACACTTCTTGTTGTCGAAGATGACTTTAAATCCTTTATCGCAGATTTGGGAAACAGAAAGTAAGTTATTCTGAAGTTGTTGAACGTAGTTCACCTTATCAAACTTAACTTTCTGATTTCCCACTTCTCCCTGTGCTGTGATGTATCCTCCCTTGTTTCCTGCAAAGGAAACATGCCCTCCTTTTATTTGTTTGACGTTTGATAAAAGGGCTCTATTTCCTGTCATGTGCCTGGATGCTCCGCTGTCTATAATCCACGTGTTAGTCTCAGCGCTATATCGAACACCCTGCACATACAAAGTAAATGTATTAGTTTAGGTTAGGAACCCAAGCCTTTACTGTCTTGGGTTTCCCAGAGGCATCACACATCATAAACTCTACCCATTGACCCTTAGAGGGTGAGGGTAGCTCAGATTCCTTCTTGTCATCAGTATCAGACACGCAGGATGACTTCTCTTTCCATAAGCCAGATTTGTGCAATGCCTGTTTATGATAAACAGTCGTCTGGCTTACAGGTTGGACTTTAGGTTCACTAGATCTTCTAGGTGGAGTTAGAGAACTCCTCTTAGAAGACCTAGGTCTAGAGTCCTGAAGATCAATCTTCTTCCTAGGTGTCTGATAGAAAGGACAATAGGAAGCAATGTGTCCACATTCTCCACAGTTGTAGCATGATCTGCTATCAACTTTATAAGTAGACTTTCTTTGTGGAGAAGTGCGTGACACTCTAGTAACATCAATCACTTTAGGTTTTGACTCTTGTATGTTTGATGTTTTCTCTGGTTTAACAAATTAACTGTTTTAACCTGTTTAACATGTTCCACTTTTGGTTAACTGGTTTTTGACTTGAAGCATGTGAAAAATTAACGTTTGAAGTCCTTTTAGGTTCTGATTTGACTCTGTTTGACCCTGACTTTAAGTTAACTTTTTCAAATTCATTTTCCAGATTAACACAAGGCAATTTACCCTTTGCCTTTGAAGTGGCCTCCTTTTGTTTCTGTCCAGATTCAGTAGATGAACATGATGTGTCTGGATCAGTAACAAGAGGAGTAGTCACACATCCTTGATGGGGTTGTTGTTTACTGGTTTAGACTTGGTGTTCATCAAGGTCTCAGGTGGAGGTGGAACCACTTTGTAGCCTAATCCCTCCCCGTTATTCCTTTCTCTCACTAAGTGTTGAACTATGTGTGAAGAACTAGTCCAACTGTGCAGTTTCTGTTTTAAGGAATTAACTTCTACTTCTAGAACTGCCTTTTGCTTCTTAGTGTCCTCTAGGGAGTTTAGATAGTACCTAATGTCATTGCTTGGTTAAAGGCAACTACTTCGGTTTCCCTAAGCTGTTTAGTCAATAGGTCTATCTTTTCTTTATAACTATGCTCATTTTGTTTTAGAACTCTATTAGCCTCAGTGCATAGTTGTAAATCTTTTACTAAGTTATCATTGTGATCTAATAACCTAGCAAATTTTTCATCAATGCTATTCCTAAACATATCACAATCAGAACAAGCATGATTATTAAACATTTGGTCAGTTGTACTTACCTGTGTTGGTTCAGAAGAGTTAGCCATCAACGCAGCATCAGACGTCTCTGGTTCTGGTGATTCTGACTTTTCTGTCTCTGACGTGGAAGTCTCCTCCTTTGGCTTGTAACTGACCTCAGCTGCAGTTGTTTCTTCACTATGTGACATCGCTATCTCAACTGCTAGATCACCTTCACTCGCAGAATCATCATCAATATCTTCAACACTGGCAATGTTAGATTCTCCTGGTGAGACAAACCTAAAACTCCAATCCTGTCCTTCATCATCATGAGCAGTCAAGGCTTTTGGATCCTTGTTTGATGAAGTAGAACTGGAGCTTGCTTGTCTTGGCGAGTAAAGGATGAGAACGGGTTCCCATTACCCGTCTTCTTTGGCTTGACACATTCTCTCTTGAAGTGCCCCTTCTCTCCACAGTTGAAGCAGGTCACTTTGCTCTTGTCAAAGCCAAATGTGGTATCCTTAGTAGCTATCAAGTTCTGTCCTGTCTTCTTAACAAACTTCTTCGCCCTTCGGACAGCGCTAGCTAAGGCCCACATTATATCCATCCTCTCAAGCTCCATTTCATCCACCTGCTCGTAGTCCTCATCTGCCAGATGGCAGTTTCCAATCTTCCCAGCAACAAGTCCATCATATGAATGAACCACTGCTGCTAAAAGATCCATATGCTCTCGAGCTACTTCTACGGTCACATTACCGAGGTTCTCGGTCTTCAATTTGGTAGCACTTGCTTCTGATCCAATATAATGGGTACATGACGACCCTGACGTGTCTGATCCAGAAGGAGAAGCATGTGAAGGACCTGACGAGCTAGACACAAATGCAGTCTGGAGAGGTGCTCCAGATGTCTTAGCTTGAGGCGTGGCGTTGTATAAAGCTGGATTTTGTGTATACGAAGACTTCTGAGCTCTATACTTCATCCTTAGTGCTTCTTCTCGCAACTTGAGAATGAAGTCATTTATATCCAGCTTTACAAGCATTCCATTCTGTCTAAGGTTAGACACGAATGAAGCCCACTTATCAGGCAATCCGTCTGCGAAGTTGCTACTTTCTCTTCCATAGTCGTTTCAACTCCATGTGTATGCAATTCGCTCATCAAGTGGTAGAATCTGTCTATGACTTCGTCTAAACTCTCATTACCAATCGATGAGAAGTTATCGAATTCCTTCTTTAACTCCTTTGCCTTGATTGCCTTCAATGACGCATTCCCATCATATCTCTTCTCTAGCTCATCCCACAGTTTCTTGGACTGCTTGTTCTCTGAGTACTGGTGGAATATGTCTTTGGGGATAGACTGAGTGATCAATGCATAAACTTTTCTCTGCATTGTACTTTACTTTCTGTGCGTCTGTCATCCCACTTAACGTTAATTTAACTCCATCAGCTCCCACCGGTGTACTATAACCAACCTCAATAGCTTCCCACAGATTAGGATCTACTCCATTGAGGTAGATCTCAAAACGTTGTTTCCAGTGGGGAAACTCATCTAAAGTCAAGAGCTTTGGTGGTTTATTGTGATTACCCACCTCACTCTCAAGCAACAGCAGGTTCTGAATCCTCGAGTCCTTCCCAGCAGTAAAGGCTGACATCTGATCTTCCATGGCTAATAAACTTAGAATCTAATCAAACAAACTTTCACTGATGCGACTGAAGGATGCGAATGGTCTAATCGTGCGTATGAACTCTGCGATTGGTTCAACCGTGCGACTGAACTGGGCGATTGGTTCAGTCGTGCGAATGAATCTGGTGCGTATGAGTTATGCGAACGAACGGTTCAGTCGGCCGAATGAGGGTGCGACTAGGTCCAATCGTGCGAATGAGCAATGCGAATGGAGTCCAGTCGTGCGAATGGGTCACTCGTGCGACTGAAGCTGCTGTTTTGCGAAAATTTCTAGGTTTGACGGGTTTCAGCCGTAAAAATTCGAAATTTCACAAGTCCTAATCGCCTAGGTCCGTAGAAACTGAACTTCGATGAGCAGGGAACGTCCAAGATCACTTTTGATGCCAAAGATTGCGTTTTTCGTGCAAAAACACAAACTTTTATGCAATCTTGATTGAATCAACACGTAATCAAGAGCCAAAGCTCTGATACCACTTGTTAGGACCTGGTATTTGAACGAAATACCTAGTGATTAGCGTGTTAAACCAACTCAAATAGTGCGGAATCCTATTTGATTGGCGATCCAATCAGTGAGAACACACGATGAATCAATCAAGAATTGAAATCAACGTCAGAAATCGATTAGCAATCGATCTGATGTGTTCTGTGAACTTGGAGAACGATTTGGGAGGCTTCTGGACGGCTAGGGTACGTCTGGAATCGTAATGGGATGAATGCTTACGTTTTTCCACGAATTGGGTCTATTTATAGGTTAGTATTGTTCAATCGTGCGACTGGGCCATAAGTATGGTTCAGTCGTGCGATTGAACCATGCGGTTGATTCATCCGCACGACTGAGTGTTCAGTCGTGCGATTGAGTCAATCTTATGTGTCAATCATACGACTGATCCAGTCTCCTGGTTCAGTCGTGCGATTGAGTCAATCGTATGAAGTTATTCATGCGTGTGGTCCATTCGCATGGGCCATTCGCATGAGAACTTCATTAAGTTAAGTTTGAATGTTTTATTAATATAACATAATGTGTAACCATTCAAACAATCATAAACCCAATCAATACAATCACGACTCATTAATGAAATATTAAACATCACAAGTAACAACCAATTCATATCATTTCATTAATCGATACTATTACATCATAATCAGACAGACAAGATTTATTACATTACAACTCATGATCTAGGGACATACATGCATCAACAGGTATGATGAATGATCGCATGAGAAAAGGAATAGTTTTTAATGAAAGTAAAGTATGTTTTATTATAAAGCTAGAACTCACTCAGCAATGCTGACTTTTTATATGTTTTCTAGTTGGCAATTAATTATTGCTGAGGATGGCACTGCAAGGCTACTCGGCTCTTTTGGGATCGCATCAGTTTATAATGCTTTTGTGATGTAATGCAAACATGTATTTTGTAAACGAATAATGATGTATTATTGGCAAAAGTGTTTATAATGAAATGAGATGTCATTTTTGAATGTTTCCGCTGCAATATTTTCAAGAGGCAAATGTTAATATATGTTTTATGTGTAATGAATGACCAGCTATAGGCGTCCCGGGAACGGGGCCTTACATCATACTCATATCATTCAACATGTTGTTACATCGGGTAGTCGATGTGGTCCACATCCAATCTTTAATGTTGTCCACATCGATGCAGCCTTTTCCTTTTTTTACTTGATGCATGTCGTATTGTTCCTCCTATGCGGGCTGCATCGGGCCTTGATAGAATAAATTTCTTTTTTCTTTTTATTTGGGAAAAATAAATGGTGTTATAGCTTAAGCCACAACCCACTAGAAAACATAGTTTATGACAACTAGGAGATGGCGCATCAAGCACATGAAATCAATGGCCCATAAATATTAAATCTCGCATGCAGTCTAGGGTATCAGATTCTAGGATGATGTGCTTCCCACTCTCTAACAAACATCACGATTCCTTACATATTCAAAAGAATTCTTAAAAATCACTGGCCTGTAAAAGCTCAAGTTGAATACTTTTTTTGTTGTCAAACTCGCTTTGTAATGGCCACCTGTCAAAATCCTCCTCATCTCATCACCATATACACACACCTACATACGATTGGAACTTCTCATATGCTAAAGAGCTAGGGATCATCCCGTACGTGATGCTTAACATCTGTAATATATTTTTCTTTTGCTAATGTTTCATGCATATCATCAAAACCCTCTACCAATAAATAATTTACGAGATCGGTGAACCATGGAAAGCCATTTTTGAATGTTTTCACAAGCACTAGCTTCTCATGTGGACACTTATCATCAATCATCACTTCTTTAATCTCATCATGTTCCACATCATGACCATGATAGATGATCTGCTACAACATAATCCACTCGCTTCTTGTCATGAATCTCAAAGTCGAATTCCTGAAGTAATAGTTTGTCACACCCCCGCTAGTAGCGAAAATACGAGGATGTGACGAACGGGATCGTCATACATATTAGGGTTCTAAAAGAATCTCTAAAGGAATTCTCCATCAATGTATCATGGTATCGCCCAACACAAAAGAAGAAGTGTCAAGAGTAATCAATAGCATAACTTTATTCTAGTAATGCACAAATGATCTAGAAGTTTCAAACCAGAACAACTAGTCAAGTTCAATCTAAACTAATTACAAAACCAAGAATAAAATATTGTCCAAAATAAATATATTCTAAATGTCTAATGCTCTTGCAAAAGCAGTCTCGTCTAAAGTCCACTATCCAAGTAACTAGGCGTTGTTACATGAAAAGACATGCTATAAAAAATTCAACATATGTTAGTAAGTTCGCAAGTTTATAAGTACAAAATATGTTGTCATGTAAGTCATGTACAAAATAAGTGTATGTTTGAGAACATGGAAGTCATAGAAATCAACATAAGCTCATGACAAGTCCAAGTCCAAAAAACCAGATTATATTTACCCAAGGGCACGCACAGATCATGTTAGTCTCAGCTAGCATACCGACAACAAGGGTGGGGTGTCAACCCATAATTACTAACAATACTTATCTATGACAGTACAATCCAAGTCTAAAATAAGCACAAATACTCATGAAGAGACTCTAGAGTCGATCCTATGACTCAAACCACACATGACAGTCCAAAACAAATTTAACATGGGAGAGTCCAAAACATCAACAACACAAACAAAAAAACATTGTAACAAAGTAAAAGAATAAAAAAAAAGAAGATGACATCGATTGATCTTCGGTATGCTTCAACTCTTCCTTTCAACTTTTATACCTGCTCTTAAATCTTTGAACTAGCTTTTAATATGAAATAAATAAGTACACAGGTCCGTTTGAAAAGAAATATAAAAATATATTAGAAGCCAATTGTTGGCAATAATATAGTGACCATTACAATCATTATTTCCACGTGATTTTTGTGACAATTGATATAGTTATACTCCACTAGCTTTTAATATCATTATGTCATTTCATATTATACACGTTTCATCTCTTAAAATAATTATTAACATCTTAACTTTATTAAAAAGTAATAATGCTTGTAAAAGCTGCTTTTAGAAAATGATCATATTTCTTCTTTAAACAACAGTAAAATAAAGGAATAATATTTTTATTAGGCTGTTAGTAGTGGAGAGTGTTCATGATAGAAAAAAAATATTATCATATAGGCGGCCATGTAAACGGTAGGAGTGAAAAAGTTTGTATGTATTAAGATAGAAAACGTGATGTACTAATGCCGTTGGTGGAACAAAAATAACCTTTATGCATAACAAGTGTGAGCCCACTCACAAAACCACCTATCACTGTTGGACCAAAAGAACCAATGAGCCTGATCAGAAAAACCTCTAAGTCCCACAGACATTACAACTGCTGAAGAAGATCATAACAGCTGAAGATATCAGCTGATTACAAAGGTCTGAAGACAAAGTTTGAAAGCAAAGAACTGAAGACAAAGTCTGAAAGCAAAGAACTGAAGACAAAGTCTGAAGATGAAGTGCTGAAGACAAAGACTGAAGACCAAAGTGATCAGCAGTTGTCACAACAGCTGAAGTTGTTAACTTCAGTAGTTGTGATGGTTTCACTTTTCAGTACTTGTAACTTTACATTTCAGTAGTTTATTGTTTCAGTAGTTATTAGTCAGTAGTTTCATGTATTTGTACTTAGCATTCTCTGAGATGTGATCAGTTGTTGAGAACATCTCAGTAGTTTGCATATTTCAGTTGTTTTGTAAATTCTGTTAGATGTCACTATCAAGTGACATCAGCAGACATCACATTCCTCTATATAAGGGATGTTGACCTAGCTGTATTCTAACCGAAGCATTACGCGTGAATGAAAACATTCCTTTAACAGAAATAGTCTCTCTATAATTGTGATTGAGTGTTTTACATATTTACTACTTTTCTTGCTTGATTTCGATCTTAATTCGTGATTATTCCGCTGCATAATTCAAATCTAATGGATCCGATCCTATCAAATGGTATCAGAGCAGGTTAATCATTGATCGATCTAACAATTGATAATTGAAACTGTTCTTTTGATAGCGAAGGTTGAGAATTAGTATTTTTGCAAGAATTGATTATAGAGATTGATTTTCTGTGCTTCCGGATAATTAATTGAGATTCTAATTGTGTTTTCTAAGTGTGTTGTTGAGTTTTCAAACTAGACCGATTTTAATCTCATTGAATTCAATTGAATTAGTGAAAATGACTACTTCAATGAATGATCCTCACAATACTGGCTCCTCAACTAAGCATCCAATGCTTGTTAGGAGTGAGTATAACATATGACAACGCCGAATGCTCCATCACCTGTCTGTTAACAGTTCAGGTTGTTGGAAGTCTGTGGTTCATGGACCATACAAGCCTACGGTGAGTAATCCTGAAACCAATGAGATGGTTCCTAAAAGAATGAACAATTTTCTGATGAGGATTTAAAGCTATTTGAGATTGATGCAAAAGCCCATGGAATTCTGGCCATGGCACTGCCTAATGAAATCTATTCTGGGCTCATGCATCATGAAACTGCTTATGATCTCTAGGTTGCTCTGAAGGAACAATTTGGAGGAACTGATGAGGTCTTAGCAAACAACAGAGAAATCCTTGCCCAGCAATATGAGACATTCTCTCATAGGAAGGGTGAGACACTGACTCAACAGTTTGAGCGGTTTTCATGTTTAATTTCTGAGCTTAAAATGGTTCAACATGAATACACAAACAGCCAGATGAATAACAGATTCCTCAGATCCCTGCCTGAGAGATGGGACACTTACACCATTGTCCTACGCTCTAGTGCAAATCTGGATACTCTATCTCTCACCCAACTTCATGGGAAACTCTTAACATTTAAGGGAGAGATAGAACAGAAAAGGAAACTATCTTCATCTGGAAAGCTCACTGATGACTTTATACCAGGCAATACTGCTCTGGTTGGTCATGAGTCTGAATATGCTTCATCTGAAAGTTCATATGATGAGCATATTGATTTCTCTTCAAACAGTGGAAATCATGCTTTGTTGGAGTTGAGGGAAACTCAGGTTTTAATGTTGATAATTTGTGTTTACGATGGATGATGATTGAAAGGAATTGATGATGATGATCTGGAAGAGATGGATATTCTGAGCCAAATGGCATTGATTAATATCAGATCTCAAAAGTTTTATAAGAGAACAGGTAGGAAATTTCCTAGTATCTCTGGCAAAACCAAGGTTGGTTTTAGACTAGAGTAAGTTGAGATGTCACAAGTGCCATAGACTTGGACATTTTGCTAGAGAGTGTAGATCATCTGGATCTAACTCATCTGCACCCTTTGTGACTTTTCCAAGTAATAATTCACAATTCAAAGGGCAACATCCTACCAGTTCTGATCATCATTCACAACATCAATCATCTCCTGCATACTTTGTCCCTCAAAGCCCCATGCCATATCCTTATCCATGCTTTTACATGCCTCAGTCTAGTCAAGTTTCTGTACCCATGGCTCAACAACCACATGCTCTACCTGATCCTCAGCCATCTCAAACAAATCAGCAATCTCAACCTCAATCTCATCAGAGCTTTTTCACCCCTGAGGTTGTTGACTGGAGCAGCCTACCATATGATGTCTCTGGTTATTCTGAGCAATTTGCTGGTGCTGGTCAACATGGTGGTGACAATCCTTTTGGAAACCTTGCTTTAATGCCCTGGAATCTACTGATGACAATCCTTCATCATCACAGGTACCACAGGTATCCTCTGAGGCTAAGGCCAAGATATGTTCTGAATCATGCATAGCCTGCTTTTGTTTCTATTAGGGAAGCAAATGTAGCTTTAATTAATCAAAATCTTGACCTAAAAAAGGCAATTTCCAAAAGAAAATCTGAGTTTGAGTCTGTTTTAAAAGAGAAGGTGAGAAGATTTATAAACTTAAATGTCAAATTACTGATTGAAAAGCAAAGGTAGAGGTCATTCTAGAAATCACAAGAATCTCAAAGAAACACTTGACAGCTACCCAAGTTGATGATTGTGAACGATGGGTAACATCCTGCAAGGGATTTGAAATGTTCTCAGTAAGCAAACTGCTTCCAATATGAAGTTTTGGGATTGGGTATAATCATACCATACCTCCCACAGATTTTATCCCAAGTTAGAAGTACAATCTGAGGTTGAGAGTCATTCCCAAACCACATCATAAGGTGTTTCTCCTTAACTGAATTCAAAATCTGAGGATGAAGATAGTGTGAGTATCTCAGTTAATCAATAAATAAACTGATGATCCCACTGCTTCGAAACACTTGATCAAGAAGAGGCTGAGAAATTCAGGTGTTGTCCACAAAGGTATCAAAGTACTGAAGGGCAAAACCACAACACCTGAAGAGCATTTTAAATCAGAGGAAAAAAAAGCATTCCTTGACAACTGCGAAGAATCTATCAGGATTCTAAAAAGTACTGATAGAAGCACCAAAGAAGAAGAAATCTTCAGTTGTTGAAAATCCTTCAGTACTTCCAAAAAGTACTGAAAAGAAGAAAGTACTAAAGAACAAATCTTCAGTAGTTTCATCAACTTCAGTAGTGAGTTGAAAAGAAAAGATAAAAAGGAAAGCCATATGAAATATGGGGTTTGTTCAATCATCTGACTGATGAATGCTGGTTTAACAAGGGTTTAAAATTCAATAATGAGAAAATCATTAAGAAGGAAATGCATAAAATGAAAAATGAATTTCAAACCAAGTTTGTACCACAATCATCGCATTCTGATAAACCTAAGCTTTCTCAAAAAGTCACTAAGGAGGAAGGGGTTTTTCAAACAACAGCTGAAATATTCCTCAGGGAATATTGAAAACTCAGACTAAGTCTGTTATCTTTTCAAAAGAAGGATGTAGTGATAACAAGAACAAATCATCTACAAGTACTGATGTGTCAACTGAGTGGAAAACTCTGTCAACAAATCAGACACAACTTGTGATGTGGTCAACATCTATTTTCAAACAATCATATTGGGGAGTGAGTTAACCAATAATAGATGTTTCTATGATTAAACCAGTGAAAATGATACCTAAGCCAAAATCGGAAACGATGGAATCCTTTTCAGCATCATCTACATCTTCAAAAAGCTGTTAATCATGCACAATCTGTTAGTTTAACATCTGTTGATGAAAACAGACCCAAAACCAAAAAGGTTTGGGTCTCAAAGGAGATGTAACTACATGTTTCTGATAAATGAAGGGTTCTTCATCATGCCAAAGAAAAGAATCTGGTATGTGGACAGTGGAGGATCCATCTGAATATGACATGGGGGAGCAGCTCTCTTCTTCATGACTATTCTCAAAGGAAGAAGGACTTTTGTTTCTTTGGAAATGATGCCAGGGGGTAATCATTGGGAAGGGGGGTTTTTTGTCTCAAATGGGGGGATAAGATTTGATGATGTTAACCATGTGGAGAACCTCAAATACAACCTTTGAGTATCAGTATCAGTCAATGTGTGATAAAGGGGCATGTTGCACTTTTCACAAGTCAAAACTGTCGGATTCTGTCTTCCACAGTTTTGCACAAGATTGACAAAATATTGGATGAGTATACTCTCCTGAAGGCCAACAGGATTGGAAGAAAGAGTTATGCTTTGATCTATCAAGAAAATAGATCTAAAAGGCCCATCCATGTTTGTTTTCCAAAGCCTTCCTCAAGAATCTGAACTATGGCATAGAAGGTCTGGGTCATATGAAATTTCAAGAACATGAATCAAGCTCATTCATCATGGTTTAGTGAGGGGTTTGCCATTGAAGGAGTTCAAGTGTGACGATAACTGCCACAGTTTGCTTAAAAGGAAAGCAACAAGAAAACTTCATTCCCTTCTATAGAAGAACCTAAGTCCACTGCCTGCTTGCATTACTGCACATGGATCTCTTTGGTCATGTGAGAGTAATGAGCTGGCAAAGAAAAAGTTTACTGTCTGGTAGTTTAGGATCGAGACTCAAGATATGTATGGGACCTTTCTTCTTGCACTCCAAGGATGAAGGCTGCTCAAAGTATCATCTATTTTGTGTTAACATGTGGAAATGCAGCATTCACTTCCAGTTAAGTGTGTGAGAAGTGATAATGGGACAGAGTTTAGGAATCACACTCTTGATGAATTCTATTTGTCTAAGGGAATCAAAAGACAATATAGTACTTCAAAGAACTCCAGAGCAAAATGGAGTGGTTGGAGAGAAAGAACAGGACCATGATTGTGAAGCTTTGACAAGGACAATGTTGGCTGACTCTGGTTTGCCACTAACCTTTTGGGCTGAAGCTGTCAATACAGCTTGCTATCAAATAGAGTATTAGTGAATCAGAGGTTGATGAAGACTCCTTATGAGCTCTTACATCATTTGGCTCCTTTGATTTCATTTCTTTAGAGCATTTGGGTGTCCATGTTATATTCTTAACACAAAGAGTATACTTCAGAAGTTTGATTCCAAGGTGGATGCAGGGTATTTTGTTGGGTATTCATCTACTTGCAAGGCATACAGAGTGTTCAACTGCTGAACAAAGATTGTTGAAGAGACTTTGCATGTCAAGTTTAATGAATCCCCAAAAGACAAGATTCCTCAAAACCCTGTTGAGATGTCTGACTTGGACATACTGCAATATGTTCCATATCAGCCTCCACCTGTTGTGGTCTCTGAAGTTCCATCCTCTCCAACTGAAGATTCAAATGCAAGTTGTAGTGATCATCTGTCCTGTTTCTACTACACTTGATGTTCCTGTAGCCTCAGCAGCTCCATCCACAACAAATGCTGATGAAATCTCTGAATCCTCTACTTCATTTGAACTGCCATCCCAGTCTAGGTTTCAAGAGTCTACATCAACATCTGCTTGCTGCTGAATCTTCTACAAACACTTGCACAGATATTTGTGCATATCAAGAATTGAAGAATCATCCCATGTCCCAGATCATTGGTGAATATAATGCTGTTGTGTGTTTCAACAAGAAGTCAATTGTCCAATTTCTGTCTCTATGCTCTCTTCATCAGTCAGCAAGAGCCAAAGAATTATCATGTGGCCTTAGGGACAATGGATGGGTTGAAGCCATGCAGCTTGAGCTTCTTCAATTTCAAAACAGCAAGTGTGGGAACTGGTTTCCTCTACCCCAAGGTAAGTGTGCAATAGGCACTAAATGGGTGTTTAGGAATAAAACTGATGAAAAAAGGCCAAAATTGTCAAGAACAAGGCCAGACTGGTTGTACAGGGGTGTTTTCACAGAAGAAGGTATATTTGATATGATGATGAAACCTTTGCCCCTATAGCCAGACTGGAGGCAATTCGATTGTTTTTAGCTTATGCTGCTTTTCATAACCTTAAAGTTTTTCAAATGGATGTCAAAAGTGCATTTTTATATGGTAAAATAAAAGAAGAAGTTATGTGTGTAACCACCAGGTGTTTGAAGATATAAACACCCTGTATTGTATGGTGGTGTATAATGGGTATAAGACTGCTTGATGGGGTGAAACAAGCACCTAGAGCCTGGTATATGAAACATTATCTAACTTTCTTCTTCAAAATAATTTCACTAGAGGGCTCCATAGAATAAAACTTTGTTCATAAAGAAAGCTGGCATGAATAAGCTCCTTGTTCAAATTTATGTGATGATATTATTTTTGCATCATCTGATCCACAGTTGTGTGATGCATTCATAAAATTGATGCAACAAAAGTTTGAAATGAGTGCAATGGGAGAATTACAGTTCTTTCTGGGTTTACAAATCAAACAACTGACTGATGGAACTTTCATTCATCAGTCAAAATACACAAAAGATTTGTTAACCAAGTTTGATCTATAAAAACGGTAAAACCTGTTCTACTCCATGTGGCAGCAATACACAACTGGATGGATGCTGATCAAAAAGGTAAAGCATTTGATTGAAACTCTTTACAGATGTATGATTGGTTCTTAATGTACCTAACAACTTCTGAGACCAGATATTATGTTTGTGCTAGATTTTAGGCTGCTCCTAAGGATTCCATA